>ML795724.1:114221-147514 GCA_009831015.1 Picea engelmannii | reverse complement strand
ATAGCCTGATCATTGTTGAGATATATGTAGATGATATCATTTTTGGTAGTGATGATAATAGGCTCAGTAAACAGTTTGCTAAAAGTATGCAGAAAGAGTTTGAGATGTCCATGCTAGGAGAAATGAAGTTTTTCTTAGGCTTGAAAATTACTCAATCTGATAAAGGTATTTCCATTTCTCAAACCAAGTATATCAATGAAATGATTAAGAAATTTCAGATGGAAGATTCTAAACCAGTTGGCACTCCCATGGTTACTGGTTGTAAATTAAGTAAGTTTGATGATACTAAAGATGTTTATCAGACAGTATACAGATCTATGATTGGTAGTCTTATTTATGCTACAACTACAAGACCTGATATTATGCATGCAGTTTGTCAAGTTGGCAGGTTTCAACCTTCACCAAAAACTTCTCATCTACTTGCAGTCAAAAGAATTTTCAAATATATTAAGGGGACAATAGAGTATGGTTTATGGTATCCTATAGGTAATCAACTTGATTTATATGCTTTCACTGATGCTGATTGGGCGGGTTGTGTTGATGACAGGAAGAGTACTAGTGGAGCAACATTTTTTCTTGGAGGATGTCTTGTAAGTTGGTCAAGTAAAAAACAATCAGCAATGTCTCTGTCTACTGAAGAAGCAGAATACATTGCAGCTGCAACTTGTTGCACTCAGGTTCTATAGATGAAACGGATGCTGGAATATATACATATTCATTATAATGAACCTATACCTACCTTCTGTGATAATACCAGTGTAATTAGTGTTTCTATAAATCCTGTTATGCATTTCAAAACAAGGCACATTCCCATTAAATTTCATTTTCTAAGAGAGCAGGTTATGTTTAAAGTTATTAAAGTGGAATATGTTGGCACAAAGGATCAGATAGCAGATGTATTTACTAAATCTTTATCTAAAATGCAATTTGAAAGTCTCAGGGATCAGTTGGGGGTTTACCCTCTGTAATTTCATTTCATTCTCAAATATTGCACGAGCTTCATTATAAAATCAGACTGCACAAGTTTATTGACTATTATTGATAGGGGGAGTTGTTGCTGAAATGATACATCTTTGCAAGTGATTTTGTTTTCTCAGGGGGAGTATGGTTGATTCATTTGCCATAGATGTCAAAAGGGGGAGAAGAGATTTAAAGTTTTCCATCAATGCCAAAGGGGGAGTTTGTTGGCAGGGCTTGCAGTTTGCACATGGTACTTTACACAGTAGGGTAGTTTGCACAGGGGAGTTTACACAGTAGGAAAGTTTGCACAGGGGAGTTTACACAGTAGGATAGTTTGCACAGGGCTTGGTTTTTTCATTAATGTCAAACTTTAAAATGCTAAAGGGGGAGTTTGTTGGTCAGTTTGCACAGGAACCATGGATCAGTTTTCACAGGCATGGTGCTTCCTAATTTGGAGATCAACATGTCTCTCTACATGCCGAAACGCTAAAAGATGAAATGCTGAAATGTGAAATGTCGAAACGCTGAAATGTGAAATGCCAAAATACCTATTTGTAGTCACTGCCATTGGTCATGTAAGAAGGAGAAGCTAACACCAATTTAAAGCATTTCATCATAGAAATGTTGAAATGCTGAAATCGCAAAATGTGAAACCATGACTTAATCTCCATTTCGGAGTTTCGGATACCGAGAGTTGGAGGTGTCAAGGAAACTCATGACAAGAATGATGAAATCATGAAATGCGAATGATCAGAGCATGTCAAAGACTCCATTTTGGAGTTTCATAGACCCGGAAATCAAGGATCAAAGGAATTTTAATCTTTGAAGTAGCAAACCTCAAAATCCTAAAACAAACACATCAACAAACCATGTCAGCTAAGGACACGTGGCACACTCAAGCAATGACAAGTGTCAAGCTGATTCAACATTTCAGGCACATGTAAGTCACGAATCAGAGTGACACATGGAAGTTATTCGACACGTGTCAATCCACGTGTGACGTCAACAGGTTTGCGTCGCATCAAAACTTTCTATTTCGGGGTTTTACATAGCAAGAAGAAACTCCACCATCACAAAGTCTCGAACTCCGAAATGTCGAAAGGGACTATTGCGAGTCTCGAAAACCCGAAAGGAAAAACTTCAAAATCTTGTCAAATGTCCATCTAAGTGGGTTATGTGAACCATCCGATCACTTTGGAGATTTTGTGATCATGAATTTTATAATGTTGGAGTCACGATGACTTGAAGGGAAAAACGTCGAAATCCCGTCAGTCGTTCGATTAAGAAAAGAAGGGATCAGATTATGAAGTTTTGTTGACTATTGATTAGGCTCCATTTCAGGGATTGCGAGTTGGATTGTCAAGACTCCTCACCATAGGAATGCCGAAATGCCGAAATACCGAAATGTGAAATCGTGAAATCAACGCGAGACCTTGTGCTTGTAATCCAACAGTGTTGGATACTTGGAAATCTTATTGAAGGGCTATTGTTGCTCTTCATGATTAATTGTTCAGTTACAATTCAGTTAGTAGAATCGAATCATGGTTCTTGGACGATTGGCATTTCAGTTGCTGAAGCGTTGTTCTAGGGATTTGAGGGGTAACCGAAGGGGTTGTAGAAGATAAACAAAAATAAACATGCAGTGACTATGTGGCATTGATGCATATGGAATTAATGGTACATCCATAGCTCTAAGGTAAAATTCATTTCTATAAATGAATATAAAACTGAAATAAACTCATACAGGGACAGTGAGAAGAAATGATGAAGATATAACAGAGATCAAATGAAGAAGAATGGATTTTGATATGATTATATAAACAGAGAGGACTTGAATGATGAATCCTTTTCCAGAGAAGATAAAGAGTTGGTTTGCAGGTTCTTAGTGACAGAGAAGGATTCCAGGGTGGTAGGGAGGAGAAAGGGGAGACTGTAAAAGTCTCATGTACAAGCTGGTGCTTGTACATCTAGGAGTTGTAGCTTCCATTCAGTAGGTGCTGAAGAAACAGAGGTAGTAGCCTCATCTAGGTTATAGCTCAGATAAAATAAGAATGTAAAGAGGAGTTGGAGCTTGCTTTTCATTCATAATAAGAAGAGGTTTTTCCCTTTTGGGTTTCCTCATAAAAAATCACCATGTCACTGTTTCATTTATGTGATTGTATATTTATTGGTTAAATGTATTACTACAAGTTAAATGTTAAAGGCATGATTTATTGATTAATAAGTAATCTTCTTATAAAATGAAAGAAATTTTATACAACTGATTCACCCCCCCCGCCTCTCAGTTGACTTATCCTGTTCAACAGAGTACATAGGAATTGAAGGAATTGCAAATGCAACTTGAAGAGCTTCTGAAGAAGGGGTATATACGCCCAAGTATGTCACCTTAGGGTGCCCCAGTATTATTTGTGAAGAAAAATTAGGGAACATTGAGACTTTTCATTGACTTCGGATAGTTGAACAAGGTAACTATGAAGAATAAGTATCATTCTCCAAGGATCAATGACCTCTTTGATCAGTTGAAAGATGAAAAAATATTCTCCAAGATTGATCTCAGGTCACGTTATCATCAGGTAAGAATTAAAGAAGAAGACATCAGCAAGACGTCTTTCAGAACAAGGTATGGGCATTATGAGTTCACAATGGTGTCATTTGGATTATCAAATGCACCAACTGTCTTCATGTGTTTAACAAATGGTATTTTTAGAGAATACTTAGATAAGTTTGTCATTGTATTTTTAGATGACATTCTTATATATTCTAAGTTGGAGGAAGAGCATGAAAAACACTTGAACATGGTATTACAGGTATTAAGGGAGCATCAATTGTATGCCAAATTGAGCAAGTGCTCATTTTATCAGAAGCAAATTCATTATTTGGGACATCATTTCAAAGGAAGGGATAGCAGTGGATCCTGAAAATATTGAGGCCATTAGAGGATGGTCATCAACAAATAATGTGATAGAGGTCAGATCATTTATAGGCCTTGCAGGCTACTATAGGAGATTTATCGAGGGATTCTCAAAGATTGCACACCTGATCACTTCCTTGCAAAAGAAGGGGGTGAAATTTCAGTGGACATTAGATTGTGAAAAGAGTTTCTAACACTTGAAGCATTTATTAACAAGTGCTCCAATACTAAGGATTGTTGATCCAAATGAAGACTTCATTGTATGCACTGATGTATGTAAAGAAGGGCTTAGTGGAGTCCTCAGTCAAAATGGGTATGTGGTATGCTATGAATCAAGGAATTTGAAGGAGAATGAAATGCACTATGCTACTCATGATTTGGAGTTGGAAACCACAATGCATGATTTGAATATGTGGAGGCATTACCTCATGGGGAAAATGTACGAATTGAGGATAGACCATAATGGTATGAAATATTTAGGTGTACAACCAACTCTAAATGCAAGGCAAAGCGGGTGGTTATAATTTCTCAGTGAATATGACTTTGATATAAATCATATCAAAGGGAAGGAGAACAAGGTGGTTGATGCACTTAGCAGAAGGGTACATGAGTTGCGTGCTACAACCATTAGCATGTACCAATTATATTTGAAAGATAGAATCTTAGAGGCTGTAAAATCAGATTTTCAACACGTGGAAATAATAACAAAATTACATCAAGGTGTTTTGTAGTAGAAAATTGAGGACTATAATCTAGAAAATGATGAAATTCTCATGTACAAGGGAAAAATTTATGTACCAAATTCTCAAGAATTGAAAAATATGATATCAAGAGAGATGCATAAAGTACCTTATGCTGGGCACCCAGGTTATCATAAAACTATTGCAGATGTCAAGAGACAATATTATTGGCCAGGAATGAAGAAAGAAGTTGTTGATTTTATTGCCAAATGTTTGAAGTGTCAAAAGGTCTAGGCTGAGCATAGACACCCAACTGGTTTTCTACAACCATTACCAATTTTTGAGTGGAAATGGGAAGTTGTAACAATGGATTTCATCACCAAACTACCTAGAACAAACAGACAACATGATTCTATCATGATAGTGGTGGATAAGCTTACTAAACCTGCCCATATTATTCCAGTAAAGCTCACTCACAAGGCAGCCAAAATTGATGATATTTATATGAGGGAAATTTCTCGACTACATGGTATACCCAAGACAATTGTGTCTGGCATAGATCCAAAATTTACATCAAATTTTTGGAAATGATTATTTAAGGGATTTGGAACAAATTTGAATTTTAGCACAACTTATCAACCAGAATCAGATGTAAAAATAGAGAGGGTGAATCAAGTGATTGAGGATATGTTGAAGATGTATGTGATGGATAAACCATAAGAATGGGAAGACTACCTAAACTTAGTAGAGTTTGCTTATAAAAATGGGTACCAAACATCTCTAAAGATGAGCCCATTTGAGGCACTTTATGGCAGAAGGTGAAACACATCGGTAAGCTGTGACAACCCAACAAATAGAGAAGTGGTTGGGTTAGAATTACTCAGGGAAATGGAAGAGAAAATGTTGAAAATAAAACAGAATTTAAAGGTTGCTCAAGATAGGCAAAAAAACTATGATGATAAGGGAAGAACTCACAGGGAATTTAAAGTGGGTGACCATGTATTCTTGAAAGTAAAGGCCAACATAAGTTCCCTGAACTTGAGAAATTGTTCAAAGATGGCAACTCGTTATTGTGGGCCATTTGAAATCCTAGAGAGAATTGGGCCTGTAGCATACATTCTTTCCTTGCTTGCATCAATGTCTATTCATAATGTATTCCATGTATCATTTCTCAAAAAGTATATACCTAATGCTAATCATGTGATTGATTGGAATGCAATTTAGGTGGATCAAGAAGGAACCTTTCAAGTGCATTTGGTGTGCATACTGGACTGGAAGATCAAGCAGCTCCATAATTGAGCCATAGAGATAGTAAAGGTCCAATGGACCTGGTACGGTCTTGAAGATGTAACTTAGGAGTCCGACGATGCTATGCAGGTAGAATACCCACATATGTTTGAGGATTTTTGAAATTTTGGTTGTATATGTGTATATATTGCACTGCAAATAATGCATAAATAAGGGGCAGGGGAATGTAATACCCCTAGGCCAAACCCGAAATGTAAATGTAAATACAAATGTACTTAGGCTGGTGAGTCAGGATGCAAAAAGGACAATATATATGTAATGTAAACGTAAATGTATTCACATGCAAATATTAATGAAAAAAAAACACATCACTGTGACATACCAACCATGTAAAAGAGTATGGAGGACTAAAATCCACTAGTTAGGGAAATGAGGCAAAAATTTAAGGAGAAGGGGCTAAGCTAGAGAGCTTAAGCTAAAAAGGAATATTATATTAATATTCCTTAACATATAAAGTATGGATAATTATTTTATCCTAAGTTACAAGGATGGTGACAAGTGGGCCAAAGTAGCTCTCAACATGACAAATGTCAAGTTGGAAACATCCATACAAAGAGTTTGGAATTAGTCCATTTTCCATCATTCTGTCATTCCTCCATATTTTCACTCACAGATTTGAGTTGTCCTCTGTATTTCTCTGTTACTATCATTCTACCTGTACTGTACCTGAACCAGTACCATACATGTACTTGTACATGTACCTGGTTAGCTTAGGAGCTAGACTGAAGAAATGGGTTGCTAGGCCTGTGGGATATTGAGGAGGTGGGTTATCAGGCCCGTGGGAAATTCCCTCCAGGTGAGAGGATTGATGGGAATTGATCTCTAGAAGGTTCCATACTACAACTATAGGGCTCTGAGACTTCCTGTACGACCTGTTGCTGAAGCCCTAGAAGGGAAATGGGGAAACCAAGGGACTGTTGAGCAGATAAGGGGCACATTTCCTGGGGTCGGACATGCATGTGGGGAATGAGGAACTAGAGGTTGTTAGTTCGAATTGACACCTAGGATGGGTTTTTTCCTATTTTCTGAGATACATCATCTTGGTTAGGAATTCCTTTACCCAAGTGGAGTTTAGTCCCAACTCAGGGGTGACCCATTGCTGATAGTTTTGAGTAGTGTGGTCTAAGGCTGGGAGGAACGTGGAAGTTCTGCACGTAGTTGGTGGTATTTTTATCAAAGATAAGTGTCAATTGTGTTTTAAATTAAATGTTGCTTTATTATTTATGTGTTTATTTTTATGGGTTTTTCCTGTGTATGATGCATGTGTATTCCTATTATTATTCTGCGTGAATCTGTGTATTTGTAGAATATTTGCATGCTTTAATTTTGTATATAATTCAAAAATTTATCATGGCATAGCCCAACATAAGGTTGGGGATGCTACATAAACAATCTCCCCCTTTGGCATTGATGGAAACACTGTGATGCAACTGCGAAGTCATATCGCTTATGCTCCCCTGTGACCATCGCTCCCATTAGAACCATGCCTATGTGTTTTATTTCCAATCATCTAAGTCTCTAACCTGCATCTGATGAATCTCTCTCCATTTGAAATCAATGGCAGAGGTAACTTCCTATCTGGGGCTACTCACCCTAAATAAACTGTCCTTGGGGTTTCTCCCCCTGATTGAAATCTTTCTGAACATATTCCCTCAACCTGAACTATCCTCTTGGAGTGCATCACTGGATTCTTTTAGATATTGATAGTGCTTGTATTATCACAATATATATGAATGGTCTCATCATAATCAACTTGTATATATGTCAAAGTTTGTTTCATCCATAGAACCTGTGTACAACATGATGTTGCTACAATATACTCTGCTTCAACTATAGACAATGATACTGATGATTGTTTCTTGCTTATCCAAGATACCAAACACTCACCCAAGTAGAATGCCGCTCTACTAGTGCTTCATCGGTCATCAATACAACCTTCCCAATCTGCATTTGTGTAGGAAATAAGTGATATATCCTTCCCTTTTGGATACCATAATCCAAAATCTTATGTGCCCTTGAGATATCTGAAAATCCTCTTCACTACTAAGACATGTGATTCCTTTGATGTTGCTTGAAATCATTCCACCTGTCCAACTGCCTGCATTACATCTGGTCTAGATGGAGTCACATATATAAAGCTACCAATCATTGACCTCTACTGCCTATGGTCTTTATACTTTGAATCATCATATTTTCTCAACTTACAACTGGTTTTCCTTGGAGTGTTAACAAGTTTGCAATATTCCATTCCGAACCTCTTTAGCATTTCTCTGATATACATATTTTGAGAAATAAAAATTCCTTGGTTTCTTTGACATATAGGAAAACCCATAAAGAAATATAGTTATCTAAGTAATGAAATTTCAAATTCATTCTTCATATTCTTTGCAAATTTATGGCTTAAATTGTCATCATCACATCCAAAAATAATATCATCAACATAAACTTCAATTAATAAAATACTATCTTGAGTTACCTTGATGTAGAGGTTTTTGTCTGCACTTTCTTTTCTGAACCCTTCCTACTGTAGATATCTATACAGTCTAGAGTACCATGCTCTGGGAACCTGTTTTAGACCATACAAATCCTTCTTCAACCTGCACACATAATCTTCATTCTCTGACAGTTGAAACCCTTTCGATTGTTCAATGTAGACTTCTTCTTCAAGTTCCCCATTCAGGAAGGTTGATTTCGAGTCCATATGATACACTTTAATATTCTTGGATCATGCATAAGATAAGATCAATCATATTGCTTCCATTCTGGCAACTGGGAAAAATGTTTCTTCAAAGTCGATCAATTCAACCTGTTTGTATTCTTTACATACCAATCTAGCTTTGTTCCTTGTAGCTTGTCCATCTTCATTCAATTTATTTATGAAAACCCACTTTGTGACAATCACATTCTTATACCTTGGTCTTGGAACCAATTCCCAAGTGTCATTCTTATCTATTTGAACTAATTCTTCATTCATGGCCTTTTTTCTACAATTCATCCTTGCTGGCCTCTTCAAAACTGTTTGGTCCAATCATATATAAGAGTTCTAGGTGCATTTGTTCTAGTGAATGAATTCTTCTTCTAGTCTCAACTCCTGCATCCTTATTTCCGATAATATGATCTAAAGGATGATTCATCTGTACTCATTTTCTAGGTGTCTTTGGAGGAACTGGATGAACTTTCTCTTCTAATTATGCCTGATCTTCTTCATCTCCCCCTTCTGCTGCTTCTTCTTCATAAATCTGTTCCACCGATTCTTTTTCTTCTTCCTTTAATTTTTGTCCACCTATTTCATCAAATATTACACTGATGCTTTCCACAACTTTGTTGAGCCTTAGATTGTAACACTTGTATTCTTTCCTTGTACTTGAGTAACTTACAAGTACGCCTTTGTCCACACAAGAGTCAAAATTTCTCATTCTGCCATCTTCTCTTTTGATGTATCATTTGCTTCCAAACAATCTGAAGTGCTTCACATTTTTTGGTCTTCCTTTCCATAGCTCACAAGGATTTTTTTCACTATTTTTTCTAAGAATTACTCTATTTTGAACGTGAACTTTTGTATGCACTGCATGTGTCCAAAATACATTTGTCAATTTAGAATCCATTAACATTGTTTGAGCCATTTCATGTACTGCCATGTTCTTTCTTTCAACAACTCCATTTTGTTGAGGTGTCCTAGCAATGAAGAATTTCCCTTTTATTCCATGCTTGTTGCAGAAATCCATAAATTCCTTTGAAGTAAACTCTCCTCCATTATGAGATCTCAAACATTTGATTTTTGAATCCATTTCATTTTCAACCATTTCCCTGTAAACCTTGAATTTTTCAAATGCTTCTGACTTATTCCTGAGAAAGCAAACTGCAGTCATTCTTGTATAATCATCAACTAATAACATAAAGTATTTCTCACATTTTAAACCCTTTTTTCTAGTTGGTCCAAGTAGATTAGTATGCACAATTTTCAGTGGTCTTGTTGTTGAATATTCCTTTGATTTGAATCTGGTCATTTTTTGTTTTCATTGTTGATAATGCTTTCATAATGTGTTGGTTGGTTTTGTGATCTGAGGCATTTCTTTGACTACTTCCTTTTTGTTGACTTTGAAGAGGTTATCGAAGTTTATGTGACCCATTATTCTATTCCATATCCAACCTTCATATTTCTTTCCTAGACAACACTTTTTATTTCCAATTTCACTTAATACATATATGTTGCTTGAAGTTCTTGCAACCGTTGCAATCAATTTTCCTTAACCTTCTTTACTTATCTCTCACTTCTGTGAATTGAATGTAAGTTTATGACCTTGGTCACACATTTGACTTACACTTAGAATATTATGTTTCGTATCTTCCACTAGTAGAACATTTTTTGCCTTGGTATTCTTTTTTCCAATTCTAACTGTTCCTTTTCCAATGATTCTAGATGAGTCATCATTTCCAAAAGAGACTGATCCATATCTTTCTTTTCTTAATGTACGGAACATGTATTCATCACTTTTCATGTGTTTTGAACAACCATTGTCAACATACCAACCACGTTTCTTGAGTTTATATTGTAGAGCGAGTGTGCATTCTTCATTGTTAAATTGATCTTGCTTTCTTATCCATATTCTCTGCTGAGGTTCATGTTTGTGGCTGTTGTTATTTTGTTGTGATTCTCTACGAGAGACCGTCATTTTACAATCTTTGGCCATGTGTCCAAAGTTTTTGCATTTGTAGCATTCCACTTCAGTGCTCAATGATTCAAACCTTTTGTAGCTTCCTCTTTGTGTTTCATTAATCCTTATTTGATAACCATTTTGTGCATGACTTTCAAAGTTGTTTATGTTCCTTCTATTAGCTCTGCAATTTACAACTTTATGTCCAAAATTATTACATGCATAACATAAACCAAAATATATATTTTGATACCTGGGAGTTCAAGATCTTCTGAAAGGAGTTACTCTTTTGAATCCTTATTCATCACGAGACTTTCTTGTTTTTGACTATCGTTTATTTTGAAATCCGACTCTTCTAGGTGGAGTGTCCCTCTGATCTTCCCTGTAAAACTTATTGTCTCCTCTAACTGTTTCTTCATAGCTTCTTGGTTGTGTTTTTGTATCTGTGGTTTTGAATATTGAGCCTCTTTTTGTATGATTGTATCCTAGACCAGACATGTCATTATGTGTCCTTTGACTGTTGATAATAGTATCCAAAACCTTTGAATTGTTTTGCACATTCTTATGTTGAAGGTATTTTCTCAATGTAACAACCTTTGCTTCCAAATTTCCAATGATCGTGTCTTTTTATTCTAGTTCTTCTTTGAGTGATTCTTCGATTCTTTTGTCTTCTTCGATGTGAACCTTTAATTTAGTGATAATCTATTCTAGTTCTTCATAGTTTGAATTTTGAATGTGATCATCTTGTCTAGTTCTTCCTGGAGTTTCTTCTTTTCTCTTTTTATAACTTCTATAGCATTTAACAATTCTTCTCTGTAGTCAACTTATGATTCTTCATACTCCTCTTCAGTGTCTTGTTTATTGAAGTCTTCTATTTCCACAAATAGAACTCTTTTTGTCTCACTTTCACTGACTTCATCTTCATCTGATGAGGAGCATTCTTCTTTGGTGCAAAAATTTTTCTTGAAGATTTTCTTTTGGTTATTTTGTCTTTATATGTTGGTTTGTTGTTTGAATCATCCTCTTCATGTCTTTTCTTTTTCTTGTGAGGACATTTGTTAGAAAAATGAACAATACCATCAAAGTTAAAACAAATCAATGAAATCTTACCTTTATATCTCCTTCTAATTCCCTTTTTCAATATTCTGACAAAGTTGGCCACTTCTTCATCATCTTCCAAGATGTCGCTACTACTTCTATATTCTTTTTCATTTTTCTTACGCTTTTTCTTTGAACTTTTGGATGCTTTGAATGCTTCTTCTTTTATACCTGGATTTTCTGGTTCATTTCTCATTTCATAGGCTGTGAAGATTCCATATAGTTCATCCATGCTTATTGAGTCTATATATGATCTTTCTTCTAGTGTTGGGATATTAGGATCAAATCTCATTGGAAGAGATCTTCGTGCCTTTTGAACAATTATAGATTCATCAACTTCTACTCCCAATCCTATGATTGCATTTACTATTTCATCAAGTCGTAAAAAGTAAGATGCAATATTCTCATCTTCCTTCATCTTTAGCTGTTCAAATCGACCTCTGTAAGTTTAAAGCTTTGTTTCTTTGACTTTTGAATATCCTTCATAAATATTTTGAAGTTTTTCCCAAATCTCTTTAGCAGAGCTACAACGTATAACTTTGGTATATACCAAATCATAAAGACCATTCATAAGTGCATCTGTTGATTTTAAATTATTTAGACTGAGTTTCTTTCCATTTTCATTTGTTGCCAACAATGCTGGCTCTTTCTATCCATCTACAATTGATTTCCAAACCTCAAATCCATGTTCTTGTACATATGTTTTCATCATTCTTCTCCAAAATGAATAATTTTGTCCATCAAACTGTGGTATTCCATTTTTATACATATTGTTTCTCCCCATGATCTACCTTTCATTGGTTAAATTGATTTCTGAAGGAACCTGCTATGATACCAATTGTTGGATTACTGAGAGGGGGGTGAATCTGTAACAGAGAAATTTAATCCTTTTTAACCCCAATATGAAAGTTGTATTTATCTTTGTGATCAATATAGCATTATCATAAATAAGTGTTGAGTAAATAAACCATGAGCAAATGAACAATCATACACATACACAATACACCAATATTCTTACGTGGAAACCCAATGTGGGAGAAAACCACATAATGATTTTTCTTATATGTCTTTAAGAATTATATTCATTAGAAGCACCAACTTTCTTTGTTCCCCAACTGCAACTGGAAGGAGGCTCTGATCCCCTATATTTTAAGGCTACAACCTGAGGTAAGCTAGAACTCCCAAATTCTCTAGCTACAACCAGAAGGAGGCTACAACTCCCTATGTTCTCCGGATATAACCAGAAAGTGGATAAAACCACCTACCCTTGCCCCATCCAACCACCTTGAAATATAAGTGTCAAATGAAGAAACCACAACCACACTATCACTGTGAGATATACCATTGTAAAACTTTACCAACATGTACCATTGACCTATAGGCAACCTGTACCATTGATCTGTAGCCAACTTATACCACTACCCTGTAATCAACATGTACATGAAATGAGCTTGTACCAACCAAAAACCACAGATACGCGACCTGTCTATTATGCATCATGTGTATGTGCGCGCCCTATCTCTACTACAGCCTACATATGTACACGACCTATCTGTTATGAAGCATGTTTATGACTTCTAAAAACTAGGGTTTTCTCTCTTCTGAAAACTTCTGACCCTCTGCAATTTCTTTCACATTAACCTGCCACCTATCACTATGTCTAGACTGTAATTGTACCCTGTGCATACATCCTCATAAATATCCTTTACCCAAAATATCTATATCTCTCTCTAGTCATGTGCCATATAAGTGTAAGTAATCATGAACACGTATAATAACCCTCACATGAACTAGATTTTAAACCCTTTCTGATATTTAGCCTCTTAATACATCAACCACTTCTCAAATACAAGCTCTTAACCATGTATCACAAGAACCCTTGACCATATATCAAGAAGTACAAGATGTGCCTCAACACTAATAAGATATATCAATGATAAATATTGATTATACCAACACTATATTTCTATAGATATGACTTATACAGAATATCCCATGCAACCAATAATCTCTCTAGGGAAAATCCTCAAACCCCCATAAACATTTCTCATGTATACAACAAAATCCAACTACTCATACAAATAAGACATACCTTTTGAACTAATGGATAGATCTGATGTACCTTATCATTGTAGATCTTCTTGGGAGCTTGCTCTCAAAATCTAGAGACTTGACATCTTCATATTCTCAAGTTTCTATGACTTTACCCTCATGTACACAGCCTATTATACTTCCATCCCGCATACATACGCACCCTATTAGACTATTAGCCTGGGTATGTATGCACCCTATTGTACTATTAGCCCGCATGCGCCTCAAAAAATATGGTTTTTTCAATATTTCTTTTAATTATGAAATTTCACCGTCAACCCTTCATGTTACCTCAAACTTGAGCAACTTCATATATATCACTAAGTACCCACAATAAACCTTACACAATAATAGATATTCAATGTGCTCAAAATGGTGCTAATAGGAGAGTCTTTCTCTCTTATTTATACTTCCATGTAGCTTCCTTAAGGGGTTACCTTCTAACCAACTTAACCCATTTTCCTTCTTTTAGGGCTAACCCACTTCTAACCCACTTTTCTACAAATAGTAAATTCTCCACTTCTAGTTGCAACTAATTTATTTTTAATTATTTTCTTATTGCAACAACTTAACCCATGATTAACTCCTAGTTTTACTCACTTGACTAGTCAAGTTCTTCTAGGAGCTTCTAGAATAACTTTGACTTCTTTGATATTCTAGATAACTTATGAGGGTTCTCCAACTTCACAGGTCCATAACTCTCTAAACGTGAGGAGTTATGTGGTGTTCCACATATAACTGGAAATGACATAACATGTAATATCCATCTACATTAGTCTGACCGACAAATATATTAAACTTCATACCATTATACATCAATCAAACTGAAGTCCCTTAACCATACTGTTGGAGCTACTGAAATTTTCTACCAGACTTGCTTCAAGGGTTGACATCAATGAAAACCAAACCAATTAATCAACAATGGCCAACCCCTGGATAACCAACCCAAGCCCCAAACAAATAAAGGTAATGGGAAGTCAAAAAGGGAAACTGGAAAATAGTGTGAGTTCCAAAAAATCCCTTGGCACAATAATGATGAATGTTTCTCAAAATGGTCATTGTTGGCTAAGACGAAAGCCTCAGGGTCAGACGCTGACTCAGACTCTAATTCCGAGACAAAAAATGGAATATGGATTATTGATGTAGAACCTAGTGTCACCATCGCTACCACAAAATTCCAACCACGAGAACCGAAGGAGCTTGGAGAAGGGGAGCATATTTTCCACTCATAGATGTGGGTAAAGGGAACACCACTCCATTTCATTGTTGACAATGATAGCCATAAGAACCTGATCTCAGTAGAGGTTGTAAAGAGTTTGAACTAGACAATGACACATCCTCATCCATACACCATTGGTTGGCTCAGCAAGGGATGAGACATCCACGTCAACCAACAATGTCACCTGCACTACAACATCAAACCCTTCAAAGATGAGTTATTGTGAGATGCTTCCCCAATTGAAGTTTGTGATATTTTGTTAGGACAACCATATATGTGGAAATTTCATGATGTTTATGAATCTAGGCCCCATAGTTTCATTATTACTTTAAGAGATCAATTTTACGGGGTACCAGAGGCAGTCCCAAACATTGTGGTCTCTTTGATCTATGCGAAGCAGTGCAAAAAGGTGGTTTCTTAGAATGTGAGATTTTTCCTCTATATGGTTTGATCGGAAGGTGACCGAAATTTCACTGCAATCGTTAAAACCTTTGCACGAGGTCTCTCTTCCCAACAACAATAGGTGGACGAAATAGTCAAGGAGTAGAAAGACATGTTTTCCTCGCCTACTAGGGTTCTTGTGCACTGTCAGGTAAAGCACCCAATTGATATGACACTTGGTGCTCCTTTACCTAATGACCCTGTATATAGGTGTTCTGTTATGGAGAATGGATAAATCAAATGCCAGATCCAAGAGTTAATTCTGAAGGGCCACATCAGACCAAACTCCTCACCTTGCGGGAGCCCAATTGTTCTAGTACAAAATAAGGACGATATATGGAAACTTTGTATTGATCTATTACAGATCCCAAAACAATATCAAAGTCAAGAATGAGTACCCAATTCCTCGAATTGATGATCTTCTCGATCAGCTCAAGGGGGCCAAGTGTTTTAGTAAAATTGATCTGAAGTCAGGTTACCACTAGGTGTTGATTGAGAAAACTAATGTGTGTAAGACAACCTTTAAGTCCAAAGAAGGCCTCTTTGACTGGTTGGTAATGCCTTTTGTCTTGAATAATTCCCTGACCTCATTCATGCAAATGATGGATGATATATTACAATCATTCATAATCTATTTTGTAGTTGTACATTTGATTGACATTCTCATATTCAACAAAACTTGTGAGGAACATTTGGAGCATATTCAACAGGTATTGGGCACCCTGTTCCAAAACAAGTTATATGCCAACTTGGAGAAGTTTTCCTTCAACATGTACATAATTCAATATTTGGGACACATCATGGATTTGCATGGTGTACATGTGGATCCAACCAAGATCAAAGTCAATCATGATTGGCTAACCCCGAAAATAATGACCGAGCTCCACAACTTTTTGGGCCTCGCTAAATTTTACTGACAATTTGTGGTGGGGTTCTCTCATATCACTTGGGCCCTAAGCCAAGGGACCAAGGATGGCACAAAGGTCAAGTTTGTGTGGTCTATGCCCCAATAGGAAGCATTCGATGATCTAAAATACCACCTCTACTTTGCACCAATCCTCATTCTCTCAAACCTGCAATGACCATTTGAGATTGATACATATGCTTCAGATTATGCTATCAGTGTAGTCCTCACTCAACATGGGCATTCGATCGCTTATCATAGTGAAAATTTATATGATGTTGTTCAAAGATATGTACTCCATCGTCCAGGAATGTTGACAGTGGAAGCATTACATTATGGGGAAGGAAACGATCATCCACACTAATCACAGGCCTCTGCAATTTATGCATACACAAGGAAATTTACAAAATAACCGTCATCATAAGTGGTCTAGTACCTGCAACAATTCCACTTGAATATCAATTACAAGAAAGGTAGCACCAACCATGTCACATATTTCGTTAGTTTACCCCTGGTGGTAGTAGCGCTAACCACTGTTCTCAACTCCTATGGACAAGAGACATATAGATGGCCACAATTATACAATAATGACTTTGACTTTGCTAGTGCTTATCAGACATTGAGTGCAAGAAAAATTGTTTGCAGTTTTCATCTCCATGATGGGTTATTATGCCATCTGATCCACCTTTGTGTTCCTTCAAGAAAGTGTGAAAAGATGATCTGGGAATTTCATTTCGGTGTAGAAAAGACAGTGGCGGTACTGCAGAATCATTTTCATTGGTCGAAGCTTTGACATGATGTTTGCAAGTACATCAAATCGTGCACCGCCCATGCCATTTCCAAGATTTCCATCAATAAACAGGGGCTATACACCCCTCTTCCTACTCCAGATAGGCCTTGGGATTCCATCTCCATGGACTACATGTCAGGTCTACCTTCCACTAAGCATGGGAATGAATGTGTCTTTGTGGTCATCGATTGATTCTCTAAGATGGAAATTTTGGCACTCTGCAAGAAGAGGATCATAGCCGAGGTCACCACCAAGCTCTTCTTTACACATGTTTGGGTTCATTTTTGGCTACCAAAAATTATCATCCCTAATAAAGACAACAGTTTATTGAGCACCTTTTGGTATAGACTATGGTCGATGATGGACACCAAGATCACCAAATCAACTGCCTTCCACCCACAGACTGGTGGACAAACAAAGGTAGTCAACAGGATGAAATCTTATGCATGTATAATTGCAAACATCCATGCACATGGGATGAAATCCTTCCTTATGGTCAACATAGCTACAACATAGCCCTCCACAAATCTATTGGCCACAACCCTTTTTAGGTGTGCTTGGGGTTTCAACCATTGGCCCCCATTGAGGTATATCTTCCCATTGCAGCCGCATAGGAAGAGTCCTCCAATTTTCAGATAGAAGTTGATTAGGTAACCAAATTTTTTGAGCACATTCAACACATCCAACAACAAGTTCATGATATTGTGCAAAAATCCAATGGTAAGTACAAAGAGTGCCACGATCAACATCAGGTACCTTGCAAATTTCATGTGGGAGATAAGGTCTAGTTGAATTTGCAGAAAGAGTGCCTCACATGACCCCATCAGAAGTTGCACCCACTCCGATACGGGCCTTACACCATCACCAAGGATGTGGGTGAGAATTATTTTGAATTAAGTATTCTTCCTTTCCTTGGATTGTACCTAGTATTTAATGTGGAACTGTTGCAACCATATTTTCCACCTCTCTTGGACAGTTCAAATGCAATCGAGAAGTTGGCCCCTACACAAATAAATCCTTTCTTCATCGAAAATGAAGCCTTTTATCGTATCATGGATACCAAGACAATGGACACTCGCCAACATACTATCAAACTTTATCTGGTCGTTAAAACATGGTAGTTTCTTCGTCAAGGAAAGTGGCTCACTAGGAGTCAACGTCAGTAGAAGTTTCCTCATATGATGTAGGAACTTGATGCAATGGAGACCACTGCTTCCTAAGGGGGGAGGCATGATCTAGGTGGATATTAGTGGCCACCCACCGATTCCACTGGATCAAAGCCTAATTTCCATTTTGGAGTTGTTTTTCTATATTTTCGGGTCCTAAACTTTTGGGGCCATTTTGAGGCTCTAAACAATTTATTTTGGGCCCAACATAGTCCCACTAAAATTAGAGTCAAAGTGTGATGGTAAAATGTGTATTCCTCAAATAGACCTTTCCAATGGGGAATCATGTGCCTAAAATGAAGATTGTATGGAAAATTTATGACCTCGGGAAGTTGATGTACCAACTTACCCCATCGAGGCCCACATGAATTTCGGTTCTTCATCTCCTAGGGTTAGGTTTTTGGATGTTTAGGGTTTTATGATTCATGCTTTATGTTAAAAAGGCCTTTGAAGCCTCATTTTAACCAACTTCTTACGAATGAGCGTAACCGACACATCTCTTCTCAGAGATAAGCTACCACCATTCTAGCTAGCTTGTGTGCTTTTGCATTTTATAGTCTTTTGTATTTCATATAGTTATGATCTAGAAGTATCTCGATGGCCACCCACCATTTCCAACTTGCTCAAAATAGGTTTTTGGAAAGTTGCTATTTTTACTAGTTTTTCGGTTCCTAAACGTTCGGGGCCATTTTGAGCACCCAAACGACACTTTTTCACGATCGGGCACCTCAATGATAGTTGAAGGCTCTCATTGAGCCCCCTAAATGAAGCTCCTTGTTAATACATTTCCAACTAGATATCGTGCACCCTAAACATAGATTGTATGCAAAAGTTACGACCCCAGGAAGTTGATGTACTAACTTACCCCAATGGGGCCCACATGACTTTTGGTGCTTCATCTCCTTGGGTTAGCTTTTTGGATGTCTAGGGTTTCGACATTCATGTTTATTGTAAAAAAACGCCTTCAAAGCCACATTGTACACATCTTCTTGTGAATGAGCGGAGTCATCACATCTCTTATCAGACATAAGCTACCACCATTCTAGCAAGCATGTTTTCAGTATGCATTTTACATTTTTCAGCACATTTCTTATTTAATAGAAGTAATGTTTTACCGTATCTCTATTATTTTTCACTGTGTCTCTGTGTTAATATTATAAATCTGTGGTTTCATTTTGTTTCTCTCATAAATCTTGATCAAGTTATTAATATAATATGAGCTTTAATGTATTGTTGCATTCCTTGCCATATCTCTCTGTAAATTCCTTGTTATATCTATGTTATATCTCTCCCTTCATATATATCCTAAAACAATTTGGATCAGTGGTATTAGAGCAGTCTGCTCCATGTCATCGTCGGTGCATGTCCCTGATGAGGTCAGGGTATAGAGAGTTGGGTCTCGAGCTTGTATCTCTTGAGGAAAACCGCTCTCGTGCACCCAAGTGACCTTTCATGGCAAAAGAAAAGAGGGACGCTAGGACATTATATCCTTTCAAACAGTTTGTCAAGGAATCCCTCGTGTGACAAACAAACATGATGATGGATAGCTTCTTCCACTTCCTTCGATGACTGTCGGAAACGATGAAGGCACCTTCAACCAACAATCACTTCGGAGGTGCGACACCTTTCAAGGCACAATTTAACTTTGACTTTCCGTTATTTGAAGGCCAGATAGATGCTGACACTTTGGAAAATGGTTAAATCTTCTAGAGGGTTATTTATCTATCCACAATTTTTCCAATGGTGAAAATATCACCTTCACGCTCCTTAAGGCCCTTCCCCATGTCAAATATTGGTGGGAGACTTACTGTGAGAAACATGTTGAGGATGAGTCTGGAATTTTTTGGCCATGACCGACTTGGGAAGATTTTTTTGATTCCCTCAAGGAACAATATTACCCTGTTGGAAGTTATGATGACAAGTACACAAGATGGACCAGAATGCACCAAGAGAGAGGCCAAACGGTGTTGAAGTTCACAAATACTTTCCATACCTTGCACACCAATTTGGGTATCAAATGATCTGAGTGGCATATGGTCCTAAAATACTATGGGGCTCTGCATCGGTACATCCAAACCGAAATGGATTTTCTGGACATCTCGTCATTAGGATTCACTTATTGATATGTTGTCAAAATTGAGCAAAAGTTCAAGCAGCAGAACAAGTGGGTGTTTGGATCCGCAAATCCGCAAAAACCAAAGTATGGTAAGGGGGTCCCTAAATCCTAGGCCAAAGGATAGATCAAGGATGGCCAACCCCACGATAACCAACCCAAGCCCCAAAAAAATAAGGTTAATGGGAAGTTGAAGAAGGAAATTGGAAAATGGTGTGAGTTCCACAAAATCCATTGGCACAATACTGATTAATGTTGCTTAAAACAATATTTGTTGGCTGAGAAGAAATCCCTAGGGTTGGACACTAACTCATACTTTGTTTCCAATCCAGAAAAGGGAAGAAAAATAATTGATGTAGAACCTAGTGTCACCATCGCTACCACAAAATTCCACCCAGAGGAACCAAAGGATCTCAGAGAAGAGAAGTGTCTTTTCCACTCATAGATGGGGTTAAACGGAACCCCACTCCATTTCATTGTTGACAATGGTAGCCAGAAGAACTTTTTCTTAGCATAGGTTGTCAAGAGGTTGAACTAGACAACGACACCACATCCTCATCCATACACCATCGGTTGGCTCAGCAAGGGATGAGACATTTGTGTCAGCCAACAATGTCGACTGCACTATGAAATAAAACCCTTCAAAGACGAGGTATTGTGTGATGTTTCTCCACTTGAATTTTGTGATGTTTTGTTAGGACAATCATATATGTGTAAATTTCATTATGTTTATGAATCTAGGCCTCGTAGTTTCATTATTACTTTGGGAGATCAACTTTATAGGGTATTGGAGGCAGTCCCAAATATTGTGGTCTCTTTGATCTCTATGAAGCAATGCAGAAAGGTGGTTTATCAGACCGGGATTTTTTTCGACTGTATGGTTCAATCGGAAGGTGACCAAAAGGTCATTGCAACCACTGAAACCTCTGCACGAGGTTTGTCTTCCCAACAACAATAGGTAGATGGAATAATCGATGAGTACAAAGACATATTCGCCTCGCTTACTGGGGTTCCTATGCACTTCTAGGTAAAGCACCAATTGATCTGACATCTAGTTCTCCTATGCCTAACGACCCTATATACAAATGTTTTGTTTTGTAGAATGAAGAAATAAAACACCAGATCCAAAAGTTAATTCTGAAGGGCCACATCAGACCCAACTTCTCACCTTGTGGGAGACCAATTGTTCTAGTATAGAATAAGGACAATATATGGTGACTTTTTATTGATATATTACAAAGCCCTAAACAAGATCACAGTCAAGAAACAATACCCAATTCCCCAAATTGATGATCTTCTTGATCAAATCAAGGGAGCCAAGTTTTTAAGTAAAATTGATCTGAAGTCAGGTTACCACCAGGTATCAATTGAGAAAATAGATGTGAGGAAGAAAACTTTCAATTCCAAATAAGGCCTCTTTGAGTGGTTGGTCATGCCTTTTAGCTTGACTAATTCCACGACCACATTCGTGCGGATGATGGATGATATATTATGACCTTTCAAAAACTCCTTTGTGGTTGTATATTTGGATGACATCCTCATCTTAAACAAAACTTGGGAGGAACATTTGGAGAATATTCAACAGGTATTGGGCACCTTGCGCTAAAACAAGTTATATGTTGACTTGTAGAAGTGTCCCTTAGGAATGAATATAGTCCAATATTTGGGATAAATCGTGGATTTGCATGGTGTGAATGTGGATCCAAGAGACAAGTCATTTGTGATTGGTCGACCCCAAAATCAATGACCGAGCTCTGCAACTTCTTGGGCCTCGCCAAAGTTTACCAATGATTTGTGTTGGGGTTCTCTCATATCGCTTGGGACCTAAGCCAAGCGGCCAAGGTTGGAACAAAGGCCAAGTTTTTGTGGTTTGTTCCCCAACAGAACGAATTCGAGGATCTGAAATCCTGCCTCTTCTCTACACCCTCCTCATTCTACCAGAGCTGCAATGACCATTTGAGATTGAGACAGATGCTTCCAATTATGCTATCTATGCATTACTCAATCAACAAGGGAATCTAGTCATCTATCATAGTGAAACTCTATTTGATGTTGTTAGAAGATACCCACCTATGAAAAAGATATGTACTCCATTTTGCAAGCATGTTGAATGTGGAAGCATTACATTTTGGGGAAGGAAACAATCATCCACACTAATCACAAGCCTTTGCAATTTATGCAAACACAAGGAAAGTTAAAAAATTACCACCATTAGAAGTGGTCCACATAGTTGCAACAATTCCACTTGACTATTAATACAAGAAGGGTAGCACCAACCATGTCACAGATTTCCTCAATCGACCTCCAGTGGTAGCGCTAACCACTGTTCTCAACTCCTGTGGACATGAGACATCTGGATGGCCATAATTAAAAAATAATGAATCTGACTTTGCTACTTCCTATCAAACATTGAGCGTAGGAAAAACAATTCCCAATTTTCATCTCCAGGATGGGTTATTATTCCATCTAAGCCACCTTTGTGTTCCTTCAGGAAAACATGGAAAGATGATCTGGGAATCTCATTACAGTCGAGGAGCGATACATTTTGGTGTAGAAAATATAGTGGCAGTACTGTAGAATAATTTTTATTGGTCGAAGCTTCGACAAGATGTTCGCAAGTACATCATATCCTGCACCACATGCGCCATTGCCAAGCTCTCCATCAAGAAATAGGGGCTATGCACCCCTCTTCCTAATCTGGTTAGGCATTGGAATTCCATATCCATGGACTAAATGTCTGGTCTATCTTCAACCAAGCATGGGAATGACTATGTCTTCGTGGTCGTCGATCAATTCTCTAAGATGGTGATTTTGGAACCCTACAAGAAGCGCATCACAACAGATCCCACCACCAAGCTCTTCTTCACACATGTTTGGGTTCATTTTGGGCTACCACAAACTATCATCTCTGATCGAGAAAAAAAGTTATTGAGCACTTTTTTGTCTATCCTATGGTCGATGATGGACACCAATCTGACCAAATTTACCACCTTCCACCCATAGACTGATGGGAAAATAGAGGTACTCAACAGGATGACTGTCCATATCCCGTGCATGTATAATTCCAAACATCCATGCACATGGAATGGAAGCCTTCCTTATGTTCAATACATCTACAAAAAATCCCTCCACATCTCTATTGGCTACAACCCTTTTTAGGTGTGCTTGGGCTTTCAGCCACTAGCCCCGATTGACGTAGCTCTTCCCATTGCAGATGCACAAGAAGAGTCCTCCCATTTTTAGATAGAGGCTAATCGGGAAACCAAATTTGTTTAGTGCATCCAACACATCCAACACCAATTTCATGATATTATGTAGAAAGCCAATGCCAAGTACAAGCAACGCCACGATCAACACCGGGTACTACACAAATTTCAGGTGGGAGATAAGGTCTGGTTGCATTTGCAGAAAGAGTGCCTCATAGGACCCCATAAGAAGCTGCACCCACTCTGATATAGGCCTTACACCATCACCAATTATTTGGGTGACAATTATTTTGAATTAAGTATTCCTCCTTTCCTTGGGTTGCACTCGATATTTAATGTGGAACTGTTGCAACCATATTTTCCACCTCTCCTCGAAACTTCAAATGAGACCGATAAGTTGGCCCCTACAAAACTCAATCCTTCCTTCATCTAACATGCAACAATTGATCAGATCATGGGTACCAAGCAACAAGACACCCGCCAACAGTCTATCGAACTCTATCGCGTTTTTAAAACAAGGTAGTTTCTTCATCAAGGAAAGTGGCACTTCATCTCAATATCTCTTATTGGAGGTAGACCTGGTACCTCTTCCAAAAACAAATATTTATACTCTATTAATATAGGATGGTCCTATAGGCTTGGTTTATTGTCCTCAACAAAGTTCAACACTTGTATTGCATACAAAGGACATCATTTTCTGCAATACTGTTGCGTTTGTATTTTGATTATTTTGTTGTGATGGTTGAATCCTTTTGAGCTCAATAGCTTGATGTCACGAGGAGGTTTTGTGCCCCCTCGTGGCCTCCAGCTACTGAGCTCATGACATCTCATATTAGATGATTATGCTAATCATTGAGTGGCTCATGGATTTTCTAGAAGCCAAAGTTGTTAGAGAACATTTAATGGCAATTGCCATTTTTAGAGGAGGTCAACCTTTCCAGTGGTTGACCTATCGAACTGTAATTCGCCTATAAATACCACCAGTAGTGGCAAGGCCACAGACAAAATGTTAAGTAGACATTTCATTGTGTAATTGAGACATATTTGAAAACTTATGTTCAAACTGCGTTTTTTAATTAATTGACATAATCATGTTGATTTCAGCATGTGTTTCACTGTTGAAGAGTAGCCATGACCTGTTGGGGGGCCCACCAGTGGTATGGGTAACTGTAGAAATAGATACATCGTTGTTTATGATTTAATTGTCTAATTCCTCTTTTGTAGATTGCTTGTAGGAGCTGGTTATTTGTCATGTTGTGTCTCTTATTTCTTAATGATTGGCTTGCAAGCTACTAACTTAGATGACATGTTAAAGTTTTAAATTGATTTCTGCAAGTTAAAACAGAGTAGTATTTCAAATAGAGGATTAGTTTAGACGGAGTTTCTTTTGCAAGATTCGATGGATAAACAATTGCAAGTTTTAATAGTTGTAATTAAGCTAGATTTGATTCTCAGTTCAAGTTATGTTTTCATGAATTTAATTGGTTTATTAATCTTATCTTAGTATGCTAGGATATAAGTATATTTTGGGATTATATTTGTACGCAGTTTAGTTTGAAGTTTGAGTTTTTAAAGATAGGATTAGCCTAGTTTAATTTATCAAATATTAGTTCTAGATGTGAGTTGTAATATTAATTAGAAGATTGGATTTGAATTAAGATTTCTAGTCATGAGTTTATAATTTTGTAAATTTGTTTGAGTTAGCATGAGAGTGTGCTTGAATTAGTATAAGAGTGTGTTTTAATCATTGATGATTGATGAAATTTAGAGATCACATGGATTTTCAAGATACTTAGTGTTGCTTATATAATGGAAAATCTTTCGTTAGATTGCTTGATTCACACTTTCCATTTATCCATAGAACTTAATTATCCATAGAACTCAACATTGAATTAATCCCTCTTGAGTTATCATTAAAATTCATATGCCATCGTGATGTTGTTAGGCACCGAAGACATAATCATCATCTTTGAATTATCTTTTCCTGTTATTGCAAATTAATAATAGTTTTGATTAATTAGAATCTGAATATAGTCATGATGCTTTTTTAAGTAGGTTAAGATTTCTCTCTTGCAAAATAGAAATGATTATGAGTTTTGTTTTAAGAATAGAGTTTACTTGTTGAAACAATTTTGCTAGGGTAGTTGTTTGATTGCTTATTTGCTTAAAGATAAAAGATCAAAAGTAATATACTTGTTGTTTCTCATTAGGTTGAATAGATTAACTTGTTCAAAGTAGTATTTGATTTGCTTCTTTAGGAATAATCCATCGATCCATTGTTTAAATCTGCTTAGGGTAAATAGTTCAAGTTCATTAATAGGGTTTGCTAATTGATGAAAATGAAAGAGTCATCTCTTAAGTAGATTAATCTTTAAATAAACCATCCCCTTAGATAGACAATACTTCCATTAGCTTTTCTGCCTTGGCACATACATTGCTACAAGTATAAGTTTACTTACCCCATTTTTGGCACCATTGTTGGGAAGTTTTCTTAAGGTAGGAGATAGTTAGGAGATAGATCATTTATGAACCTTAGCATTAGTTTGGTGGCGGGGGATCTTTAAGACGAGAGGTAAGAACCTGCGCATTTGTTATAGTAGGTTCCCCCAAACCAAATGGTAGTTTTTATTTTTATTTTTCTTTCATGAACAAACGTAGGGACCCAAAGGGAATATACATTAAAACCAAACCAAAATTTTCAACCAAGGTTCCTTCTAACCTTTTTGGGGGAAGGAACACTCCACTCATAAACTCCATAGACCGATACCGGAAAGTAAGGGTTAGATCAACCCAAAGAGATAAAGCAGTCTCTGAAGAGACCAAAACAAGGACCACTATAGAGCGGAATATTGAAGCATTAATAATAGTGGGACAGGGGGCAAGACCACTCGAGCCATCTGTAGAACCAACCAACAAAACCTTTGTTTTTTCACCACCATCAGGAGACCCTAACTTTGTAGACATCATTGACCCTAAACAGGTGAATACTTTGTTTGGTAGTTCATCCAATATAATTGTTTCCCAAGTTGAAACATAAACTTTGGCACCAATAGTTTCAACTGGCTCGAGTAAAGTCCTATAAATCCAAGCAGTAAGAAGACCTTCCCATCAAAGGGATACCTCTCCTAGAAAATAACCTTGGGATACCTTGTTATCTTCAAGGATAAAACCATTTAGGTACTCTCTTTTTGGAAACCAAACCAATATGGATGATCAGGAGGATCACAACCATGTAAGACATGAGGAGGGAGAAGAAGTTGGAAACCAAACCGAAACCACCTTCGAGTTTCCAATTTTAGACACCACACAGAATGTCAATATGAAGAATATCCCACTCTCAAAACTACCCACCTTTTACGGTAAAAGTAGTGAAGACCCAGATACCTTCCTATTTGAGTTTGACATCTTGTGTAGGAGTTACAATTACTTACAAGATGGCCATAAAATAAAACTTTTTCCTACCACCCTCAAGGAATCCACACTAAGATGGTTCATGGGGTTGGGAGAGTCCAGTATTAGGTCTTGGGAAGGCATGAAAGATATGTTTCTTAAGAAATACCAAGACTATTGCAAGTCCAAGTATTCTCGTAATGATATTTTTAAAATCCAACAATTAGAGGATGAGAATCTCAAGGATTATATGGAACAGTTTGCTTATATATCACAGAAATCGAAGTACCATGACCTTCCAGATGATGTAGTCAGGGCTCTTTTCCTTAAAGGAATTTTAGAGGAATACTTAGAGATACTTAACATGATGGAATCAGGTGACATCTCCAATAAACCATTTACTGAAATATGTGCAATGTGTAGGAACTACTCGAGGAGTAGAGCTAAAATAGGGAAGAGTGTTTGGGATCCTTATAGTAGAAACCTAAAACCAGTTAGTTCAGGTTGTATCAAAAGGGTAGAGATAAGGAACCTCTTAGAGAACTTCAAAATGGATATCTTAAGAACTATAGGTTCCTAGTTGGACACCCTAAAGATTAAAAAGAAACAGGAGGAGGAAAATGCAGCAATGAGCATATTTTTCCCAATATGTAGGAGGAGGCATTCCTCAAGGGAATGCCCATTAGATAATATTTCAGTTTGTGGAGGACCACTCAACTGAAAAGTGCCTTTCATTGCCCGGTTTGCTAGCCATCTATTGAAAGGAAAAGACGATAAGTGCTAGATTTCTATCTATGTGATTGCAAAGGCTTTGTGCATAGTGTATGTTGAGACTTGCAGAGATAAGTGAAAGTGATTGTAAGAAGGATTTTTCCTTAAACCTAGCTCGGGGAAGGAGGATCTAGTGAAGTGCACACATATCTCCTGTCTTATGAGGAGTAGGATCTTGTGGCTCTGTGCAGGTAGAAGATTGACAAAAGACAATAAAAGAGAAGAAGAGTTGGTGGACATAGTCCCAGGCTGGGGGTGAACCACGTATATCCTATGTTATGGTTGCTTTGTGCATTATGGTTGTTTCATTGTTCATATGATTAATACTTAGTGCTTAGATGAATCTGATATGATAAGCGTAGTGCTGAATAATATGAATGAATGGTATATCTAACCTATGTGAGTGTTATTAGTGCTTGAATATACTAGATCTTGGTGAATACTGTGTTGATCTGTTGTTAGGGTTTACCTATGCTATAAATTAAGGCTAAATACTAATGATCTATAACTACTAAGTGCTCTGTTAAGGTGTTACAATCACATATCTATGTCCCAGCTAAGGTTGCAAACAGTGGAGTCCTGCAACCACCCCTACCTCTACCTCAGGTGAGACTTCATCTGCTTCGCATGTGTTTCCGAAAGGGCCAGTACTTAGGGTTTTGTTGGTGCGTTGTTGAAGCGATGAACCCTGGGTATGCCCCTATGCCAACAAATGGTTCCATTGTCGGGACCTGAAATTGTGATTGCTGGGAACTGAAGAAAAGAGAAAGCTCTGTGCGTAGATCTGTTGCCCTAGTGTGCAGTATTCTACTTGACTTGTGAAGCTCTGTGCTAAGAAGAGAATTCAGATCTGAAGAAAAGAGGTAAGATATTGAAGCTTTGTGCTCTGATAAAGGTAAGAACAGTGAAAAGTTTTGATTGAAAAGGTAATATAAGTGGAAATTTTTGTTTCGAAAGTATGAATCTAGGTATGTTTGATAAATTTGGTCCTAGCCTGAAAACTAGGGCACATCGAGAAGAAAGAAGATTTGATATGAGTAGATATGATAGAAATGATGAAATATATGTGATTCCTATGCATAGAAAGAATGTTTGGACTAACAAATGGATGCATGATCCTAGAAATATTTTTTTGCAGGTTAGCTACTATGATCCTAGTGCACACTACAAGAAAGGTTGGGGATCATTTAAAAGAAAAAGATGATTAATTATTTGTTATAGCTGCAGAAGACTGGGACATCTTGATAAGGAATTCCCTAATAGAAGACCTAGTTGTCTTTGTTGTAAAGCTATGGACCATGAAGTTTTGGATTTCCCTAGAATGATTGTTAAGGTTGAAATAATGAATATGAGACAAGAAAACCCTGAGGAAGATCAAGAAACTAAGACCATGGACAAAACAAAGAAAGAATCAGAGAATGTATTGCTACAAATGAAACAAACCCTGAATGATCACATAAATGTCAACTTATTAGAGATCTTCAAAGAAAAAAAGTGTGTAGAAACAAGAATAGGAGACTTCGACATTGACTGTGTTCTGGATGAGGAAACACATGTGAATATCATCACAGAAAGAACCTGGGAAATTTTAGGAAAGCCTTCTATGATTCCTACATTGGGAGGAATAGGATTATTTAGAGGAAAGATGATAACCCTATGTGGAAGACTCACCCATATATCTATGGGTGCTCAGGGAACTTCGACAGAGGAAGATTTTGAGGTTGTTTAATTTATTGAGAACAACGCCCCATTTGCTATGTTACTAGGAAAAAATGGAATTGAGAAGGATCAAGCTAGAATAAAAGAAGAGGAAGCCTTTGAACAGAAGAAGCAAGAATTAAAAGATTTCATGACTAGGAGGATAGCGCACTTGATTGAAGAACAGGAGAACGGATCGAAGTTGTTTAGAACTAGAAACTTGGATGTCGGAGTTGAAGAACACAAGAAGACTCACAGAAGAGTGGAGCACCTACCCCACATAGAGAAGAAGTATTTCCCTTGAACCCTATGAAAGAATCTCAACAACGTGAAGTTATGATGCCAAAAGGAGATAAGAATCAGAATGAAAAGAGGAATACTGAGACGAAGATCACAGGGAAGAAGCATAGAAAGCTCAGTAAGAAGAGAGCAAAGATAGAAAAGTTCCAGAAGGTTCCAGAGGGGACTTCGCAGAAGGAAGGCTTGCAAAACTGGAACTTCGTCAGGATATTAGAACAACACAACATGGTACTTCTCCATGGAAAAGCAATATAACCATTGGAGGCATTATGACCGTTAGACCGACGCCCCCGAATGGTTAGAACATGGTTGGGACCACTGCGTAACAGACAAAACTACATTGATGAAGTCTTCTCGCCCGTTGGAGAGATCAGTTAGCTCATTTTCTACTTAGTTCATCGACTGTTGCACCGAGAACACTTTCATGAATTGTATCTGAGCCAACAAAATAACTCATTGCTACCGCGTTGTGTTTACTGAGATCAACATTTGTCCTATTGCATTGAGCATTCATTCATTCATCGACCTGAGTAATCCGATCGAGAGCGTGCATTTCAAATGAACTCAATGCCATACAAAATTCGATTGAAGAAGTTCTCATCGATCTAATGGATGAAAAAGTAATGTCCACAGGGATTCAAGCCTCATCGATGAGAGAAGCGCAAGACTCTCCATCGACTTCTCGTCGATCCGGACCATCCCGAGCTGCAACTGAGAAAATAACTAAGCATAAAGATGACTTGGTGAATGCAAAGTTAATATTGACTATCCTTCCCAACTACATCCCGCCTTTGTATGGCGTGGTAAGTCGTGACAGTGTCCCCAGAGACTTCAATTACACCCTAGTTACTGTGTACCTCTTGAAGGGGATACATGCAGTTAGAACACAACAGGATAAGATCGCAACATTAAAATTCAGTGACTTCAACCTAGGGGACCGCAAGAACCATAGTATGCCCACTCCTCACAGATACTTGACTAGGATGAAGGGGAAGAAATAAAAAATAATCCCCCAACCATGAACTATGAACCTCACGCAATCCACCATCTTGAATGTGATAAAGATTCCACATTTTGGAAGGAACCAGGAGGTTAACACGTGTGTTAAGATCCCGTTATCGTGCTACCATTGTGGCTATCTATGGCTATACAGAAACATCATAGTCTATCTGATGTTGATCCATAAGATCACCAGATTGAGCATGCATGGACTAGACCCACAAGAATTCTACCCAGGGAAGGTTGTAGGCTGTGCCCTGGCACAAAGAATTAAGGATACCTATGGAGATGTAAAAAAGTAGACACGAGGCTACAAGCTAGCTTCCATCCAAAATGGCGCAGTGTGCCTGCCCTGCCAGTTGATTGCAGGAAAGCTAGTGAGAAAGAATAGACCTACGCATGTCATAGGGTTCGTTGTTGACCTTGCCGGAAAATGTGTAGAAGGACTCCAAATGAACTGGGCAAAGTACTTAGTCAACCAACTAGAATTGGATTGCTACGAAGCTCAGTATCAGGGCTATGAGCTCCATTTTAGCTAGTTGTTGATCCTCATAGAATTTACTTCTTGGGAGATGCCAGAAGGTGCGAACTTCTTGGACATTGAGCCATTCGAGCCACTCGCTGCGAAGTTCACCACGCTCTAGTACTCGATCAATATGGGAAAACAATGGTAGTTGAAAGTGGTATTCCACACATACTATCTACAGTTAAAGAGGGCTATTGGGGTTGTCTCTCATATGATGCAAAACACCCTGCATTGATTCATACCCCTCATGAAGTTCCGCACATATCGACACTTTATTTATATCACTGCGCATGCAGACGAGCATAAAGAAGAGATTCAATCATAATATAAGCTCATAGAAGAGGACCTCAAAGAGATAACTAAGCACTGGTCTGCAGATATCCTTATCCCTGTTGACCCCACAGAAATGTTTGATCTCGAACTAATTGGTAGCTCAGAGGCCACTCACAAAGAGCATGATACACCTGGACCTAGTAGAAGGAAGAAGACCGAAGAGGTACAAAACCTGAGTAGTGCATCAGACAAAACTGCTTCAGAATCACTTGGACGAGGAGATAATGACGAAGTAGATAAAGAAGCGACCAATGGAAAATAAGATCAATAGAAGAAAGGTGAAGTAACATCGTCGAGGGATCCTATTGATGAGGTTGATCCCTCTAAGAAAAGAAATGTTTCCCCCACAAAACCTACCTCGTGGAAGAAATCCAAAGCCACCAAGACTAATCTGCAGACTGTGCTCACACTTGATGACTTCAACGTCATCATTGCAGTTGTATCAGATGCTTCTTAGGAAATTATGCAGAACATTGAAGCCAAGCAAGCAGCCATGTGTGAAAAAATTGAGACAGAACTAAGAGGGGTACAACAAGCCCTTCAATCCAGTCGCACAGTATCCACTGCGCCCATGCCATCAAAAGAACTAGAGTTGGGATATGATCTTACCCAACTCTGCAGAATAGTTGATGCGACCGAAGTTCACCTTCATCGAGCGCGAGAAGAGAAAGAACAAGCCATGGTGGCCCTGAAGAAAGCACAATAGGAAGTGGTAGAGCAACGTTGAGTTGCCCAATAGGAGAAGGATGACCTCCACACCAAGTTCGAAGAGGAGAGAGCACATTTCAAGCAAGAGAAAGAGAAGTTGCTTGCAAAGAAGCTTAGAGTCAAAGAAGCAATTAGCAAAGAACTTCGCTCTGTGACAGGCTTAGAGAAAAAGGAAGAAGAACCAGTGGATCATCAAGTAGCGCAACTTGCGGAAGCTATCCAGCAGCTTCAACAGAGAATCACAGACCTAGAGCTACAAATAGTGGCAAGTACCCCGCAGGATGTGCAAGACCAAAGAGAAGCCAATACTCGTAGCGCAGTTGACAGGATCAGAGCACTCGCTCTGGAATGTAAACAACTTAGCAGTAGAAGTGCACACATCTACAAGCGACTTACTGAAGACCTTGAACTAAAGGCATTGGAGTCACAACTCTAGGAGGTGTTAGTTGTGGATCTTGATTATCTTCCTGATTCAGAGGTCTTTTACTTTCAGCCGTGTTTATACCCCATGAAGTATTTACACCCCAGAAGTATGTACACTCTTCCATGCGGGGGAGTGCAGAGGGGGGGCACCCTACACTTAACAAGCTGAAAATGTTAGGCTATTGGGACAATTGACTGGTTCCCTATATTTTTTTATTGTGAGGTGTCACAATACTTAGGAGTGGGGGAGGGGTTTGATGAGCTAACAAATGATAGAAATTCCTATCTATAATCCACGAGAATAAGAAGTAGAATCTTTGTAAAAATTTTGTATATTGTTTTCATGATATGGGCTATTATATCAGTGTTGGCCCTTGACTAAGTTTTGAGGATCCTTGGTCATGTTGTTAAGAACCAAACATCAATATAGCATAGAAAAACCTCAAGAAAAGTACTCAATGCCTTGAAAAAGAGATAATATCAGATAATAAGCCTCTTCGAGGGGGCAACCTACTTTTACCCCACTTAAATGTTCAAGTACAAGATGATTCAAAATGAAAATGTCTCCTTGGTATATATAGGAGACTAGGAGGTTTTAATGGC
>ML795724.1:80841-109162 GCA_009831015.1 Picea engelmannii | reverse complement strand
AGGTTTTAATGGCCTAAAGCCGACATAAATAAAATAGCATTACTAATCTAAATCACAACTAATGGCCTAAAGCCGACATAAATAAAATAACATTACTAATCTAATATGCCCCAATTAAGTGGTAATGAGCCAATATTAGGGCTATATTAGGGCTTAACACATGTTTAACCTATTTTGGGACTTCGACAGGCTGTCGAAGGCAGAGCACAAGTCAAAGTAGAGATTGCGGGATCTCGGCCCCTTGTTTAGGGATTTTTGGGATTTGGGCTTATGTAACGGGTATGGGGATGTCGGCCCATGGGCTTATGTAAAGATGATAAGTGCTAGATTTCTATCTATGTGATTGCAAAGGCTTTGTGCATAGTGTATGTTGAGACTTGCAGAGCTAAGTGCAAGTGATTGTTAGAAGGATTTGTCCTTAAACCTAGCTCAGGGAAGGAGGATCTAGTGAAGTGCACGCAGATCTCCTGTCCTATGTGGAGTAGGATCTTGTGGCTCTGTGCATGTAGAATATTGAGAGAAGACAATAAAAGAGAAGAAGAGTTGGTGGACGTAGCCCCAGGTTGGGGGTGAACCACGTATATCCTATGTTATGGTTGCTTTGTGCATTATGGTTGTTTCATTGTTCATATGATTAATTCTTAGTGCTTAGATGAATCTGATATGATAAGTGTAGTGCTAAATAATATGAATGAATGCTATATCTAACCTATGTGAATGTGCTTAGTGCTTGAATATACTAGATCTCAGTGAATACTATGTTGATCTGTTGTTAGGGTTTACCTGTGTTGTAAATTAAGGCTGAATACTAATGATCTATAACTACTAAGTGCTTTGTTAAGGTGTTACAATCACATATCTATGTCCTAGCTAAGGTTGTAGACACTGGAGTCCTGCAACCACCCCTGCCTCTACCTCGGGTGAGACTTCATCTGCTTCGTAGGTGTTGCCAAAAGGGTCAATAGTTAGGGTTTTGTAGGTGCATTGTTGAAGCGTTGAACCTTGGGTTTGCCCTTGTGCCAAAATATAGCAGTTATTTTTTTAATTGAAATGCTAAATTCATTGTGTGTTATATACTTGTTGTACATTTCCTTGACAAACCTCTTAATTGGTTTTTATATACATATTGTTTTAAAATGCACTACAGATGTGTTTTACATGCCTTAAGACATAAGAAAATATTATTTATAATGTGCAAGCAGGATGGCAAGGCAAGTAACAATGGAACACTCTTATCATGTCTTTTCTCTTGTTCACCATGATTGTCAGAAGTGCCCAAGTTGAGTGATATGGGTAAATATCCATTACCATACAAATGAATTCCATTTTTCATAGGAGTGCCATATGGAGTGCCATTTGGAAGACCATATGGGGTGCCATGTGGATGACTGGATGATGCACCATATGAAGGATCGGATGAGGTACGCACACACTGTAAGTGACGATGATTGTAGGTAAACACATATCATTTGAATTGATATTCCTGTTCGTTAGTAGTATGAAATGGATTAAATAACATTTACCAATTAAACTATACAAATTCTAATGCATTTTTATGATCAAATGTCCAAGTCAAAGACTTGGACATTGATCTAATTCTCTCATGATTACAATTGCCCCCAAAGGACACCCTTCAAAATTCAAAATCGACACAGTCATAGTCACACATGGTAAATCATGTGTGATGAATTTGCTCACGACTTCAATTGTTTCCACCCAAAGCGCATTAAAAATTGGAGGGATTAGTTGTTGATTGTGGAGCCTGATTATCTTCCTGATTCAGAGGTCCTTGCTTTCAGCCATGTTTATAACCCATGAAGACTTTACACCCCATAAGTATGTACACTCTTCCACGTGGGGGAGTGTAGAGGGGGGGTACCCCCTATGTGGGGTCCGGGGGCCTATCCCCCCGGCTAGGGGGTTCGGGGGCAAGCGGGCCCCCAAAGGAAAAATTCCCTTGTAAAAGTATATTGTAATTTCAATGTAAATCTGGACCATTCATTATAAGGTCACAGATCTAATGGTAGAAATTATGTTAGGGTTTTTTTCCCTAGAAGGCAACCCTTTATTATGAGGGAAATGTATTGCGGCTATGCATGATGGCGAGTATTGTATTATGAGAGAGGAGACAATGAGAGAAAGAAGAGGAAGTTACAACGGGTTTTGTTGTAGGTTGTATCCCTTCATTTGTTGGATAATAATAAAAGAAGGACCTGACAATTTCTCTGGTGGACGTAGCTCACACTGGGTGAACCATGTAAATCTGTGTCTCTATTGTATTGTGTATATTCTGTGTTTTGTTTCCGCATTTGTTTTATTTTATTGCTCCATGGTCCTGTTTTTCTAACATTAGCTCCAATTTCCATTCCACCCATGCATGCTTGTTGTGTCTCACTCCTCCTCTGCCCAATTCCGCTCCTCTTCTCATCCTTCGTGCTATAACCATACCCAAATGATACGAGCCTTCCTCCTATGCCGAGCTCCTGGCCATCCCCAAATTTGCAGAGTGTAGGGAGATATTCCTTCGTGCAGGATGGGGACCGTTCTTGGCCTGTCTGAAGGCCCACAATGATGGTGTTTCACTACAATTCGCCCTCAAGTTTGATGGGAGGATGGCACGCGTAGAGTCTCTGGCCTTATTGGTCTCTGAGGAGTCATTTTCCTCAGCCAAGAAACTGCCATTGGTTGGAGATCGATGGTTCAAGCACCACCAATTTCCATGGCCAAGATACAACAGAGTTTTTCAGCCTAAGTTTCAAAATGTTTATGGATCTAAGGGGTACTCCAAAGAATGGATTAAAGATGATCTGATTAACCCCCTTATCATCATTACCAGAATCATCACTTGTGAAGGTAGATACTATGTTTTTAAAGCTTTCCAATTTCATTTATTAGCTCATTTTCAATTCAATAAGCATTTGAATTTTCCTTTTTACTTCTTGAAAATTCTTGAGAAGATGCCTTCCCAAGTACTAAAGAATGTGGCCAATCCTCATAACAGTCTAGTCCACCACAGATTCATCAAATTGCTTTTCATAACCGAGTTGATAAAACAGGGGAAGACATTAAATTCTCAAACCCCCATCTCACAGTCAAGACCAACAAGAAATCACTTGATTTAGGGATTGTTACTCAATCCAAGACTCATTCTCCAAAGAATCCAAATCCTCCTACTCAAATTATCTCTCTGCTTGAACAAAAGACCAAGAAACTTGTCGATACCCCTGCAGCCTCATCGGGCAAGAAAACTAAAAATCCTATTGACAATTATCCAATGCCCTCGAAACCTATTGATTCCCAATCCAAAAAGTTACAAGAAGAAATTCAACAGGATTTCCCTTTAGTCCCCACGAATAGAAGAGAATCCAATCGGTTCAAAGGGGAATCTTTTCAAAAAATTACTCGAAGTGCAAGTGGAAAGCCTAATGTAAAACCCCCAAGCACTTCAGATCCTATCCAAGTATTTTCTGATCATCAAATACCCATAAAAGACTTAGGGAATTTTTTTCATAAGAGTTGGAGCCTGATGGAGAAGTAAAATCTAAACCTATTGCCTCTCATAAACCCTCTGTTACTCCTACCTCATAGATGCCTACACCAGATTCCAAAGCTGATAGACCCTCTACATCCATCAAGGGATCCAAGCCCTCCTCTAAGACATCTGATCATACTCTAGTCATTGAAAAATTACAACAAGAAAATGTTTAGTTGCTACAACAGTTGGAAAAGCGAGAGACTATGGATAGGAATATCCACCATGACAATGCGGTATTACAAGAAAAAGTGAATTCCCTCCAATGATTGGTTGATAAAATGACCAATGAAAATCTTAGCCTCCGGGAACAATTGAAACATCATAAGAGGCACAAGACAAAGTCTTCAGGACAAGATGGAGAAGATTCTAAAGCTAATCCACCCCCTCCTTAGCAAGTCTAGTCATGTTGGGTGATTCATTTTTGTTAAAAGTGGGACCTACAAATCCTTAGGTGTGGGGGTAATGTTGGGCTCATATTTTGATTTTTTTGTTGCGATGGTTGAATCATTTTTGCACCAATGTTATATATGCTATTTACCACTTTGAATGTGTTTTCAAATGATTTCGTATCAATTCATCATGGAATTATACCAAGTATTTGTAATCAATGTTATATGATAATTTTGAGCTAAATTCAGTTCAATTTTTATGTTTATAAGGATCTAATGCATAATTTGTGTGTAACAGGGTGAATTCGCAGTCCGATCTTCCATCTGGTACCTTGTCCGGCACTTCATCCAGCACTTCATCTGGTACACGATCTGACACTTCATCCAGCATGAGATCCATTAATATTGTTTGCTAATTAATAAAAATGAAAGAATCCTCTCTTGAGTATATTAATCCTTAATTAGACCTTCCCCTTAGATAAACAATACTTCCATTATCATTTCTTCCTTGGCACATACAATGCTACAAATCTAAGTTTACTTAGCCCGGGGTGACTATTTAATTGAGGGATCTAGTGCATATAGAATACCCATCAAATACTTCTTCACTTGAAGGGAATATATTTGTCTCACTAAGACATTCTTTTGAATTCCTTGTAGGGTTCTTTTCCTCCCTTCTTCATCTTCGCACTCCAAAGTTTTATTATAACAGTTCAACTTGGCTTTATGGGAAACTAACTAGTCCATGCCAATCAACAGGTCATAAGATCCTAAAGGGAACATGTTTAGGGTTGTTTGGGTGGGAAATCCATTCAAAATGAATTGGCATGCTGGTATGACCTCTATCGCCTTTCTTTTTGTTCCAGTGGTTAGTTGTACCAGCCATGATTTAACATGTTTTACTTGTTGTAATTTAAATTTCTCAACAATTTGAGGGGAAACATAACTTAAATTAGAACCAGGGTAAATTAAAATGGAAACTAGATGGTTCGCAATCATACCTTCCATCTCCACCATTGAATCTTGGTAGTCAACTTGTCTATTATCTAAGGCTGCATAAATTTATGGCATTATCCTAGCCACATCATTGACTGTGGTAGCCTATTGGATGTTGTAGAACCTCCTATTGTCATGTTTCCTATGTGGGAAGTCCCTCAACAATTGTTTTTCTCCACAACCCCAACATTTCAAGGGTTCTCTCTTTGTATTATCAATCTTTCCTGGGGCTGATCCAAAGGTTTTATTTCCAGTTTGAGATGGAAAATTTTGTTGATACACACTCTTAGTAGGAAGGCTCATCTTAGATATTTTCCCATGATCCTTAAATATTGAGGATTTAAACCCCTCCTTGAATCCCAATTTACTTTTCTTCTTCCAATCCTTATAAGTTTCTGCCTTATTCTTGAATTGCTCATAGCAGTACCTTTCCTTTTGAATAGTGTCTTATAAATTCTTAGGTTCATGAAACTCAATTCTGTCCCCGAAGGACTGAGGCGATCCACTAATAAATTGTTGCATCTTTACCTTTTCATAATTTATGTAGGGAACATACCTCATCAACTCAAGAAATTTGTTGATATATTCATCTATTGTGAGTTGTCCTAGCTTGAGTTCATAAAAATCCTTGGTCTTCTCATCATAGTATCTTTCAGACAGGTACTTCCTCTTAAAGTATTTTTTGATTGTTTCCATGAAAAATACTTCTCATGAATTCCTTTCACATTTCAAAGGTCCTCCCACCAAATGGAGGCCTTTCCATTCGAGTTGAAAATGGCTATTCAGGCCTTTAAGTTTTCAGATTAGTCATGGACTCTGAAATACTTCTTCAAGCCAAGTAGTCATGGACTCTGAAATACTCTGAAATATTTCTCCATCGAAAGTGGGCGGTTTTTCTTTCTTAAACTCTTCAGGATCATGGATCTTGGAATGTTTCCTCTTCTTTCTTCTCCTCTGAGAATGTGAACTAGTCTCACTACTAGACAATTACTTGGAGTTGTCAATTTCCTCACTATAGGATTCTTCAGTTGAATCATTGGTGTTAGCATGTCTCTTGGCTCCATGTTGGGCCTTCTTTGAGGTGCTTCTCCTTGTGTGGCTATTTTTAGGACCATGCTTTTGTATCTCAGATGGACTTTGGGTTTTCTTAGTATGATGTCTATCCACATTACCGACTATTGGCCCATGTTGCAGTTTCCTTTGTATATCTGATAGGCTTTGTAGTAGGATTGCATTAATTTTAGTTTGTTTTTCTTGATATTTTATCAACCTTTCATTGCCTGGCTTACAACTTTGTAATTATTCCATAAGTCTTCTTACCACTTCAACTAAGTATGGAGGGGTTTCCACCACCCTCCTCTCATTAGATTCTTCTTCTCTACTGTGGTAGATTTCTCCCAACTCATTGTATGTCACCATTCTTTTCATTGTAGTTTACATTGTTGTCCACTAACTGTTTGAGTGGTGATAAAACATTTTATGTTAGTTAATTATCTACTAGTTTATGAACAACACATGCAATATGTAAGGTGAAATCAGCTTCATTATTTGGCAACACTAGAAACACATAGTTTATATTTTAAAACACATAACAATAACATATAGTTTTGTTCTTCTCTTTAATAATAGATTTTAAATAAGCTCTTATGGATGGGGTAAGTTAGGGTGTTACCCCTTAAAAGTTCTCTAATAAAATTTTATTCGAATTGTTCACAAGCCTAAGCAGTCCAAGTGTTGTTTCTTTCTCTAATACCACTATGTTAGACATTGGACCCCTAAGTACCTTTTTGAGGGATGGGATATAAATTTTTCACTTTTATCAATAATCTTGAACCCTTGTAACTAGGATTACATCGCCTTCGATTCGACGAGGGTTTTCCAATAGCTATAAATTTGTCCAGATCTAAGTTCTGGATCGCAAGTTATGGTCCTTCAAAGTTCTTTAAGCCTTCATCAAATAGAGTCTCTAACCACCATGTGGAATCCACGTGGCTCCCTATCACCTGACATGCCACGTCATCATATCATACAAATACTCTCCCAACCAGAGGTTGATGCTTGTCTATCTCTTATAGTCCTATTAATTTAATTAATCATTATCATGATAAAATCCCACTCTTTACTAATCATTTAATCATTTATTTAATCCCTATTAAGGATAATTAATCTTCATTAAAATTAATTAACCCCGTAAATTCTGTTTTTACTTGGCCTAAATTATTAGTCCATTAAAACCAAGGATCACTTCCCTTTCACCTTGGGAATCCCACAATTCAGGGTGGATTATTGTTAATTATTATTTTAAATCCCCATCATCAAATCATATTACTAATTTGTTCTTTTATTGATTATATTAAATATAATCATAATAAATTATACTATGATATAATTAAATATATCAAAGAGGAACTTAGGGTTATTAATATCAATCAACACCTAAGTCTTCGGATTTCCGTGTAATTCTTCTCCATGCTTTTATGAACATACCTAGAACTCTCGAATGTCGAAGCTCCGGAGAGGGTCCCGCTTATATTATACCTTTATGCACATATAATTAATTATATTACCATATAATATAATTAATTACATTTAATGTTTATTATAACATTGGAGTATGGGAGGTAGGTTTGGTCCTTCGACCATTTTTTCTCATATATTATATCACCCCAAACATCTCGGAGTCTCGAAGTCTCGAAGAGTCCACACTTATACATGTTACACATTAAATATTAAATTTAGAAAGGGAAAAGGATTTGCCTCAACCGTGTGAAAATATTATTATAATAAACTTTGATTATTATATGTATATTATATTGCATCCATTTGGAAAATTGTGCCGGGGTTGATAAAGTCCCCAATATTATATTCAATATTGGAATGATAGAAAACTCTATAGCTCAACTCCTTTGGCTCTCCAAGACACTCTTCATTCTCAAACCTCTTGGAGCCTTGAAGTGATCCCCACTTATTCATGTTATACATTATTTAATATTTAAAAAGGGGAAAAGAGTTGGCCTTATCCAAGTGTAGCTATTTTAATGAACCTTAGTATAACATAATATATTATAATATACCCCTAAAAAATTGCATCCAAGTTTAAATAATCTCGAATATTATATTTAATATTGGAATGAGGGAAAATATATCCAGGTAAACTTCTTCGACTCTTCCACACATTCTTCATTCTCAAATATCCCATCCCGGAGTCTCGAAGGGATCCCACTTACAATATATCGTGATTTAAGTACAATAAATTATCTTGGATTATAATATAATAAATTGAAATAAAGGCTCATTATAATCAATTACATTAATTGATAACAATAAATATAATATAATATAATTCATTATATTTATTATCTACGCAACATTTATACATGAAAAGCTAGGGTCCGGGCCTTCGACGATTTTAGTTCGTGAGTTCCATCACCCATCTCGAACTCCCATTGTCCCAAAGTCCCTAAGTGGTCCCACACACACAAATTACACGTTAAATAATAATTTAAATGGAAAGGTACTTGGTCTCGTCCATGTTTTCATTATAATATATTAATTTTATAATAAATCTCATCAAAATCTGTGCCTAGGTTTCATAAATTCTCATTATATATATATATATTAACAATAAATTCACATGTCTGTCACTCCCAATGTCTGAAGTCCCAATAATCATGAAATTATTAAGAGGTTGATCATGGTGGATTAAGCCCATTTAGCATGTAATGCCTCTAGCCTTCGGGTCATTCTTCAGTTCACTCTCCACTTCAAACCTTTGGAGTCTCGTAGTCCCGAAGCTCCGAAGTGTGCTAAGAAATGATCAAGGCGAATACTCATGGGTTTATTAACACACACACACACACATAAATATATATATTACCAATTTTGTGCATGTATTCAAAGTCCGGTGAGGTTTAATTTGAATTTTTCTTTAATTAAACCTATAATTAAAAGGAAATGAAAACTATTTCTTATTTTCCTTTTCCAGAATTTTAGAATAGTAAAATAAAATCATATTCAGGAGGGAATTTTTTTCTCCATTTGAAATATGGTTTATAATTTCCCTTCCTCACATGTAAAGGAGTAAACTTTATCCTTCTTACTGAGCTTTACTTTCCTTGCCTAGATTTAAGGAAATTGATCCTAAGGCAAGAATTTTCTTCATAGTAAAATCCAATATTTCTACTAGGATTTACTGCCCACCAAAGATTAAGGGGATTCTTCCAAAATTTATAGGAGATTTAACACAAGTTTAGCATAATTGTTATTAATGCTGAAATGAAATCTAAAGGGATTTTGTATTTTGAATTCAAGTAAGAAGTGTCATGTACAATTCCAAAATTATTTTCCTTACTACCTATTTATAACGATTTTTTCATTTTTAAATGTTTGGGTTGTTTCCCTATAGTCCAAACCCAGATCTGATATACTCTACATTTTTTGTAATAAGGCTTCAGGACAAGCTAAAACAGAACACTATTATGCATAAAATCACTCTCTCTTATTTCAGATGCCTTATAGATACTTTTAATTGTTCAATTATCATTGCTAATGCATGCATTAAACAGTGCAACGCAGTCAACCACAATATTCACTCCCAGAAATCTTATTTTAACACACAAATAGTCAAGAGATAAGGAAGTAAATCAAATGAGCTTCAGCTAAAACATTCTCTTCCTTTTACGCAAATTTCTCAAGCCACTTTTGTTAGAAATTAAACTTACATAGCTCTAAAACATAGTATATAATTTGTTCGACAACACGGGTATTCCAACAAAGGACGAACACCTTCAATAACCACTCACATAACCAGATCAAAGATCAACACACTGATGTTTTCACATGGTAAAACCCCTATGGGGAAACATCCACGGCCCCATCCAATGTGGCTACTTGGAGTAGTTTATTAATGCAAAATAAAAAGATTACAAAGAGATTTTACAATAGAGTTTCTCACAATCGATCATCGACAAATGACCCTCCATGCTCTTTAAATAGAGATCATGGACCAATCGGGTGTTAAGCCATGGATCAATGGTCGTTAAGATCAAGGAGATTATGAACCATCAGATCACTCTATGTCGGGAACATATCGTGACCATCGGATTTCCTAACTACAAATGCATACTAATGCATACTAAAGAAACATACTAAGAAACACACTTTTACCTAACAACATATTAGACCAAGTAGATCTTAACTAACTCCTAAGTGTCTAAATATCCTAACATACCCCCTTAAGAAAAACTTGGGATAGGATTTAAGGATTTACAATGTTGACACAGTAGGAGAAGGAAGGAGGCATTAGAGCCTATCCCCCCTTAATGACAGATTCCTGAACTCCTAACATAGAGAGAAGGTTGGAAAACTTCGCTTCTTTAAGAGACTTTGTGAAAATGTTTGCAACTTGATCTTCTATAGGGAAAAAGAGCACTTCAATAATTTGATCATGAATGAGATTTTTGATGAAGTGCATGTGTAGCTCGATGTGTTTGTTGCGCTGATGTTGAACTAGGTCTTTGGCGAGCTTGATGGCACTTTTATTATCGCACAAAAGGTTGGTCAGATGTTGATGCTCGAATCCAAACTCTGAAAGGATCTGTCGAAGCCACAAGGCTTCCTGACTTGCATTTACCACTTCTCGGTACTCTACTTCTACTGAAGAAAGTGAAATAGCCTGTTGTTTCTTATAGGCCCAAGTGACAGGTCCTGAACCAAGACTGAAAACATAACCTATAGTAGACTTCCAATCACCAGGGTCACTGACCCAATCTGAATCAGTGAAACCAACCAATAAAGGAGTCCCTTCTGAACTGTAATTTATCCCAAACTGAATTGTACCACATACATAGTGAAGTATCCTTTTAGCTTCTTTCCAATGGCTTTCATGGGGTGTTTGCATATACCGAGCAACAAGACCAACAACAAAGGAAAGATCAGGACGTGTATGAGTCAAGTATAAGAGGCTACCAACTAACTGACGGTACAGGGTGGAATCAACTTCAGGAGAAGTACAGGTGGAAATAATCTTGACTCCAGACTGGAAGGGAGAAGGGGTTGGTTTACAATCATCCATGTGAAATCGATGAAGAAGGTCACAAGCATACTTAGACTGGGAAAGAAAAATTCCTTCATTGGTTTGCAAAACTTGGAGGCCAAGGAAATAGTGCAAAAAACCTAAGTCTGTCATTTCAAATTTCTTCTTAAGGCTAGTTTTCACATGGTTTAAAAGTTTTAAGTCAATACCAGTAAGGATAAGGTCATCAACATAAAGGACAAGGATTATAAGATGGCTTCCTACTTTCTTGGTATAAACATTAGGATCATAATGACATCTAGAGAATCCGGTGGCAATAAGAAAGCTGCCCATTTTGGCATACCAAGCTCAGGGAGCTTGCTTAAGACCATAAAGAGATTTCTTAAGGTGATAAACAAGGCTAGATTCATTCCGGACATAGCCAGGAGGTTGTTCCATGTAGATTTATTCTTTCAAATCGCCATGCAAGAAGGCGGATTTAACATCCATCTGATGGACCTCCCATGTATGTGAGGCAGCAAGGGAAAGAATAAGGTAGATGGAATTCAATTTGGCTACAGAGGCAAAGGTTTCATTATAGTCAATTACTTCAACTTGGGAGAATCCTTTGGAAACTAATCGAGCCTTGTGTCTTTCAACCCTTCCATATGATGCATACTTAGTTCTGTAGACCCATTTACATATGACAAGTTTTCTTCCTTTTGGAAGAGGTACAAGATCCCAAGTATCGTTTGCCATTAAAGAACAATATTCTTCATTCATTGTTGTATCCCAATATGGATGACCTGAAGCTTCTGCAAATGTCTTTGGATCATGAGTCTCTAAAACTTGAGCCAAAAGAGAATAGGCTCGTTGGAATTGTGAACGTGTTCGACATTGATCTGAAGGATCACCGACAATATCACCAGTTGTTTCTCGTGTTGAACGGACCCATCGAGGAAGCAGTGGAACTGGTGCTTGTTTAGGTTCAAAGGAATCATCTGGAGGAAGGTCAGTAGGTGGAGGTGGATTTTCATCCTCACTGTCATCATCTAAAGAAGAAACCAGAATAGGAATAGAAGAAGGCACAAATGTCGAAGTTGGCTCACAAGATGAAGAAGTCACAACCACCGAATTAGGCTCGCAGGCCAAGAGATTTTCATCAAATTTAACATCTCTTATAAGAATAATTTCATTACAATGTGGTTGAAGAAGTCTATAACCTTTGACATCTTCAGAATAACCAACAAATATACACTTCTCACTTTTAGGCTACAATGCTTTCCTTTTCTCATCAGGAATGTGAGCCCGTGCTATACTGCCAAATACACATAAGTGACTTACATATGGTATAATTTTATTCCAAGCTTCTTCTAGTGTTATATTTTTAAGAGCCTTTGTGGGAGTGTGATTGACGATGTAATTTGCAAAGTTGATTGCTTCCGCCCAATACTTTAGAATTAATCCCTTGGATTGGATCATACAATTAGTCATTTCTTTTAATGTGCAGTTCTTTCTCTCAGCAACACCATTTTGTTATGGTGTATATGGAATAGTGTGTTGCATTTGGATGCCTTGTGTAGTGTAGCAGCTTGTAAAATTATTGTTCACATATTCGCCTTCATTATTTGTTCTTAACTTTTGAATTTGATGTCCAAATTGTTTTTCTACAGGGGCCTTGTGGGCCAAAAACTTCGCTCTTAAGTTTTAAGAAGTAAACCCAAGTACGTCTGGAAAAATCATCAATGAAAGTTAAGAAATACTTGCACCCAAAAAAAGGAGAAGAAAATGGACCACAGAAATCACTGTGAACAAGCTTCAAAGGGCCCGATGCGTGCCAAGAGGCACATTTGTCAAAACTATCCTGATGATGTTTGTCGAGAACACAACCGGCACAAACACCATCTCTTCATGAAAAAAGAGGAAGACCAATCACCATCTGTTGATTACATAGTTGTTGCAATGAGTGATAGTTTAGATGACCAAACCACTCATGCCAAAGTTTGTTCAAGTCATCGCTATGAACAACAAAAACTAATGAAAAAGTTGATGACCCAAAGTTGTCAAACTTGTACAACCTGGTAATATCATAACAAATTCCAATTGCAAGAACATGCTTAGGATCTTTTAGATCCTTTATTACAACTTGTTGAGGTGAAAACTCTACGGTTTTACCTTCACCTGAATGAGTGATTTGATATACTAATAGAAGGTTACAAGAAAGACTTGGAACACATAATACATCATTGAAATGACCATTATCTACTTGAAATGTTCCCGATCCTACAACATTAAGAGATCTATCATCACCAACACATATTTTCTTGGTGTTACATTCATTTAGAGTAGAAAATATGGCTTTATCCTTAGCCATATAATAAGATGCTTTTGAATCAATAAGCCACTCATCAGAAGAAGAAGTAGAATTTGTGTTGAAGGAGAAACCAGAAGCGGAAAGTGCATGTCCATGAGAAGAAGAATAAGAAGGAGAATCAATACTAATGTTGTGCTTCTTCATCGCTGCTTCTAAAGTTGCCATCTTCTTGAAACATTTAGACTCATCATGACCATATTTATCACAAAAGTTGCAATGTCTGTCAGTTTTCTTATTTTTATATTTTGTTCATTTGTCACCATTAGGAGCTGAAGTTGTCTGAGCGGGTTTGGGACCCTTATATTTCTTGTTGTTGTAGTGAGGATGATGCTTCTTGGGATATTTGGGTTTATTTTTCTGTTGGGAAACTAAGGCTTTGTTAGAGGTACCTACAGTGTTGATCACTCCAAGTTTTATAAGCTTATCTTCCTCTCTAATCAAAGAAGCACAAAATGGATCAAGAGTGGGTTTTTCATAAGCTTTCCCTATAGCCTCTTTCATGGCATAAAAGGTAGATACAAACACAGAATATGCATTACCTAGCTTAGAAAGAATAAGATAGATGCAACGCTCTTCCTCCATTTTTATCTTACATTCTTCACATAAAATTATGAGTGTTTTAAAATTTTATAGATAGTCTCCAAGGCAAGAAAAATCACTTGGACTCAAGGTTAGTATTTGATTTTCTAATTGTTGTGCTCGAATAATATTGAGTTTACCAAACACAGATTCAATCTTGTCCCAAGCTTCTTCGGGGTCATCAATTTCTTGAAGGTGATACCTTAAATTAGGAGAGACAGACATTTTGATTAGTCCACATGCTTTGTCATTCATATTATCCCATTTTTCTTTCTTATCATCATTAGTGGGTGTTTTTTCCTTTCCCAAGGTAATCCGATGCAGGCCTTTACTTCTTAATAAATCTTCCATATAAGATTTCCATTGGAAGTAGTTGTTGCTAGTAAGCAAGACATTACTTGTAGAATCCATATTAAATATGAAGATAAGTTGGATTTAAAAACTAGAACTAATGATCTGGATGGAAAGATCTCGAAAAGTTATGCAGTTTTAAAAAAAACGGCACTGAAAACGGACTTCCGATGTGAGAGTTATGCCCTTTAAAAAAAAAAAACATAAACGGTAACCAACTGACCACGTGATAATGTAAGTTGCTTTATGAAGTGACCCACTTTTATAAAGAGAACTGGGGATCACTTTTACAATGAAGTTACTTTATAACATAAAAGCTGCATGCAAAATAAATAACTCTAAAATAAAATATTAAGGCTACTTATAGTGATTCACTTCTATACTTGAAGTGAAATACACTTTACAATTTTAGCATGAACTTTTTCAAAAAAGTAACAAAAGATAGACTTGAACTCAAGACCTCTTACTTAATAAGGAAAGTTTTAACCAAATGGTTTAGAAAAACATATTGTAATGTTCAGAAGGAGGATTGGGGGTGTTGTTGTGGAAGACGACCTTAGAGAGCGTGCTAAAAAAAAACCTCTTTTCACACAAGAAAAAAATTCTGCTTCTCAATAAAAACAAGGGTTAGATATCGATTATCTTAGCCGAAAGATGCACCTTTTCCTATCTGTTTCTGATTTCTTGAGATAGCTTAGGGCACAGGGCAAAGAGAATACATAGATCTAAAAGAGTAGCAACCCATAAATAAAAAAATACAAACCAAAATAAAACTTTACAGAAATTTTAAAAATGTGTATTCAAGCGTTATACCTCTGGATTTTATTGTAATGGTCGTATCTTGGGCAAACATAAACCTTTTCGAGTCAAATGAAAAGTGTTCCTGAATGAAATGAGTGCTTCGGATGCAATAGAATAGTCCTCTTAGCCCAGAAATGTATGAAAATGACAGAAAATGGATATGACACAACTCGTCTTCACGATCTCGATCTACAACATGAGTGGGTCTTCAAACAGGCTCTGATACCATGTTCGACAACACAAGTATTCCAATAGAGGATGAACACCTTCAATAATCACTCACATAACCATATCAAAGATCAACACACTAATGTTTTCACATGGTAAAAACCCTACGGGGAAACATCCACGGCCCCAGCCAACGTGGCTACTTGGAGCATTTTATTAATGCAAAAGAAAAAGATTACAAAGAGATTTTAGAATAGATTTTCTCACAATCGATCATCAGCAAATGACCCTCCATGCTATTTAAATAGAAATCATGGACCAATCGGGTTTTAAGCCACGGATCAATGGCTGTTAAGATCGAGGAGAGTATGAACTGTCAGATCACTCTATGTCAGGAACATATTGTGACCATAGGATTTCCTAACTACAAATGTGTTGGCTATGAAAGTCACTCCTGGATTGCTTGTAGGAGAAGAGCCTGACGCCCATCAGTTTTATGTCATGATAGTTTGTAATGGGTATAAAAGGAGTGATCAAATGGAAGTAAACTCGGACGATATCGTTTGAACTCTGAAACTAGGCCAAGAATGCATGGGCAGGTGAGGTCTTTCATGAACTTCAGACAGTGAGGTGTAGTAAGGGTGAGTAGGGGGAAGACTTATATCAGAGAGATGCAGAGGTCTGTAGTAAACATCAGGTTTCTAGCAGACTGTAGAAGAAGGCATCCAAACACAAGATCTTCTTGCACTCAAACACAGAAAACCATAGAATACAATAATGCATAAATAAATCCTTTATCATGACATAATTGCAATGATCCACATGAATCATTCATTCACGAACTCTCTTAGCATGAGACGAAAACTAGACGAAGTAAGAAAGACTATCTGTCATAAAGCAAGAAATCTCATATACATATGCATAACCAGAGAACTAGAGTCTGCGCTAAAACTTTACAATCGGGAGCTCTGCTCTACCATCGATACTTTACAAAAAGGGCGAAAACGCCTACATATACTCAAAAACCACCACAGCAGCAAAAGCAAGACGCTGCATTAAATAATTGCGTTTGCATGGCTTCTGACAGTCTGCCCATGCAAACTCAGGATGATCGTGCGCCTATGACAGACACCATCAGACTTCGGATTGTCCTTCTGCAGGTGAGTCGACGTGAATTAGTATTTTTCGGACCTTCCTTTTATGGCGGAGTTGATATTCAACCACCAACAACTGCCGTAATAACTGCTTTTTGGGATCGGGGACGGCCTCGGTCAACTCTTCCTTCTGGGACGTGGAGGTATCCTAATGGTGCCACCTGGATCAGCCAAACTGTCTTTCTTTGGATGCTACTTCGTTGGACTGTTGTGAGGGACTCCTATGGATGATGTGGACGAGGGTGTGACAGGGGTTAAAGGCGTGAACACTGTGGAGGTGATGGCAAAGAAATGGGAGCTGTGACATCAGCTGAGGAATGCCACGCGGTTTGAATAGGATGGAGGAGGAAGGAGCATGGAGTGCGGGAGTACAGGAGGAGGTGACTTAGAGTGAGATGGACACATGGCGGGAGACGAGAGGACGACGAGTTGAGGTGGTGCAATGTGGATGGGGAGAGGGAAGTTGGATAGATGACAGGGGAAGAGGGAGGCGGTAGGTGGAGAACAGGTGGCAATGGGGAGGACGATACCAAGGGTGAAATGTCAAGGAAGGGGCTCTACAATAATAACACATCAATTCCGGACCCCCCCTGATTAAAGGCAGAAAGGCAAGGGGGGTCCGGAATGAAGCCTCAGTCGTTGATTTAGGCGTCTCGATCCTGGCTGCTAGAGAGCTACGCGCTCAATTCCGGACCCCCCCCCTCCACTTAAAGGTAGAATGGTGGGGGGCCTTCGGAATCCGCTCCTGACCGTATATTTGAGCGCGCTGATCCTGGATGCCCAGACCCATACCCCCTTTAAGTCTAATGCGCCTGAGTTTCATCGATGGATGGACGGCTGAGATGACTTCGGCGTTTTCACTATGAAAATCTCAAAAGGCCCCACCTGTGACTCAGATCTGCGCCGCGTGTCCTTCAGAGGAACGGTCGAGATGACATTTGATGTTAGAAGAGGGTTGCCTCCTTTATCAGGCTTGCTTGACGTGACCAAGTGCTAGGACCATGGGCTCGACTTTGAAGGGCGCTTATCGGCATTTCAGGGTTCAGGGTTTCCAGATGTAAAATGACGAGGAGCTCTTACCCCTCGAATCCTCGAATGCCGACATGACATGATCACGCACCACGCATCCTCTGGATGGACGGCTGCTATTCTCCCCTACACACTAGGGGTGTGATCTATTGTGTTAACTTCGGTGCAACTTCCTTATCCATGATTTCCCGCCAACCGTTGATTTTCTCATAGGGATGGATCCAGAACGTTGACACTATAATCCTACCCACTTGCTTGATTTTAAGTCTGAAAAGGAATTTTTCTATGCGCTACACTTGGGCGCTCCTCGTGCCACCTGCAGACCTAGATATCCCGATGCTGAAGACAAGAATTGTCGCTAACATACAGGCTCCATGGGGGATAGAGTCATCCCTGTGATGCTCTAAGAACTCATTCTGCAATTTCAGTTCCTTTCTATTGGGCTATGGATTCATTTGCTAAGCCGAAAACATGCAAAAAGAAAGTAAACGAAGAACTAAAGGATAATATTTACAAACAAGGGAACCGTCTGAGGCTCAAATAAAACATTTCTTCTGAAAATGCCCATTCACTGAGCTGTTGCAAACCTCTTCACCCTCCAGATCTTGCAACCCATACATGTTGTTGGAGAAAACCTCAGAGATCTTGAAGGGGTTGATCTAGAGGGCATCAAAATTGTTGTGTTTGCCTTTATCTTGCCTGGGGGCGTCCCACTTAAGTACCAAGTCCCCGATCTCGAAATCTTTCTTCCTGACCTTCCTGTCGAAAGCCTGCTTGATCTTTTCCTGGTGACTATGAGCTGCGGTCCTCACCTATTCTCTGATCTGTTGCACTTCTACTATCTGATGAATCCTTCTGATCATATGATCTATTTCTCCCTCATAGTCTTGAAAGAATTTTGCCATAGGTAAGGCAAGATGAGTAGGAAAAATCGCCTCTGCTCCATAGACTAGCTGAAAAGGCAAAGTGCACAGAGATTTCTTCGTTGTGACATGATCAGCCCACAGAGAAAACTTCAACATTGAATCCCAGACCCTTTTGTTGTCTTCCAACGGTATTTTGATGATCCTTATTAGGCTTTTGTTGGAGGACTTTGCTAAACCATTGCCCTGTGGATAGTAGGGGGTGGAGTGAATTAGTGAGATTTGGAGTTGCTCACAGAACTTTATTAGAGGATCAGACTTGAAAGAAGTAGCATTAACGATGATGATCCTACTAGGACAGCCAAATCTGGCTATGATATCCTCCAGGAAGCTGATAATTACTTTGTGTGATAAGCTTCTGGCGGGGACAGCTTCTATCCACTTGGTGAAATAATCTGTTGAAGTCAGGATCCATCTGTGTTGGCCACTTGAGGGAGGATGAATCTCCCCGATAAAGTCTATCCCCCACTATTGAAAAGGTGTTGAAGCTATCACAAGCTTCAGTGGTAGTGGCCCAAGCTGTTGTTTCCCTAAGAACTTTTGGCACTTGATGCGGGCTCTGATTTCTCTGCTGACATCAACGAATAAAGTGGGCCAATAATACCCATCCCTGAGGATTTTGTGAGTTGTGGTCTTCCAGAAATGATGCCCCCCACAAAGGCCTCTGTGGAAATCAAACATGACGTTATGGGCTTCTAGTGGGTTCAGACATCTTAGCAACACTCCTAGGGGGTCTCTCTAGTATAAGACTTGCCCAATGAGGAAATATCTGACTGCCTTGAGCTTTAAATATCTTGCCTTAATTTTACACATTCCATCCGGGGGCTTCAACTCCCGCAGAAAGTACAAAATGTCATGATACCAGGCACACTCTACCAGCAATACGCCTTCTTGAGAGCGTTGACTGGACAACTCAACTTGTTGAATTTGTGAGCGGGTATTGATGAAACTAACGCCCAGGGCTTCGTAATTGGATTCAGCCAGTATCTTATCTAAACCTTGCCCCTTAACCAACTTGGTGGGATTTATCTCCAAGTCAAATTCCAGGATTCTAGCGATCCATCTGCCTCTTCTCCCATCTATATTAGGTTGTATAAGGATGTCCTTCACAGAATTCGAAGGAACGTATGCAGTTACCATTGCATGTAGTACATAGAATTTGAAAGCTTTGAGAGCTTTCACTAAGGCATAGGCCTGTTTCTCCATGATTTCATACCTAATCTATACATCTCTTAATGCCTTGCTGAAGAAGGCAATGGGTTACTCTCGCCCTTCCTTATTTTTTTGCAACAAGACCGCTGCTACTATATCAAAAGAAGCAAAAGAGAAAATTAGGAACTCTTTGGAATAATCAGGACTGATCAGCACAGGTGCCTCTGTCAATGCCCTTTTTATTTGGATAAAACATTCCTTGGGTTTAGCAGTCCATTTTACTTCATTTCCTTTCCTGAGCATGACTGTGATATGTTTCACCAACTCAGCAAAATTTGAGATGAATCAACTCAAGAAATTGATCTTTCCTAGAAAGGCCTGAACTTCCTTCTTGGATCTAGGAAGTGACAGGGCTTGAATCGCCTCTACCCTGCTAGGATCAATTCTCACTCCCTCTGCTAACACTATATGGCCTAATGACTTCCCCTCCTTCATAGAAAACAAATATTTCTTGGGGTTTAGGTATAGGCCAAACCTCCGACACTTCAGGAAAACTTTCCTCAAGTGGCAGCGATGCTCCTTGTCTGACCTAGAGAAGATCGTGATGTCATGAAGATAGATTACCACAAACTGGTCCTTCTCCCTGATGAAGGCTATATCCATAGCTCGTTGGAACGTTGCTCCCGCATTCATCAATCCAAAAGGCATTTTGGCATACATGAATGTACCCCAAGGAGTGGTGAAGGCTATTTTTTCTCTATCCTCAAGCATGACTGATATCTGATTATAACCAGAAAAACCATCAATCATGGATATCCTAGAGGCACCCGTTACCCTTTGCAATATCTGTTCCATGTTGGGTAGGGGATAATTGTCTTTCCTTGAGCTCCTGTTTAGGTTCCTAAAATCAACACAGAGTCTGATTTCTCCACTTTTCTTCCTTCCTGGGACCAAATTGGCCACCCATTCGAAATATCTCAAGGGGACAATAATTTGGGCATCTAAAAATTTCTTCACTTCTTTCTCCATGACAGGTAGCAACATGGGATTTATCTGTCTCAGCTTCTATCTGAATGGTTTAGCCTCTTCCTTTAGTGGGATCTTGTGCTCAATGACAGATGTGTCATAAGTCTTGAGGTCTTCGTATGTCCATGCAAAACACATCAACAAACTCTTTTAGCAACTCAGTATATTCAGCCTTCTGTTCTCTGGTCAAAGTGCTTGATAATTTGACAAACCTAGGCTCCTCCTATGTGCCAATGTTGCATTCAGTTTTATCAACATCTTCATTTGAAACCTTACCCTTTACGACCACATCGTTCCCATCGAACAGTCTTTCCAAGGGGACCAGTCCTCTCGGAATGTGATTGTTGGGCAGCTGAATAATCTGGTGATTAGAAATTTTATTTAAAAACACCTCAGGGAAAGGGTTACCTTCTGGGTCGGGATCCTGATCAATGTGCAGCATAGAAAATTCATCAACAGATTGGAGAAATTTTTCAATTTCCAAGTCATCTTCAAATACCTTCCAATGCTTGACGTTGTTCGGTACAGAGGGCCTGTATCTTATTTCAACGTCATATTTGACCCTAGGCGGAAAAGGAACTTTGAGCAAACTAGCTGAGACAGCTAAATAATTGGCTGAAGTATTCTCCCCCCTCCGAATGAAAGAAATGTTAAAGGCCAAGAAGAAATTGTCAATCAGGTCCCATACCTCATTTCTGTAATTCTTGAGCCTGGAATTATTAGCACGATAAGCATTTCTGACTTGTTGGATAATCAACTCAGCATCTCCAAATATTTCTATTTCTTTAATTCCCATTTCCTTTGCGGCCCTCATACCCAGAACAAGAGCTTCATACTCTTCCACATTGTTGGTGATTTCGAATTCCATCTTGTATGACAGGGATATGGCCTCTTGACAAGGAGATATGAAAACTACCCCAGCACCAGCACCTTCGCTAGAAGAAGCTCCGTCAAAAACCATCTTCCACATAGAGGGGCTTTGAGGGGAAATTGGATGACCAAGGCTGGGTTGTTTTCTGACTTGTAAAGAGATTTCAGGGGCATCAGTAAGCTGCAACAAACTAGCCCCCAAGTTGGTGTCAAGTGAAAAGATGGGGTGATTGGTGGGGTTCGCTTCATCACTAACAATGTAGGCCAGCTGAGCTTCTCTGTATAACCTCCTTTGTTCCCCTCCGAAGACTGGAATGGTGGCATATGTGAGATCCATCTGTAGTGTTCCTCCAATCTTTTTAATCCAAGATCTGGACAACAACATACCAAATTTGGGGGGAACGTCGACTACCACAATATCCATGACCACACTTTTCATGGGCAGCTGAAACAGGGAAACCACTAGGTCTTTGATGACTCCTAGACACTGCACTCTCCTTGAATCGAAAGAGTACAAATCATGATAAGTTTTTGTCACCTCCAGTCCCAATTCTTCCATTACTATTTTGGGCATCAGGTTATGGGAAGCCCCTGAATCCATGAGGCAATTATGCAACACTTTATCGTGTATGTTCAGGGAGGTGTAGAAGGGAGGGGACGAATCATCTCTGTCTTCTACCATGGGACCTAGAATGACCGCTGGTTTCTCATCTTGAAGGTTCACTGAGTCAGAGGGAGGCTGGGGGGACTTGGATTGCAGCAACTTGGAGAGGGATCTTTTGAAGTCCTCATTTTTAACCAACTCTGAGAGGGGAAAAGGAATTCTGATCTTTTGAATTTCATGCTCAAAATTAAAGGAGGAAATCGGCTTAGGATCTTCCCTTACCTCAGAGATAGGTTCTTTGGCTACTGTCGAAACACTTTGGGATCTCTTTTCTTTAGTAGTGGTTGTTGCAGACTTAGCAGGCCTTTCTGCTATGAGGGGTTGGTCTTGGATGTCAAAGTCTCCTTCTTTCTTTCTTGACCTAAGATTGTATCTGTTAGCGGTGTGGTCGGCCTTTTCTCCTTTACCTAACTCATGAATTTGAATGCTCATCAGGGCTTCTTCATTTGCAGATTGAGTCAAATGGGGAAAAGGAGGATCTTCTTTGACACAGTGAATCTCAGGGTCAAACTCGTCTATCTCCTCCCCTCCCTCATGAGTAACCAGGTTATTTTGGAGAGGGGTTTGGATCCTTTGATCTTCCCTGTCTTTCCCCTTTGGTTCCTTTGGGAAATCTTGTGGTCCATTATTATTAGGTCTCTTGAAACCTCTACCATCAACATTCTGGGGATTTCTGTACAAGGGCTTCCCTTCTAACTCCCATCTTTCCATCCTAGCAGAAAGTGATTTTAGTACTCTAGTTGTCTCATCTGTCTGAAGGGGCAGGGGAGAGGGACTGGATGAGGAGGCTTCAGGCCTTTTCCTAGGCATGTTCTTATCAGTAGTGTTTCTGAGTCGGTCGACAACCAATATGTTAGATTCTACCTCCACGGTTGCATCCTGCATGTGGGCCAGAGTAGTGGCTCTTCTCTCCCTCAGTAATAGGTAGAAATCAGGATCAAAATCACTAGCATAAGTGATGTTTGCAGAGGCTTCGGAGGGTTTTATCTCAGCAGGGATTCTATTGTACATTTTATTAAATATCTTAGAGAAGTCAGAGACAGACTCTCCTTCTTTTCTCCTCAAAGACCCAAACTCTGTCATGTAATACATGAAGTCTTTTTTATCTCCCCATTGTCTCAAAAAGGCATTATCCAAAGCTTCAATCCCATCAATAGATCCAGGGGGCAGGGCCTTAAACCATTTTTTGGCCTCTTCTTGGAGACTATGGACAAAAATCCTCATCCATACATCTGCATGCATGATAACATTATCATCTGCAAAACTGTAAAAGGCGTCTAGGTGTTCTTCTGCAGTTATGTCCCCCTCACCTGTAAACTTGGGCAGCTTCTTAAGGTATCCATCTGCTGGGAGGTCATTGAGAGGCTGAGGTAAGATGAGAGGAGAATACCTAGAAACTATTATAACCTCAATTCTGGTCATGGGGGGATTTTCTCCTGCCATAGGGATATTAGGTGGAGGATAACTCGGAGGAGAAGGAGTTCGCGAAGGGGCTACTGGGAATGAGTCTCGAAGTGGAGTGGGAAACAAGAGGGGATTTAATTAGAAGGCTAGTGAGCTCAATTCAGCAGGTGCTACTCTTTGCATAGGAGTAGTAACGGTAACAAGAGGCATAGTAGTAAAGATAGGAGTGGGGAAATTTTTTGTAGTCGTGGGCCTATGCCAAGGTACAGCCTCAGAGGAGAGGGGAGTGACAAGGATTTCTCCCTCCAGTCCTAGACCGGGAGGGGAAAACTCAGCAGGAACACTCCCAAAATTCAGGAAATGGAAAACCCCTAAAGGAGGTCTAATAAGAAACTAAGGAGGAGAGAATGGAGTTCCTACAGAAGGAGATGGCAGATGACCTTGTTCGGCGGTGGGAGCTTCTTCTTCGGAGGCCTTTCCTTTTCTCCCTAGCAGAGTTGTCACAATGGAGTCGTCAGGTGCACAGTAGCAATCTTCAAAAGGATCTGATACCCGATGCACCTTCGGAATCAGAGGTTCAATGTCGTTCAATCCCGGGGAAAATTTTCAACTTCCTCCCCAGCAACGGCGCTAGAAATGTTGGTGACGGAAGTCACTCCTGGATCGCTTGGAGGAGCAGAGCCCGACACCCATAATTTTTATGTCACGATAGTTTGTAATGGGTATAAAAGGAGTGATCGAATGGAAGTAAATTCAGACGATATCGTTTGAACTCTGAAACTAGGCCAAGAATGCATGGGCAGGTGAGGTCTTGCATGAACTTCAAACAGTGAGGTGTAGTAAGGGTGAGTAGGGGGAAGACTTATATCAGAGAGATGCGGAGGTCTATAGTAAACATTGGGTTTCTAGCAGACTGTAGAAGAATGCATCCAAACACAAGATCTTCTTGTGCTCAAACACAGAAAACCAGAGAATACAATAATGCATAAATAAATCCTTTATCATGACATAATTGCAATGATCCACATGAATCATTCGTTCACGAACTCTCTTAGCATGAGACGAAAACTAGATGAAGTAAGAAAGACTATCTGTCATAAAGCAAGAAATCTCATATACAGATGCATAACCAGAGAACTAGAGTCTGCGCTAAAACTTTACAATCGGGAGATCTGCTCTACCATCGATACTTTACAAAAAGGGCGAAAACGCCTACATATACTCAAAAACCACCACAACAACAAAAACAAGACGCTGCATTAAAGAATTGTGTTTGCATGGCTTCTGACAGTTTGCCCATGCAGACTCAGGATGATCGTGTGCCTATGACAGACGCCATCAGATTTTGGATTGTCCTTCTGCAAGTGAGTCTATGTGAATTAGTCTTTGCCAGACCTTCCTTTTATGGTGGAGTTGATATTCAACCACCAGCAACTGTCGCAATAACTGCTTTTTGGGATCGGGGATGGCCTTGGTCAACTCTGCCTTCTGGGACGTGGAGGTCTCCTAATGGTGCCACCTAGATTAGTCGAACTATCTTTCTTTGGACGCTACTTCGTTGGACTGCTGCGAGGGACCCCTATGGATGATATGGACAAGGGTTTGATGAGGGTTAAAGGCATGAACACTATGGAGGTGATGGGGAAGAAACGGGAGCTGTGACATCAACTGAGGAATTCCATGCGGTTTGAATAGGATGGAGGAGGAAGGAGCATGGAGTGCGGGAGTACAGGAGGAGGTGACTTAGAGTGAGATGGAAACATGGTGGGAGACAAGAGGACGATGAGCTGAGGCGGTGCCATGTGGATGGGGAGAGGGAAGTTGGATAGATGACAGGGGAAGAGGGAGGCGGTAAGTGGAGAACAGGTGGCAATGGAGAGGACGATACCAAGGGTGACATGTCAAGCAAGGGGCCCTACAATAATAACACATCAATTCCGGACCCCCGCTTGATTAAAGGCAGAAAGGCAAGGGGGGTCCAGAATGAAGCCTCAGCCGTTGATTTAGGCGTCTCGATCCTGGCCGCTAGAGAGCTACGCGCTCAATTTCGGACCCCCCCCCCTCTGCTTAAAGGTAGAATGGCGGGGGGGCTCTGGAATCTGCTCTTGACCGTAGATCTGAGTGCGCAGATCCTGGCCACCCAGACCCATACCCCCTTTAAGTCTAATGTGCCCGAGTTTCATCGATGGATGGAAGACTGAGATGACTTCGGTGTTTTCACTATGAAAATCCCAAAAGGCCCCACTTGTGACTCAGATCTGCGCCGCGTGTCCTTTAGAGGAACGGTTGAGATGAAATTTGATGTTAGAAGAGGGTTGCCTCCATTATCAGGCTTGCTTGACGTGATCCGGTGCTAGGACCATGGGCTCGGCTTTGAAGGGCACTTATCGGGATTTCAGGGTTCGGGGTTTCCAGATGTAAAATGACGAGGAGCTCTTACCCCTCGAATCCCCGAATGCTGACATGACATGATCACTCACCACGCGTCCTCTGGATGGACGGCTGCTATTCTCCCCTACACACTATGGGTGTGATTTATTGTGTTAACTTCGACGCAACTTCCTTATCTGCGATTTCCCGCCAACCACTGATTTGCTCATATGGATGGATCCAGACCTTTGAAACTATAATCCTGCCCACTCGCTTGATTTTAATTCTAAAAAGGACTTTTTTTATGCGTTGCGCTTGGGTGCTCCTCGTGCCACCTGCAGACCTAGATATCCTGATGCCGAAGACAAGAATTGTCGCTAACAAAATGCATACTAAAAAAACACACTTTTACTTGACGACATATTATACCAAGTAGATCTTAACTAAATCCTAAGTGTATAAATATCCTAACATAATTTTCTATGATCTTAACACTACAGAGATTTAAGAAAATATACTTATATAGGAACCAGATAGTGATGCAATTGCTGAAAGGGGTGACCTTTTCCACCCAACCATAGGCACAACAATTCTTGGAAGGATTTAACACTGCCCCCCCCCCTAGCTATATCATGATGCTCTGAGAGAGATTATTCCTTATCTTCAACAACAGTTGGGGACAAAGGTCACTCTCATCTTCTCACAAGAACTTTGCAGATAAAATTTCTCTCCACCAAGCAAGGGGGTCTTGAATGAGTGTTTCCTTAGTCATTCATCTTCTGTAAGGTAGCTAGAAAGGTAGTGGGGGGGCCCAGAGGGCCCATAGTGATAATAGTGGAGGTCATTCAATGTAAGATGGACTAGGTCCACTATATTATTAAATAAGGCCCACTATGGTAGTTACATATAATAAATGGGTAATTAGATATAATAAATGTAAGAGGATTTCTTAGAAGGTTCTACTTCTAGAAGATTCCTTCTCTAGAATGTTCTTAGGTGATGGTAGCACTATATAAAGGGGTTCAAGCAATGTAATGGGACATGAAGAGAAATATTGTATTTGGTGTGGTAGCTCAATAGGAGGATGCCCCCTCTAAAAGGCAAGTGAACAACAGAGGATCTCTTCCATAATAGGATCCATTGTATGGTGTTGCCCTACCTCAAGGGTTTGGTAATAATAAAGTTGTGGTTTTCTATATGGTTTCATAGATCTTGTGTAGTGATTGTATTCATATATCTTTGGATCTATTGTGATATTTTTTATTCAGGTCTTTGGCTCTTAACAAGTGGTATCAGAGCACTTTCCTTGGGCAAACATTGTGGGCAAATATTTTTTATTTTTGCAGATTTCTTTTTCGGAGAAGAAAAAAGAGGGCCGCGACATTATTGAAGTTTTCAGTATATTTATGTGAAAAATTTGCAGAAAAGGGTTGTATATCTGATTTCCTCTCAGAAAAACACCCAAATTGAAAAACAAAATCGTCCGAAACGGAGTCCGGGAAGTCAAGATATTGAAGTTTTAAAAGATGCAAATTTTCAGGATTTTTTCCACGGACGACGGCGATAAATGTTTTATTTCTGTAGAATCTGGAGGCTGAATTTACCCAAATAAATTACGTATCTGAGTTCCTCTCACAATTTCACCCAATTTCAAAAAAAAAATCAGCCAAAATGGAGTCCAGGAAGTGAAGTTATGAACATTTTAATTTCAACATTTTTTTTGGGTTTTTCCAGAAAAAAACCGCGATTTTCTACCAAAACTTATTGGGTCTAGTTTTTGGGTTTTTTCGTGATGGTTGTAGGACCGAAGAGTTCATAGGGTGCTCAAATGGCTATTTCCTCTCAAAACCTGAAAGAAATTCTTGAATCATTCAAATCCCAATTGTTTCACACATTGAATGACAGATTGGATGCATTTGTACATGGCCTCATAGATGACCTCACAGACAAACTCAATGATAGTTTTCGTAGTATTCAATATTCATTGAATAACATGTAGGATAGATTTCTTATGGAGGGCCTCAGGGATGAATATAATCAATAAATATATGCTTGGTATGATTTTGAGGCCGATTGTAATGATTGGTATATGGATAGTTGTCATTTCTGCGATGACAACCACTTTCATATTTTATTTGATGACTCTAATCCACCTTCTGTAGAGAGAATCAATGTGACAAATCGAGAGCCAATGATTATTACCAGTGTTCATCTTGCATATTGTATAGTGGTATTATTCCTTTCATATTCTGCTACGACCCTTTTCCACTGTGTGGATGGATCTTCTTATTTGGATCCACATGATAGGTGTCAGTCTTTGGAGCATCATTTGGAGTTGGTTATTGGGTTCCAAAATCTTCCACGGGGAGTTCACATGAGTACTTGGACATGGGACCCGGGCTTACAATGGTGGTTGGACTACTTCAACATGGTGGCTTTCCTTTCTACATGGGACCTTGGTTCTTCAGTCTTCTTCAGCATTATGGTCCACAATTATCCATGGGACCCTGGTATATGGTTGTA
>ML795724.1:68417-80544 GCA_009831015.1 Picea engelmannii | reverse complement strand
AGATATAATAAATGTAAGAGGACTTCTTAGAAGGTTCTACTTCTAGAAGATTCCTTCTCTAGAATGTTCTTAGGTGATGGTAGCACTATATAAAGGGGTTCAAGCAATGTAATGGGACATGAAGAGAAATATTGTATTTGGAGTGGTAGCTCAATAGGAGGATGCCCCCTCTAAAAGGCAAGTGAACAGGAGAGGATCCCTTCCATAATAGGATCCATTGTATGGTGTTGCCCTACCTCAAGGGTTTGGTAATAATAAAGTTGTGGTTTTCTATATGGTTTCATAGATCTTGTGTGGTGATTGTATTCAGATATATTTGGATCTATTGTGATATTTTGTATTCAGGTCTTTGGTTCTTAACATCTTCTCTGCAACCCCATTTATCGGCTTGGTTAGAAGACATTTCCTATCAATTCCTGTACTCATAAACAATTCATTTTTTAGTAGTAACGTTTCCGTGGAAGGAGGAGTTACAGAGAATATCACCCCGAGGTCTTCTCGAGTATTGAGCCTTCAACCCTTCGTAATCCTTTTGTAGATTTGAAAACATCCACGGAGACCCGAAGTCTCGAAGTCTCTTTCCTCACCGAGATCCATGGTGGAGCTCTATCCACCCTTAAAGATATGAAAGTTGATATTTATTCACACTTGACACATGGTTTAGACTTGAAAAGGGGTGGGGAACCCACACCTAACGTGTGACCAATCCCACGATGCCACGTGAAACTATTCAGGAACACCACATCATCATAGTGTACACGGGCCCATCCAATCAGATTTGGATGCTACAACAAGAGAACTTTGTCACTTCGACACTTAACACACTCTCATATATCCTCAAATCTCTTGAAGTCTCGGAGTTCCAAGGTTATGGAATTCCTCTCCACGTAATCCAGCCTTCAACCTTTGGGATATTCTTATGCACCAAAATGTCAAATCTCTTAGAGCCCCAAAGTCTCGGACTTACTTGCCACATACTTCGGCCTTCATTGCTTCAGGATGTTCTCAATCCTTGTGCCTTACGTTTCCCAAAGTAGGACTTTGCCAAAGTACTTACGTTGTCCTCCCACTAGTTGATAAAACATTCATGAAAGGTTCCCAATGGATCCTTAGAACAACGAATCATATCGCTCCCAAATTATTCCACATGATCTAATGGTTGGCGAGATTTCACCACTTCGGGTATTTGCGAGTTCGCAACCCTTACCATTCTTAACCCTTCAATTCCCTGAAGGGTTACTTGCCGAAGGGGTCATAAATTGGGAATGACTGCTTGTTGTTGGTTAATGATACCACTTACTTTATCCTTCCACTATACTCAATCAAACGATCAGGGAAGATCTCAAAGTGATTAGATCTACAGTTTGCATTGCTTCACAGTTGAAAAGTTAGTCATCGTTTAATGTTAGGGTAGATCCCATGGTAATGGATAAGAGACCGCCAGTTGTTGGTCAAACCATCTGGTAACCGTGTCAGTAGGTTTCCTTCACCAGGATTAGTGTGTTGTGAGGTTCAAACATCTTGAAGTCCCAGACCTCAGAAGTTTTGAAGCTTGGATAGCTTAGCTCCTTTTGAGAGTAGCGCATGGTTCCAAGGTCTTGGTCACCTTGAACTTTGATGAGACTTAGAGGGCCACACTCTTAAATATTATCCAAGATTTGGTTAAGTATGTGGACTTGAACCTGTGGTTACTTGGAAGAATGGATTGAAGGAAGCTCCTTCCATTTACAGGACTCGAATTATATAACAGGAAAAGGGAATTCAAGGGATGAACAAGTTCAAAACAATCCTCTAAATTTTGTCCCGACTTTGTATTTGCAGATTTTATCCTTGGACAATATTTTGGAGGATTAGAAAATATATAGATTTAGATAGGGATCACTCATTTTTTCCCCCAAATTCATTTAAAACCCATTAATAACATTTCTCCCTAGATAAACAAGATTTAAAATAGAAATCCATTGAAGAGATATGATATTCTAACTTTACTTCGAATGTCTGTCCAAATCACAACTATCTAACATCCAAATAAGATACAATATTATGCCATCATCCCTATATATCAAGGATGTATATGTATATTGAAAACACAAGCATTCAATCATGCATTTCAATTCAATTATACAGAGTCTATGAAATACTTATCTATTACAGTCAATAGCCAACCATTTGAATGTTGGTGTTTTCCTTTCCATCCAACTGTAGGCTCGAATGCATTCACTCTTAGAACTTTGGACACCCCCGTGTTCAGCCCTGATACCACCAAGGATTTCTCTCATTTCCTCATGTATTCTATCTCACCTCTCAAACTCTCTTATGTTCTCCCCCCCTATCTAGATCATTATGCCATGAAATGGATTTTTCTTGATGTCATCATCAACAAGGGACAAAGGTTACTCTCTCATTTTCCCACAGGAATCTAGAAGTCCATTTTTCTATCCACTAAGAAAGGGATCCTTCCACCATCACTCACTCAATCACACAACTCCCTTTATCAACTTGATTAGGAAAACACTTCCTAGTCTCTCCTTTAACAAGAAAAACTTAATTTTTCAGTTCTTTTTCTAAAATTGAGAGCCTCATGTGCTCTTATTATTTCTATATTATCTTGCATACATCCCCCCCTAGGAAGGTTATTGACTTGTCCTATTCCTTCTTCCATAAGGAACTCGGGTCAATCTAGGTGTACAGGAAGACTGCCCTCTATGGTACTTCGGGCTGACAATTTTTTGTCTTCTTAGTCAGGTCCTCCATGCTTCCATTCATTAGGGTAGTTGGTGGTTCAACCACCAATCCTTTTCTCATTAACTGATTTTTCCTTGGGATGAGGATGAGGCTTATTATTCCATATTAAATATTTGAGCAAAGATGATTGGGTCATCTTGGCATGATGAACCCTCTCTACAGGTTTCCTCACTCTTTCCTCTAGTGGTATCATGGCCAGTACTTCAAGGCTTCACCCCCACAATCAATTTTTGGTAGTCTAAAGAATAATACAATCACATTTTTCACATGCCATTGCATGGTAATCATAAGTAATGATTAATTACAAGTTTAGGGAAACATGGGTGTTACAATCCCCTCCCCCTTCAAAGGAACACCGTCCTCAGTGTTCTTTCTCATTAAAACATGTCATCCCTTTGTCATTCATATTCTTTAGCATTAATTTCTTCTTTTTTGCTTCGGTCTTTTCCAGATCAATGGCCTTCATCACCTGCCTACAATAATTTTGGTAAACAAGAATATTAATCACAATTTATTGTGAAAACATCTTACCGTTGTTCAAAATTCAAGAGGAAATTTTTTCATAATCTAACACAATACTTATCTACGCAGTTCATGGATCTGCATCCATATGGTTGTCTCGTTAACTTGGCTCATTGTTTTCCTTGACATACCCATTTTGTGCATGATCGCAACCAATAATTGAAATGAATTATCAAATTTTTCTCTTCCTTGCGGTCACTCACCATCCAGGCTCAGGCTCGGGAATCCCCTTCTCTACTATATAGAGTCCCTCGGGTAATCCATCATTCATTGCCAAGAATTTCTCGCACAAGAAGATTTTTAGAGACCTCATCGAGCCTTACAGTCGAGGCATCCCTCAAAATCTCTCTGTCGAGGAGTCCCTTTGGCCTATGTTACCACAACACAACATCTCCCAGGGAAATCATGACTTATCATAGGGTTCTCATGTCACAAAAATATCTTGTTTCCATGCTTTCCATATTGACATCCATTCTTTGTCCCTCCAGGACAGACTTTTCGTCTCACCTGTATCAAACGCACACAATAACTATGAAATGTTATCATCAATTCTAATTCGGAACTTTCTTGCAAATCTATCACCCATAGATTTCCAAATTTCACATTTTATTTTCAAATCTTTTCCAAACATGAACCAGATTCACAAGTATGATATTTTCCTTCCCATAACAGTTCAACTCAAAATACATCGATCTTCCTTATGGTATTACTTCTGCTTCCATATCCAAGACCCTTCTTCCCGCAACTCCATCTTCACATAGCCAATCAAGTTGTTAGTTAACATGCACATTATATCTTCAAAATTGTACATACTAATAGTCAAATCATTTTCATCTGATCAATTGTACAAAGAAAAAGGAAATATCATTATTTACGCATGCATCATTTCATCATGCTAAATTTTCCAAATGCAATTCAAATATCAAATGACTTTAATCAATGTGTCATTTTCCATGGTCACATTTACACACAATGCACCTTTGCATTGATTTTCAGATTATTACTTTTTACATTAGGCACTTTTCCTTTATGGGTTGGAACTCAACTGACCTTTTACCAAATGGTTCCTTTACACATATTTATTTTTATAGCATGACTATGTTTTTCCTAATTCAATTGATCATGATTTCAAATCAGTATACATGAAACTAAAAGTTTCACATGAATGCATTCAAGCACTCTTCCTTCATGGGTAACCAGAGTGCCAACACTCATGGGCACCCAGTTTCTCTTTTCTCTAGCACTTCTACAATTCAGGTAGAGTATTGGAAGGTCCTCCTTCCTTAATGAGTAATCTATTGTATGCCCTCTTATGCAAGAATGCATTTTCTCAATGCATCAAATTCAGCGTGATACCTATGAGCACTTTTGTTCCCAATCACTCTTGATTGGTCAATGTACCCATGACACTACTATTTCATGAATTTTCTTGCAAGGATTCTAAATCATCCTTGTTTTCCAGAGGTTCATACCTCTATCATTTAGGCCATATTTTTTATTGAATCATACCCTACTGGGGTATCACTAGCATACAACAACCACTAAAAATTATCTTCATACCATGTAGATAAGAAAATACTTCAGAGGGGATTATTTCCAAAGCCCTTCATACCTTATGCCAAAACACTTACCCGCATCAGTAAATTAGTCTCTCATGCCAGAGAAATACAATAAACAACAAGGAAAGGGTCAAGGAACTCTTCCCTTGTCCAACCCCTTCTACATAGCCCTGGACTTTCAGTCCAACTGAGTTATTTTCCAAGTCCTCACGAACTTTACTTAACATGGCTTAACCAATCTTATTCATTCAAACACACTTATTTATTTATTTTCCTTTTCTTTCATAGTTGTTCCTTTTTTAGATTCATAACTTTGTTAAGTGAATCATATTTTAAAGTGAGAAAAGTATTCATCCTTTTCTCCTTCTTTGCTTATGAAATCTACTCCATGTTGGGATCTCCCTTCTCTTTTCCTCAAACAGTATTGATTAGGTTCACCTTAACCTTATTGGATAAATCAACATGCTACAACAACAAGCTTATTGTTCACAATGAACTATGAACCTATGCATTCTACACAATACCATTTAGTTATCAGAATGTTAAATGTTCATTTGTTAGTCTTCCATTCATGCATTATTTTTTAGAATGTAACCCGTGATTCTTATATGTGTGTGTGTGTGTGTGTGTGTGTGGGCTTAGAGCTCACTGCCCAATTCTCAGCAGTCATTATGGTTGTGACTTTGTTCTCCCAACAGAGTCTTCACACAGTTCCTCCACAGGGAACTCCTTCAGTATGCAACTTCCTTATTTCATATCCATCAATATTTATGATGGCCTCGACCTTGAGTCAAGTTCAAATTTATCATTTCAGTTGTTTACCAATATTCCATAGGGAATAAAAACCTACATTCTTATGATGCATTATGAATTACATATGCAAATTATCCCATTGTGCTTTCATGCACAGTGTTCTTACTACTTTCTTCAACATACTTTGTGTTTACTATATGCACACTTGTAGTTGTATTTTCCATATCTATTGAAATTTAATTATTTCATGATTGCTCATGACCATTTACATCTAGCCTTTAAAAGCTTAATAAGGTTGTCTTTTATCATGACAACTGAGCATTCCTTCTCATTCACTCTTTCATCAATTTATACTATCCTTTCATGAGGCAATGGAACACATTCCCCTCAAGCCATCATTCAAAACAAAACTTTCACGACTCTTCATAATAGAGTCAACCATGCATCCATGGTATTCATTTAGTCTTGGCACATGCAATTCTTTGCTTACATTTCACTCATTCGGGCAGTCACATCATGCATTTAATATACACATACTCACACCTCATACATGTGTATCACTTGCACATTTAATATCATTCATTCATATCTATTTGGTCTTAATGTCAGTCTTCATATCAAGCAACTGTATAATGCATTAAATACATGCACTCAAGCATATACAAACATAGCTAAACATTCATCATGCGAGCTCATTGCTCACACCTTTTCCATGTCATTCATACACATGGACATTTCAGACTTCCATATCCTTCTCCCAAGGATCGTAGTGCCATTCTTATGAAAAGTCTCATAGAGATACTCAACACTGATCTTTCTTCTCTATTGAGAGCTTGCAGTGATTCACATGATATCCACATGGCAAGTTTAATAGACATAATGATAACTATGTCCCCCTTTTCCATATGAAAACAACCAACAAGAAGGAATTATTGCCTCAACTACTTATAAAATTATTCAAAAACCCAAAAATACCATCTGGGAAATTCCAACAGTGCCCAAGGCAACAAGACAACTTATCAAGCTTATTTTTCATGCCTCAAACCATTTTTGGTCAACAAACCTTTTTATCAAGGGAATCATCTTCTAGATTTCCTCTCACTGCTACTTGAGCATACCAATTCATACCTATATGGCTACAATCCACCTATGGATTTCAACCTGACCCATTGGTCATCTAGAAGTGATCCAACACTTCCTTCACCGCATTCATGATTAACATTTCATTAATTGCTTTACCTCGTCCTCACAAGGTAATAGGTAATCAACATCATCAGGATTTTACTCATGCTTCTATAGTCACATCATCACTAACCATATGATCTATGACATTACCATATTTTACATCCAATTAAAAACTATAATAAGTCTATATGCACCAATCATTTTACCCATGCATGCAATGCAGATGTATTCCACTTTCTTGCCTCTTGCATTCTCATGCATAGCCACACCCTTTAAGTTAATAGGGATATACACCCCCTTAGCACAACCATGAGACTTTGAACTTGCTCATGTCACTTCACTTCTTCCGTGAGGGTTATTCTTACTCCATAGGACTCCTTTTTACTCTGCAAAAAGAGATTATCCCAATAACATGTTTTCAGTTATGATAGGTCAAGTAAGATGACCTCACATATTTCCATAAGGCCTCTAGACATGGAGAATTATACTCACAAGGCCAATTTTCTTATTTAAGCAACAATTGTAATTAACAAAGGCTTCATAAGCCCACATTTGCAGAAAACCTTGCCATCTCTTTAGTCCACTCACATCCAAGTTTGGCTATTAGTGCCTATCAATATAATCCCACTCCTGTCAGAGTAGTTATCATTCTAACAAAGAAACAATATGCTCCCTCTACTGCACATCCACCTGCAACTTTTTGTTATAAGAATTTACCAAAAAGAAACCTCATCCAAGGGGCTTGTGCAGATAATAGATAAACTTTCCCAACAAAAGGGAACTTTTCTAACATGCTTGTCTTTTCCTTGTTATACCAATCCTATGGCTTATTTATGGCCCATCCAGGCCTAGTGATTGAATCTTTCTCTGATACATAGGGTAGGGTAGGGTGCCCTCCCCCTTAATTTTTTTTTAAGAAAATAAAGTCATTTGACTCTTTCATGAGCCCAAGTAGGCCAAGTGTTGTTGCCTGCTCTGATACCACTCTGTCACACACCTGACTCCCTAAGTATCCCTTTAAGGGATGGCAGTATAATTTTTTCGCTTTCTTACAACTCCCTGAATCCTTAAATGAGAACACCATCGTTGTATGATCACCGAGAACTTTCCAATGATTGAAACCTTGCCCAAAACCGAGTCTTGGTTCGAAAATTGTGGCCTTCCGAAGTTTTTAGGGCATCATTGGAGAATGGCCACCCCCTTCGCTAGGTGGCATACACGTGGAATCACTTCTCTTCTGTAGTCTAACATGGCACTATTGTGACCCATTTCTTCATTCTCTGGTATTTATGTGTCCACGGAAGTTGGGGTTATAGGGAATATCACCCCAGGGTCTTCTCAAGTATTGGACTTTTGACCCTTCGTAATCCTTGTGCAAATTTGAAAACATCCCTAGAGACTCAAAGTCCCAGAGTCTCTTTCCTCACTAGCATCCATGGTGGAGCTCTATCCACCTTTAAAGATATGAAGGATGAGATTTATCCACACTTGCACATGGTTTAGACGTGACAAGGGATGGGGGTCCCACACCTAACTTGTGACCAATCCCATGACACCATCTAGAATTATCCAGGCATGCCACATCATCATGGTGTACGAGGGCCCATCCAATCAGAGTTGGATGCTACAACAAGAGAAATTTAGTGCTTCGACGCTTAACACACTGTCCTATATCCTTGAATCTCCCAGATTTCTGAAGTTCCAAAGTTCTGGAATTCCTCGCCACGTACTCCGACTTTCGGCCTTCGGGATATTCTTATGCACCAACATGTCAAATCTCCTAAAGCACCGAAGTCCTGAAGTCTCGAACTTCCTTGCAATGTACTTCGGCCTTCGACGCTTCGAGATGTTCTCACCCCTTGTGCCTTACGTTTCCCAGAGTAGGACATTGTCGAAGTACTTACGTTATCCTTCCACTAGTTGATCCGACGGTTGAGAAAGGTTCCCAATGGATCCTTAGATCAATGACTCATAATGCTCTGGAATTCTTCCCCACGATCTAACAGTTGGTAGGATTTCGCTACTTCGGGGATTCATGAGTTCGCGACCCTTATTGTTCTTAACCCTTGAATTCCACGAAGGGTTACCTATCGAAGCGGTCATAAAGAGGGAATGACTACTTGTTGTTGGTTAATGATACTGCTTACCTCCATCCTTCCACTATACTCAATTTAACGGTCAAGGAAGATCCCAGATTCATTAGATCTATGGCTCACATTGCTTTGCATTCAAAAAGTTAGTTAGGGTTTAATGTTAGGTTAAATCCCATGGTAATGGATAAGAGACTTCCAGTTGCCAGTCGAACCATCTGGTAACCGTGTTAGTAGGTTTCCTTCGTCAGGATTGGAGTGTTGTGAGGTTCAAACATCCCGGAGTCCCGGACCTTCGAAGTCCCGAAACCTAGATAACTTATCTCCTTTTGAGCATAGCACAAGGTTCCATGGTCCTAGTCATATGGAACTTTGACAAGCCCCAGAGGGATACACTCTTAAATATTATCCAATATTTGGTTAAGTCCATGGAATAGAACTTGTGGTTACTTGGAAGAATGGTTTGAAGGAAGCGCCTTCCATTTATAGGAATTCAAGAGATGGATGCGTTCAAATTAGTCTTGTAGAGTCCCTCCCAACTCTGTATTCGCAAATTTTATCCTTGGACAGTCTTTTGGAGGATTAACACATATATAGATTTAGACAGGGGTCACTTTCTGTTTGCCTCAAATTCATTTAAAACCCATTAGTAACATTGCTCCTTAGCTAAACATGATTTAAAACAGAAATCCATTGACGGGATATGATATTCAAACTTTACTTCAAATTTTCGTCCAAATCAGAATTATCTAGCATCCAGATAAGATACAATATTATGCCATCATCCCTATATATCAAGGATGTATATATATAGCGTAAATACAAGCATTCAATCGTGCATTTTAATTTAATTATATGGAGTCTATGAAATACTTATCTATTACAGTCGATAGTCGACCATCGGACTGTGGGTGTTCACCTTTCCACCCAACCGTAGGCTCAAATGAATTCATTCTTAGCACTCTGGCCACCCCCGTGCCAAACCATGATACCACCACCTGTGTTCTCTCTTTTCCTCGAGTCTTCTATTTCACTTCTTGAACTCTCTTATGTTCTCCCCCCGAGCTAGATCATGATGCCATGCGAGGGATTCTGCTTGATCTCAGCATCAACAAGGGACAAAGGTTACTCTCTCCTTTTCCCATAGGAATCTAGCAGTCCAGCTTTTCGTCCACCAAGAAAGGGAGCCTGCCACGATCGCTCAATCAATCATGTAGCTCTGTTTATTAGCTTGATTAGGAAAACATTGTCCAATCTCTCATGTAACCATAACAACTTAATTTTTTAGTTCTTCTTTTGAACTCAAGAGCCTCGCGTGCTCTTCTTCTTTATGTATTCTATTGCATGCCCCCCAAGAAGGTTCTCGACTTTTCCTATCCTTATGCCAGAAAGAACTCAGGTCAATCTCGACCCTCAGGAAGACTGCCCTCTGTGGTACTGCGGGTTGAGAGTTTCTTGTCTTGTCAGCCAGGTCCTCCATGCTTCCATTCATTGGGGTATGGGATGAGGCTTATTATTTCAGATCAAATATTTTAGCAAAGAGAATTGGGTTATCTTGGCATGATGAACCCTCTCTACAGGTTTCCTCACTCTTTCCTCTAGTGGTATCATGGCCAATACTTCAAGGCTTCACCCCCACATTTAGTTGTTGGCAATCTAAACAATAATACATTTACATTGTTCACATGTCATGGCATGGTAATCATAAGTAATTATTAATTACAAGCTGGGGGAAAAATGGGTGTTACAAAGAAGAAGCATGAGAACCTTCATGCCCATTACTTGAAATAATAAGTACAAGATAATCGGGTTTATTGTATGACATATGATCAGGTCGTTGATATATTTATGAAGGCTCTATCAAAATCTAAGTTTGTGAAACTTTTTTCTATGCTTGGGCTTCAAGATGTTGTGATATGGGAGGGTGTACAAAAGTAAGTTGACCTCTTGAATCTCTAGAGCACTGCATTGATGAGGGTGTGTTGGATCAATAGACTATGAAGGTTCATCACACCTATGGATCTTCTGGAGATAGTTAATGGATAGTTGATAGTCCACTAGGAGTGTCAACTAAGTGGTTGACTAAGTGGTTGATTGGGCATTCAATTAGTTGGCTAGTTAGACCAAAGTGGTTGACTAGTGCATAGAGCAAGGAAGAAATCAATGAGTTTGTTACGTCCCCTCTCCAATCTAAGTGGACCTCATCTTCCTCAATTCAAGGGAGTTGATTACATCTTCAATCTTTGGTGCTATATAAGATGGCCTCATGAGTTGATCTAAGTGTGAGTGTGTGTGAAGAGTGAATATGTGTTGTGTATGGAAATCTTGTGGTTTCTTACACTTTTATGTATGTTGAGCTATGTTTTGTTGTGCTTAACTGTGGTAATGGTGTCTTTAGACACCATCTCTCTATTAGAATAATAACTTTTTGATTTAACCAATCCCATGGTTTTCCAATACCTAGTAGAAGTCATGCAAGTTAAAGTCATGCAAGTTAAACGCCTTGAAGAGAAAAATGACTAAACCCTAATGACCCTCGTAAACCATAAATGCCTAGAAATAATTATGTGAATTATGTGAGTGGACAATGACACCAATGCTTAATCTCATAATAAAGAAAACATATGGATACAAAATGCTCCTCTAAAGCTCTAAATAACAAATTTAAGAGGCATGATGTTCCCCATGAGTATGTGATATGTTCCAATAGGATGGTGATAAAAACACACTTTAAGTTGTGTTAACAAATATCCTCAAACAACAAAGCTAATAGAAATTGATGTAGCCAAAGACTTTGATAATGACTTATGTGAAACCATCCCCAAAAACCAAACTTAGTGTCTACTTAATGAAAGGTTCAGGTCCTGCCATCGTCCAAGCTTTACAATGAGAAGACTTAACTTCACAAAAATATAGGCGAGGTGCATTGTCACATCATCGTCTAACTTGCAGAATGAGAAGACTTAACATCACAAAAATAGGCGAGGTGTATGGTCACATCATCGTCTAACTTGAAGACTTAACATCACAGACTTTGCAGAACAAAATTGACATTATACCTACTTAGTTTTAGTTAGTTCTATGGAGTAGGTGGACAAATTGATCAGAAGTACTTGTCGAATGGTGTGCTTCTTTGGATAGGAATGGTGGCCTTTTAACGTCGCGGCAACTCTTACCTTGTAGATCATTTTCTTCGTTGATATTCAACTAATCTTCCTTACTACGGATGCATTTATAACAGGGCCCAGAGATTGTCAGTGAGGGCTAACATTC
>ML795724.1:46157-56503 GCA_009831015.1 Picea engelmannii | reverse complement strand
CTCTAGGTTTTATTTCCTATGGCTTTTATCTTTTACCAGCTGCTTTTACCCCCTAGGCCTTTAGCCCCTTCTTCCCACAAGACAAAGTGTAACCCTCAAAGGTCATCCTAATGGCCGGACTAGGGGAATGGGATAGATGTGCGAGGTATAAGATGTAAAATGATAAAATGGTGGGAGCGGACGATGGCTTTGAAAATCCCCCTTGGTGGCTACCCAAAACCCATGAATATCAACTCGCTAAGTCACCCCATCAATCACCCCAACAATGGTCAAGTGGATTAGTGTAAGATCCAAGCAGTCATCAGAAATGAAAGGAACCTAATGCATATATAAGAAGGTTATAATGATCAAACATGACACATACCATGATACCTCGGAACAATTACCTCATGGAGCAAGATTCCTCTCCGATGCAAGTCCAATTCGGTGGTGATGGAAGCTGTTGCTGCTGACAGGACAAATCTGGTGAAGAAGAAGAAAGATGGGCCCTCCAAGGCCATGCTCAGGTCAATCCTTCTCTTGGTACTCCATGTCTAGGACCCGTGGGCCTCGAGACATGATCTCCTAGTTATCCCAAGATATCGGGGATAACAATATCTAAGTGGTCTTCCATCTTCCATCAGTGACAAGATCTAGTATGATTACCCAAAGACTATGGAAGAAGCTATAAGGAGAGAAAAATGCTTATATGATCAAGAAAAAGAAAAGCCTACTTTCCAAAAATCTTGGGAAGACAAGAAGAAGTTTAAGAGGGAGCAGAGGAAGAAGGGAACTAAACCACACTTTTTCAGGAACAATCCTCAAGGTCATTTTAGAGAGCCCAGGAAGGCTGAAGTAGGTGGGCAATTGCCAAGGTAGACACCTATGGAATATTGGGGTTGTAAAGGAAATCATAGGTACAAAGACTGTCCCCAAAAAAATGACAAAGTGAGAATTGTCCACAATGTTCAATAGGATGAAATAGTGGAGGACATGGGTAGTAGAGTACCAAGGATCTACGCAGCCCTAGACAACAAACAAGCAAAATATTAGTCACACATGATTGAAGTGGAAGGTATGATCAACAACCATGTTGTTACTATTTTAATTGATTCATGGGCTAGCCATAGTTATGTAGATCCTAGAGTAGTGGAAAGTTTGCAATTGTCGAGAAGAAAACATGGAAAATCTTGGTTAGTGAAGATGGCTACAGGAACCGAGAGAAAGGTTATGGAATTGGTTAAGTCTTGTCTAGTGGACATGAACAGACTGAGCACGAGAGATGAATTGAACATTTTACCTTTAGGTTCCTATGACTGTCTAATTGGGATGGATTGGTTGGACCGACACCATGCCATATTAGACTTTTGTAAAAAGGCATTCACTTGCCTGGATGAGGAAGGGAATCGAAGAACAATCCAAGGAATTCCCAGGGCAGTTACTGTTAGAGAAATCTTAGCAATGAAGCTGAAGAAGTGCTACAGGAAAGGTTGTCAATTATTTGCAGCCCACATGGAGGAAGCACCTAAGGATAAGGTGTCAAGTATTGAATACCATGCAGTATTAAAAGATTTTGAGGATGTATTCCAGGAGGTACCAGGACTACCCCTGAAGAGAGACATTGACTTCTCTATTAACCTGATGCCTGGAGCAACTCCAATGTCAAAAAATCCTTACAGAATGAGTACACTAGAGCTGAAATAACTGCAATTGCAATTTGAAGAGATTCTGAGGAAGGGGTATATATGCCCAAGTGTGTCACCTTCAGAATCCTTGGTCCTGTTTGTGAAGAATAAAGATGGGACATTGAGATTGTGCATTGATTTCAGATAGTTGAACAAAGTGACTGTTAAGAACAAGTATCATCTGTCGAGGATCGATGATCTCTTTGATCAATTGAAGGATGCCAAGATATTTTCAAAGATAGATCTCAGGTCAGGATATCACAAGGTAAGAATAAAATATGAAGACATCAACAAGACCACCTTCAAAACAAGGTATGGTCATTATGAATTCACAATGGTGTCGTTTGGGCTGTCAAATGCACCCGTTATTTTTATGTGCCTAATGAATGGTGTATTCAGGGAATATCTAGATAGGTTTGTCATAGTATTTTTGGATGACATCCTGGTGTATTCCAAGTCGAAGGTAGAGCATGAACATCATCTGAAGATGGTGTTGTAGGTGCTAAGAGAGAACCAACTGTATGTCAAACTGATCAAGTGCTCATTTGATCAAAAGGAGATCCATTACTTGGGACATATCATTTCAAAGGATGAGATAGTCGTGGATCCTAAGAAGATAGAGGCCATCAGAGAATGCTCAACACCTAAGAATGTGACATAATTCAGATCCTTTATGGGTCCAACTGGCTATTACAAAAGGTTCATTGCAGGATTCTCAAGGACAACTCACCTCATCACTTCCTTGCAGAGGAAGGAGAAGAAATTTCAGTGGACAGAAGAATCTGAGAGAAGCTTCTAGCGATTCAAGCAACTGTTAAACAGTGCTCTAATCATTAGCATTGCAGATCTGAGTGAAAATTTCGTAGTATGTATAGATGCATGCAAAGAAGGACTGGGAGGATTCCTCAACTAGAATGGATTTGTAATGTGTCATGAGTCCAGGAAGATGAAAGAGCATGAAAAGAACTACGACACTCATGATTTGGAGTTGGCGGCCATCGTTCACGCTCTGAAGAAATGGAGGAATTACCTCATGGGAAGGAAGTTTGAACCAAGGACAAACCATAACGGTCTGAAGTATTTGTTTGATCAACCAACCTTAAATGCTAGGCAGAGTAGATGGTTGGAATTCCTTTGTGAGTATGACTTTGATATCAAGCATATCAAAGGAAAGGAGAACAAAGTGGTTGATGCACTCAGTAGGAGAGTGCATGAAATACATGACACAACCATTAGCATGTACCAAACTAACATTAAGGGAAGAATTTTGGAAGCTGCAAATGCAGATTTGTAGTACATGGAATTAGTAGCAAAGCTGGAACAAGGTAAGATGCTACAGAGAGTGGAAGATTATAAATTGGAAACTCATGGAACACTCCTATACAAAAACAAAGTTTATGTACCTGATTCCTAGGAATTGAAAATTACGATTTTGAAATAAATGCATAATGTGCCTTATGTTGGGCACCCTAGATATCAGAAAACTGTGGGCAACAGTCAAGAGCCATTACTTTTGGCCAGGTATGAAAAATGAAATTGCAGAATACATCGCCATATGTATGGAGTGTCAGAAGGTTAAAGCTGAGCACATGCACCCAGTAGGGTTGCTACAACCTTTACCCATCCCTGAGTGGAAGTGGGAAGTGGTGACAATGGATTTCATCACAGGATTGCCCAGAACTGGCAAGTGTCATGATTCAATCATGGTGGTGGTGGACAAGTTTACGAAAGCTACCCATTTTATTCCATTAAAGACTACTCACAAGGAAGCTAATGTTGTTGATATCTTTATGAGGGAAATAACACGATTGCACAGTGTTCCCAAGACATTAGTGTCTGACAAAGACCCGAAATTCACCTCAAAATTCTGGAAAGGGTTATTCAAAGGGTTCATAACGAATCTAAACTTCAACACTGGTTATCATCCTGAGTTTGATGGGAAGACAGAGAGGTTGAACCAAGTGATAAAAGACATGCTAAGGGTGTATATGATGGAAAAACCATCTAAATGGGAAGACTACCTACACTTGGTAGAATTCACCTACAACAATGGGTATCAAGCATCACTGAAGATGAGCCCGTTTGAAGAACTTTACGGTAGAAAGTGCAACACTCCAGTGAGTTGGGATAACCCAGCTGATAGAGTAGTAGTTGGACCAAAGTTTCTCAAGGAAATGGAAGAAAAAATGTTGAAGATTAAGAATAATTTGAAAGTTTCCCAAGCCAGGTAGAAGAGTTATGCTAATAAGAAAAGGACCCACATGGAGTTTAAGGTGGGTGATCATGTTTTACTGAAAGTGAAAGCCAACATAAGTTCCCTGAAGCTGGGAAATTGTTCAAAGTTGGTAGCCAGATTTTGTGGACTGTTTGAAATCCTAGAAAGGATTGGAACAATTGCATATATGATTGCATTGCCTGCATCCATGACCATACATAATGTGTTTCATATTTCATTTCTTAAGAAATATATACTTGATGCTAATCATGTAATTGATTGGAATTTGATTTAGGTGGAGCAAGAAGGTGTCTTGCAGGTGCATCCGGTGCATATACTGGACCAGAAAAGAAAGCAGCTCTAGAATCGAGCCATAGGGCTTGTAAAAGTCCAGTGGACCTGGTACAATCCTAAGGACGCAACATGGGAGCATGAAGATGCTATGCGGGTAGAGTACCCACATCGTTTTGAATATTTTTGAAATCTTGTTGTTGTTTTGTAAATAAGTTTCACCGAGGACAGTGCAAAAATAAGGGGAGGGGATTGTAATACCCCAAGGCTGAACCCCTTTTGAATTTTAATTTTTCTTATAGACTGGTGAGCTAAGTGGTTATAAGCTAAAAGACTTATGTGTTTATTAGGTTGGTGAGCCAGATGCCAAGGCCAATGAGCCTGATTTTTGTATATGTAATTATGAAGATCATTAATAAAGAAATATAAACACTGCTACGTGTAGAACGACCACGAATAAGAGTTATGGGGGACTAGGCTCCATTAGGTAGGGTAAGGAAGGGGGCTAAGTATTTGGGACTAGGGGCTAAGCTAGGGGGCTTACCTCTAGAGGAATAATATTTTAATATTATTTCCTGAAGACTAAGGTGAACATGATATGTTTTTGTTATCCTAAGTTCTTGGAAAGTGGGACGTAGGCTAAATAGAGCGCATGCATCTCTAGGAAGACAAGTGTCGACCTGGGCACATAAGGTTAAAGCTGAAGCATCAACTCATGTTGGGGGATTCCCATTTTTCCATCCTCCGCCTGAGTATAAATCCTGCCATTCTCCCATCCTTCACGTGAACCTGAGACCTCTGTCATCTGACCTTTGCATACCCTCTTGCATCTCTGAAACTAGAAACCATGAATCCATCCTATGCCGCTTCTTGTGGAGCGGACACAATTGTAGTCACCTGAGCTGTGTTGTGACTTAGCGTTAGGTTGTTTCCTTTTTGGGTGTCCATACCCTTTTTTCCCTGTTGTTGTTGCTGTCACCCATACTTGGTTGTTACTGAGTCAAAGAATGGTTGAAGAGGTAGGTTTTTAGGCCTATGAGCAACTCTCCCAGGTCATAGAGTTTGTTGGGAAGTGAGTTCTCCTAGAAGGGAGTCCTGTAGAAGCTATAGTACTATGAGACTTTTGGTCCAGCTTGTTGCTGAAGCCCAAGGTAAGGGAGGTGTACTAGCTGATGGACTTGTATTAGTGAAGGTCTATCCTCTTGGGGTGGAGCAAGTGTGTGGGGAATGAGGGTATGTGGGTTATGGGCATAAGTGGCTCCTGGGATAAAATATCCTTCATGGTTCTTTGTGAAACTTTCTTGTTGTCCTTTCCAAGCCTAGAATTCCCTTACCCGGTGGAGTTTAGTCCCATCTCGGGGGTGACCTACTGCTGAGAGTGATGAGCAATGCAGTCTAAGGCTGGGAGGTTCGTGGAAGGTCTGCATGCAGTTGGTAGATTTAATCCAGCTAAAAGATAAGTATCATTGTTGTGCTTAATTATGTATTTTATGCATGTTTTGTGGTGCTTGAATGTTATCATGTATTTTGTTGCATGTGGATTTACTGTTAATCTTTTTTGAATCTGAACTGGTAGCAGTAATTTTGTGTTATCGTGATTAAGTGTTTTAAATTCATTAAAATGCATATATATATATATCATATAAGTGTATATTCCGAATGGTAGCATCACCCAGTCGCTAGAGGGTCGAGGATGTTATAATAGGTTGGGGGTGCCTTTTCCTTAATTTTGTTGTGAGGAGTTCATAGACACAAACTGTAGTGCCTTTTTTTCTAAGCTTATGCTCGATTTTGACAGCATATCGATAGGTCGTGCCCAAGGAAGAGATGTCCAAAAACTCCATTTCTATCTGGATGTATCTACACATACCATCGTATTACTTGAGCACCAAATGTCGCTTAGATTATTTGATACCCAACCTAGTGTGTAAGGTATAGAAGACATTGGTGAACTATGGCACTATTTGGTCCCTTTCTTGCCACAGTGTGGTCCATATTGTATATAAGTCATCATAACTTCTAGCAGGGTAGTATTGTTCCTTAATAACATCCCTGAAATAACCCCAAGTGGGTGAAACTACAAATAATGTAGGATTCCTCGGTTTCCTTTTACTCACAGAAAGTCTCCCACAAATATTTGACATGGGGGACGGCGTTAAGGAGAGAAAATGTAATATTTTCTCTATCATAAAATTTATGGACATAAAAATACCCTTCTAGAAGGTTTAACCATTTGTCTACCACATTTGCCTTTATCTTACCTTCAAATATAGGAATATCAAAATTGATTTGAATCTTGAAGGGGTCGGTGCCTCTGCTCGAAGAAGATGCATTGCCTGTTGGAAGTCACCGAAGGATTTGTGCAAAATTATCGATCATCTCATTCCTCTCCCACGTGAGGGCTTCCTCGAGCAATAATTTAAAGGGATTTCTTGGCCCATCATCTCTATTTTGTTCCCCCATAGGAATTCGTCGGGTTCGATGAGGCTGATCTTGCAAAGTCTCAACTAGTTCGAGTCCCAACTACTTATACGCTGATCTCGTTGGGGACATGCACAAAGAAACAAATGAAGAGCATACCACTCGGATACCATTGATCTGGATTTATGAGTGGAACGAAATGAAACACATATCTATAATATTAAAACAAATATATAGTGAACAATAATAGAGATACAATGAAACTTAACTTCTATTCAATGAAGAAATATGATGAAATTGTAAAATGCAGAATGAAACAATCTTGCTCGAATGGTGATAGCTAATCTCTGAGAAGAAATGTGGCGGCTACACGAATTCACCCGAGAATAAAAAAAATACGCCTCTGAGCCTTTTTAGCATCAATAAGTAATTAAAAAACCCTATACATCCAAAAATCTAACCCTAGTAGATGAAGTGACGAAAGTCATGTGGGCCCCGATGGGGTAAGTTGGTACATCAACTTCTTGGGGTCATAACTTTTGCATACAATCTTCGTTTTAGGCACACCATATCCCATTGGAAAGGTATTTCCGAGGAATACACATCTCTCCATAACACTTTGAATCCTTCTACATTGTGAGTGCGGCGGGCCCAAAAAATGTTGTTTAGGGCCTCAAAACGACCCCGTAAGTTTGGGACTTGAAAATCTAGAAAACAAAATGCCAAGATGAAAACTCTATGTGAGCTAGTTGGAAGAGGTGGGTGGCCACCGATATCAACATGTATCATTTTTCCACCCACAAAGTATCAAGATAGATGAAAAATTATTTAATGATCCATTCTGCATCATACCTCCACATTTAGGGAGGATTTTGGTCTCCAAAATATTTTACTGAATGAGGTGAGGAAATGTTTCCTCTACATTCTCCCTAAATTACCATTTTTCCTTGCTTGGAATTTTTCCTTTAAAACCTATCTACAAGAGCTCATGATGCATGTATCTATTGTTTCTACATTTCTTCTACAAAACTATATATTCTACCAACTCTGCTTGAGATTCTAGTGCTAATTCATCTATATTAGGTAGGACCTACTCAATTTCTTGATCACCATGAAAGGCTTATAGATTTCCATATTTTTCACATTCACTATTGAGTAAATGTGTATCTATGGGGATAGACAAAGTATGTAAGCAGTATCACCCACCTTCTCCAATACTTCAAAAAGACCATATTGCATATCCTTGATCTTCTTACTAGAACCCTATAGACTTTCCCTATTCAAATGCAACCAAACTCTATCTTCCACCTTGAATGTTTTCTTAGTTATGTGATGATCATGTCGAGCCTTGTACCTTTCCTGCGACTTGTTTAATGTCTCTTGTACTTGCAAATGGATCTTCCTAATTTTTTCAACAAATTTCTATTCTTTCAATGCTTCTCCTATGATGTCTTCCCTCACCCCTCCTTGTTATCCATAAACAACAACCAACGATGAAGGTGGAAAATACACAATGAAAGTTATAAAATGTGACTTACCAGTAGAAGTATGGACTTCTCTATTAAAGGAGTGTTGAAAATAGATCAAATTTTTATCCCAAGTCCTTGGATGTTTTTGATTTTAACTCGTCAAAAGATGAACCAATTTCTTGTTGACTACTTCTGTTTTTCCATCTATCTGTGGATGGAAAGTTATAGATATATTCAAATTGGTTTCCATATTATCCCAAAGCGTAGTCTAAAAGTGATTTGAATTTGAAAGAGGCTTATGGTCTAAGTTCGGATGTATAAGTCACATGTTCATATTTTTATGTAAAATGGAACTTGATATATATGTAATTGATAGAGTCAAAGCTAATAAAAATTGATTTCGTCCAAAAGAAACCTTGTAAAAAGGATATAGGGAGAGAGTGAAGGTTGGGAAGGAGAGGTCCCAAAATTGGCCTCATTGCATGTAACAGTTCTTCGTAATGGAATCCTTCTTCTCCAACTATCTCTCTTTCTCATATTTTTGTGTTGTATTCAATTCATGGATTTTCATCATTGCTCTTGTGATTACTTTTATGGAAGATTTATATGGTTTCTCTCCTCCTCTCTCGACATTCATTCCTTTTGGATCTTATCCCTCAAGATCTAGATCATTAGTATCAAAGAGAGTTACTACTTTATGGGAACTAGGTTTTGAAGCATATTCTGGGTTCAAATATTTGCAACAATATCTAACCTCTTTTTGGCACTCTCGAAGTCCATTTATTGGGCAATACACTGTACGTATCATAGTTAGTCCATGAGAACACTACTTATTGTGCACTAGTATCCCATGGTGGTATGTCGGTTGGTCGACAAAATTCCATCGATACTCCGACGAAACATGGTTACTAGTTTTGTCGATGTATATGTGTCGGATAATCTGATGAATATATTGTCGTCGGATATCTGACACTGTGTCCTCGGTTATATAGAGATCCCTAAGGACCTGTTATCACTCTGTAATTTCTTAGGCTGAGGAAGAAGTTGACAGAGGTAACCACAAAACAATTTTGGAGTATGGGATCTAGCCGTCCTAGACTTAGAGAGGGACCTCTGTATAAGATTTAAGTTTGTTTGATGGAAAATTTAGGCTAGTTATGATAGTACAGGGTTTGTTTTTTTGAATTGTTGGTTGGAGCAAGGAAGATGGGCCATTGGGATAATGGAGTCAAAGAGGCTGTGTTCAATCAAGGTAGGTTCTACAAGAAACATTACAGGGCAGGATAGTCACTTTGTTGGATTCTTAAAATCGTTGAGTGATGTGAAAGAAAAGTTGAGAAGATAGGATTGTACTAGAGAAATCAAGAATTTTTGGATTGATCTTCTAGTAGAAAACATGGAAATTATTCACATCCAGAGGCAGAGTGTACATTTAAACAAATTATGCTTCTAATATTCTATTGAATAATTCATAAGTTATGGATAATAGTTGAATAACAATGAAAACACATATACAAAGACATATGCACTTCACCAACATAAGTGACATGAGAATCATGTAATTACATCTGTATTACTGAAAATTGATCAAAGGAGGATCTGTGAGCTACTTAAGAATGTTGATCCTATCCTACATACAGGTCCCAACCCTTGATACTTTGAAATGTGAAGTATTTATAAGTTCATTTACAAAGATCTTGTCATAAATGAGAAGGATATATCTAATCTAACTGTATATCTAATTACAAAAATATAGGAATCTTTAGGATTTGTTCAGATTTCTGGTGTTTGATTTGATTGACTAAAATAAACTCTAGATGCAATCACTATGAAGCAAACTGCCAAGTAACTCGAATGTTGGAGCTTGTAGATGAATTTTGTTTCAATCCTGGAACTGGATGTTGATTTGATGGAGGTTGTTGATGATCTATCTTTGAATTATGCTTAGTTGTTGATTTGTATTGATGACTATGGATACTTCTGTAAAACCGGGCATTGAAATTTGGAATCGTTGTTTGATTGCTGATCTTCAGCTGCTAGGTGTATTTATGCCTTTGACATCTGGAACGAGGTTGAAACTGTCTTCCCGGATTCCCGGTCAGCAAATAGTGTGACGAGGACAAATGTGGGTTTTATGGTTATAGGGATATTTGTTAGAGATGAGATCATTATGTGCCAACTGATGGTCAATGATCATGTGGGAAAGTGTGATTGGATATGAATAAGATGACATGGGGGCTAGTAGGGGAAGTAGCGATGATGGGATGAGTGGATGTAGGAGTGTAA
>ML795724.1:35953-46107 GCA_009831015.1 Picea engelmannii | reverse complement strand
AAAAGTTGAAACCAAACTAAAAATTAAATTGAAAAATTTATGAAAGGAATGCTCGCCAAGCCGAGATTATTCACACCCTCCTACCCTAATCTGTTGAAATTACTGCTCAATTAGGAAATGGAAAAATGCCAATGAAGCCAATCTTGAAGTTGATCCAATAACTCCACTCTTTAACTATTTTTAACAAAACCCAGAACTAGAGCTTGTAAAGGCACTAGAAACTGATTGTCAGTTTGATCTTCACAACAAAGAGCTTTGAAACCATAAAAAACAAAAGATGCAGTGGAAATTGATTGGAATTATGAAGTGAAAAACTCCTCTATATAGATAGCTATGGGATCATGATAAATATGACTTGTTTATTGGTGTTCAAATTATTCAACAAATTCAAGGTCATAATTGGGTATTGTACATATGCTATCTATATCATCATACAACTTCTAATTTAACTACAAATTTTTAGAATAACTTTGTAATGAGATTCCTGCTGAACAAGATAGTGAAATTGGTCGCCTGATCAAGTTTTTATCATCTCTATTTGTAGGCTCATAGTCAACTAATGGAAAATGACTTTGACTACACAAATCATCCAAAACATCAGCTATTGGATCCTGTAGAAACTGAGATGACTGCTGCAATTTATTATGCAATGATTCCAATGAGGCTACATGATCTTTTATAGGCTTACCAGTCCTTGCTTCTGAGATATTAGCAACATTTTTCCTCAAAAACTAGAATGAGTCAAAACTTATTGGTATAAAATTATGCTACATCAATTCATCCGTGGTTTGAAAATCAATGTAACTCAGGGGCTGTAATTATGGAGCTAGAAAAACTTCCATATCACAAATGTCATCATCAACTGACTCATCAGAACATTCTCCATTCCTACTATTGAAAACTTGCTGGTCTTCTTGCTTATAGTTTTCTCTCAAAAATATAAATGAGGAGAAACATAAGGGCAAAGACTTTTCACTTACTTTGTAATTTTCTGCATTTTCCTCATCGCTATCATGATTAACATGCACAAGATGATTTCCATATTTGAGTTGTTGTAACTGAGCTTCTTTCTCCCAAAAATATGCTGCTGATTTCTTTGAAGAGTCAACCTTGATGTAATCATCATCATATTGATCATACTTGGGTAGATCATCCAGATAAGAAAATTCATCAAGCATACACATTACATCATCTGATTTCTCCTCCACAAACTGATTTTGAGTTTCATCTTTGTCCATGGCATGAAGTGAATATATAAAATAATCATTTTCTGATCTATTGTAACCAGAATTAACGACAAAATGTTTAGGAACAATGACACTTTCTTTCTCTACAAAAAATGGAACATGGTGTTTTTGAACAAGTTCATCTCTCATGGAAATCTTCTACATCATTTCTTTCATTGTGCTTGCCAGAATGTTAAGTTTCACTTCTGAAGATGTCAGATGCTCCTTCTTCATGCTTTCCTTTTCTTCCGCCTTCAACTTTGACTTTTTGATCAATAAATTAGCTTCCACACCTATTTCATTGTTCTTCATTTCTTCAAGTGTTGTAGTATTCCTTTCTCTCAAATGAAATGCCATTTCTGAATCAAAGGAATCAGGGTAATGTAAGAGAGCTAAACCAGGAGGAGGTTTTATATCATCAGACATTGAATGGTAAACTTGATTAAACCTGGCTAAAAAGTGCTACACTATTTCTCCTGGTTGTCTTTTCAAATGACCACACTCTTCTAAAATGAGAAAAAGATTCCTCTTGATCACCCATTTATCAAATAAGACTTTCACAAATTGATTGAAATCACAGATGCTTGTAGCTAACAAATTTTTGAACCATTCCTTAGCTTTACCTTGCAAATATAGAGAAAAAATTATGATACAGACATCATCTTCTTCAACCTCAAAAAGGTCAAGAAAATTATCAAAACCATGAATTTTTTTTTCAACGGTGATATTACCATATTCTCCATCAAACCTAGGAAGACATTTGTGATAATTTGCAAGGAGATCATGGAGTATAGGAGGTAAGACAAGAGGCTTGTATCTATCTGGAATTTTAATAGGTGTATGAGTATGTACAGAAGATGTAAAATTGGTATTGATATCTTGAGGATCATCATGTTGAAAATGATTATCATAAGTCTCAACAATATGGTCTGGACCAAGATCAGGAAAAGAGAAGAAATAATTAAAAATAAATCCTATTATGTCTTGGATAAAATTCCAACTTGAATGCTTGATCTTTTCAGATTGTCTTGTCATGTTTTAGGTTCTTCCTCTAGTGGATTCTTTGATTTGGAATCGATTGGAGTCGCCAGGTAGATGATTCAGCCTTCTTGTGTCTGATCACTGTCCACCATCAATAATCGGATCTGGAACTTGATATGATTTTATGAGGAAAATGAAATGTTCATTCCCCAGTATGGTCACCACTATGTTATCACTCTGTAATTTCTCAAGATGGGGAAGAAGTTGATAGAGGTAACCACAAAACCACTTTGGAGTCTGGGATCTATCCCTCCTAGACTCAAAGAGGGATCTCTCTATAAGATTTATCTTTGTTTGTTGGAAATTTTAGGCTAGTTATGATAGTACAGGGTTTGGTTTTTTGAATTGTTGGTTGGAACAGGGAAGATGGGCCATTGGGAAAATGGAGTCAAAGAGGTTGTGTTCAATCAAGGTAGGTTCTATATGGAACATTACAAGGCAGGATAGTCACTTTGTCAGATTCTTAAAATTGTTAAGTGACGTGAAAGAAAAGTTGAGAAGATAGGATTGTACCAGAGCAATCAAGAATTCTTGGATTGACCTTCTAGTAGAAAACATGGAAATTATTCATAGACAAAGGAAAAGTGTACATTTAAACAAATTATTCTCGTAATATTCTATTGAATAATTCAAAAGTTATGGATAATAGATGAATAACAATGAAAACACATATACAAAGACAAATGCACTCCACCAACATAAGTGACACGAGAATCCTGTAATTACATATTCATTACTGAAAATTAATAAAAGGAGGCTATGTGAGCTACTTAACAATGTTGATCCTATCCTACATACAAGTCCCAACCCTTCATACTTCGAAATGCAAAGTATTTATAAGTTTATTTACAAAGATCTTGTCATAAATGAAAAGGATATATCTAATCTAACTGTATATCTAATTACAAAAATATAGGAATCTTTAAGATTTGTTCGGATTTCTGGTGTTTGATTTGATTGACTAAAATAAACTTTAGATGCAATCACTATAAATCAAACTTCCAAGTGACTCGAATGTTGGATCTTGTAGATGAATTTTGTTTGGATCTTGGAACTGAATGTTGATTTGATGGAGGTTGTTGACGATCTGTCTTTGAGTTCTGCCTAGTTGTTGATATTTATTGATAACTGTGGCTACTTCTGTAAAACCGAGCATTGAAATTTGGAATCAGTATTTGATTGTTGATCTTGAACTGCTTGGTGTATTTATGCCTTTGACATCTAGAATGAGGTCAACACTGTCTTCAAGGATTCTCAATCAACAAATAGTGTGACGGGGAGAAATGTGGATTTTATGGTTGCAAGGATATTTGTTAGAGATGGGATCATTATGTGTCAGTTGATGGTCAACGATCATGTGGGAAAGTGTGATTGGCTATGAATAAGATGACGTGGGGGATAGTATGGGAATTAGCGATGATAGGATGAGTGAATGCATGAGTGTAAGTGATAGGGATAGGAAGAGAGGTGGACAGTATTGGGAATGAGGGGATAGGTGGCGTGTAGAGAGAGGAGAAGTATGAGTGGGAGATGACATGTACGGAGAGTAGTCAGAGAGGTGATGTGATAGGTGAGAAGATAAATAGTAGAATGAGTGGAGGACATGTGTAAGCGGGGGTGTAAGTGGTATCGGGTGGTGGTTTGGCAAGATTCCATAAGGGGGAGTAGGTGGTAAGTAGCATTAGGAGGGCGGGTCCTAAATAATGAGGAGGCGCCATGTAGGTGGGGGAAAAACAACTTTTCAGACCCCCCCTCCCCGCTGTTAAAGGTAGAAAGGTTGGGGGGGTCCGAAAAAGGATGAGGACCGTTGATCTGGGCGATGGGGATGCCGCGGATGAGATTAGCGCGAGGATTAAGTGTTATATGAAAAATTGTCATGTCACCTTCCGACTTAGGATAAAAACATGTGACATGAAGCACCAATGAAACATAGGCAAAATATTTTTGTTTTTAGACTTTATATTAAAATCTAATGCTTATTTTCATCCACCTAGGGTGCAATTTGACTATGCAGACCCTTCCTATTTTCTCTTCTTTGGGAAATTATTTGCAGAATGAAATATAATTTACCACATAAAATCACTAAAGGGAGAAATTTCAATCACCATCTGATCCTATGAAATATAGGGTTATAACAGGACCAAAACTTCGTTGAAATCAACCATTATTTTCGGCACATATGCATCGAAAGTATGACATAACTACACATCAAATATCCGATGGAGAAACAATATATCCGACGTAGGTTTGTCAGAATCTTTGTCTGATATCCGACGAATAGGTATGTTGAATATATGACACAAAAACAACATATTCTACGAATGTTCCATACCTACGATGAATATGTATGTCAGACAGATTGTTGGACATCTGACAAGAAGGTACGTCGAATATTCGAAAGCCAAACAACATATTCAACGAAGGTGCCATACCTCCGATGGATATGTTTGTCGGACGGTTCGTCGAATATCCGATGAACTTGTATATATTAAAAAATAATAATGATATTAATGGCCCATAACTTTGGTGTGGCTATTGACCAGTGCATGTTACTTCTAGACTTGCACCTGATCCCATTGCAATACCATTAAAAGATGCTACCTAAATCAAACAAACTAAATTTTTCATGCAATTAATTAAATAGAAACACAACAATTAGAAGAAGAAATCTTCCATTTACTTTTCTCAAACTAGTTGGGGCAAGCTAACATGCGATCAATGCAATATTAACAATGTTTTATGTGAGCATCACAAAACAAATATAATTTTTTTTATCATAGTTTTGGATGGTAAGTAAAGCACATACATATTCTACTTCGAAATAAATAAACCTTAATTACATTGAAAAAATACATGTAAAATCTAAGAGAGGCTATTATTTTAAACAAATTAGCATTGGCCTTGAATGCCAACTTGCATTGATAATGATATCATTTTTTGCAAATGTGAAAAAAATGATACAAAGAAAAGCTAACAATTCTTACCATAGTTTTTTGGTAAGATATTGATGCCAATATACTTTGTATAGAGTTTTAGTAACTACAAAAATAGGTAACTGATCATAATGCACCGTATGTGTAGACACTCACAAAAACACATAAAAAGTCATGTTTGTACATACTTTAATATTTTAAAAGAACATTAGCATTTGATATTGATATTTCAAATGTATTTGACACTTCATATTTTGTAGGGAAGAAAAATTAAAGCCAAAATATTAGTCACCATGAGCACAATAATAAACTAATCAGCATCTATTGTCACTTAAACTTGCAATCTAACAATGAACTCTTTTAAAAAAATGAAGTAAAGTTGTCAATGTTTGAAAAGACTGGATTACAACCTTCTTTTCCATAATTTAATAGCCTCAAGTCTCCTCCAACATAAAATGCTCCCCAAACTCCCTAAAAGAAATATAGACGTGTCAATAAAAGTTTGAAAGTGGCACAATATTTGAAGTTTTGGTAATAAAAAGAGTGGAAAGTTTTACCTTGACAATTATCATCTCTGCATCATTTTCTTTCTCCTATTTTTCATAGAGCTTAGCTAGTTGGATTGCCTGGACATCATATTAGAGGAACTATTAATTTTTTTTGGGAAAGATGTTCCTAGCCTAATTCCTTAACCATCAATTAGAGAGGAAAATTGATCATTGATTATCTTACCATTTCCCTATCAACGATATTAAATTTATGTGGGTTATTTAGTGTGATGACACACACATGACCTTTTTCTTAAGATAGGATAACCTTTTTGAATACCACACCTTTATTTAGTACAATTATCACCCAAAATATCATCAACCAAACTAGAACCACTATTAATGGAGAATTAAGTTATTTTAGTCATGGAAATATCATTTCCTAGAACTTGATTAGGAAAACTAGATTTCACTATCAAAATGATTATGGCATTATGTATTAATTTAGTACCTCTTCTAATCCAAATTTGAAGTTATTTGATTTTGCATGTTTAAAAAATAGTGAAACACAACCCTGACAATGTCCTAAGTATGTATCAAGATAACTAAAGAATATTTATCAAGCAAATTACAAACCACAGAAGTTATTTCATGCCCATAATACAAAAGGTAGAGCTAGAATTGGTGCTTTTGTGCAACCTGTACCGTGAGCAGAGTTCCACCAAAGGATCCCTTGTCAACATATTGGCTCACCCTAAATACTATAGTGGCATGTGACATGACCATAACATAGGTTGAGTTGTTCATGAATATTGGGAAAGGCAAAGGAACTAACTTCCACCCCAAGCCCTAAAAGTCTCCCAATTTTACAAGTTTCAAACCATCCCTTTGGCAATCTTTGAACCAAAGAAACCTAAAGAGACCAAGCAGGGAAACGATAGATGGGAGTCCCTAGTGGTCAATATTGATAACATGATAGATAGATGGAGGTGACCCCCTGATTAAAAATACCTCCCTCCTTATGTGGGAATGATTCTAATAGCTACTTGATATGACATCTCATGTTTGTTCACTGGGATGTTTACTGTGTTTACTTGTATTTATATGTCTTGGGATTTAAGACACTTAAAGAATCTTTGTTTTGTTTCCCTTCATGGTAAAGTTCCATTGACTAGGCTATTTTTCCTATCGACCTTATCTTGTGGTGGTTGTTATCACAACTATTTTTTGTATAAAATGCATGGGCCATTTTTCTATATTAATAGAAAGAAGAAGCATTTTATCAACAAAAAAAAATGAATGAGTGTATATATGGCTGATTATGTAAGTGAATTTGTAATAGTTGGTAGATTTCAAGGCACACATAGCTTGTCCAAAACAAAGAAGACAAAGTTGGTATTGGAATTTAAAGTAAACAAATTTTTATAGATAAAGCTTTCAAAAAAATGATCTTGGAGACATGGTCGGTGATACTAAAGACAAAGACAAATGAATCAAATGTCGAGAGCTTTAGCGATTGGTTGGAGCTCTTGTTTGAAGGGGATGTTGGAGGAGGATCAATTGGTTGTTTTCATTAATAAACTAATTGAAAAAAAATAATAATTGCATGGGATATTATTTGACTGTTGTTAACACAAAAAATACATATATAAAATTTTGTTTAACTCTGTCCTATTTTCTGCTTACAACTATAACAGTTAATTAAAAAACAAAATCCAACATAGAACCTGGTCCTCCATCATAGAACCCGAAATAGAGCCAATTTCCCAACAAAGTGTTTTCAAGTTGTTCCATGTCCAATATTTTCCATTAAGTTGTTGGATGTCCAGTATTTTCCATCAAGTTGTCCAATCTTTGTGAAGTTTGTGCTTCCCATGTTTTCTAGTCATGTGTTGGTTTCTTTTCATAGGCTCCAAGACATGTAAAAAAAAATCAATTCAAGACTATAAAAACATGGGAAATAGAAACCTTATCTGAAATGTGTTGTGGATCATGGAGGTGACCACCCTTCAAACCCGCATTTGTTAAATACAATAATAGGTTAAATGATTGAATAATAACTAAACATCAATGAGCTTGTATTTGACAAAGAGAATTAAAAGTTATATGACTAAATAATAATTAAATATGTACGATTCTATAGACATACTAAAGGGAAATACCTCATGAATGAGCTCCTCTTGGTTTCAAGAATAATTTAATCTCTACTAAACAAGACCAACCATGTGAAGTTGGAAGCTCGTTTGGTCCCTCTCCCCCCCCTCACATCACTCTCAATTCTCCATACCTAATAATGCATAACAAGTAGCGAAACAAGAATTAAAGGTAAATGAAACCAAGAAGTTACATGCATACAGAACATATAAGGTCCATGCACAACTAGCACAACTTACATTTAGACTAGGCACTAAGGAATTCTAGTGTAGCTAGGTTTTATTCTAGTTCATGGTTCTGTTAGCGATATTTCTTGTAGGGGGTGAGAATGCGAAAGAAAGGGCTAAAAAACCCATTTTGTCCTAAGTTTTGATGCAAATGCGCTTGTGTTAAACAAAAATCAAGTTTGAACGGTTGGGATTCGCGCGCCCGGATCAACGGCGCACGTCAGATTCTGGACCCCCCTTGCCTTTCTGCCTTTAAGCGGGGGGGGGTCCGGAATCGGGGGCGCACCTCTCCAACGGCTCAGATAAGCGCGCCCGGATCAACGGCGATGAAGACCATTCCAGACCCCCCCCGCCTTTCTACCTTTAAGCAGAGGGGGGGTCCGGAATCGAGGATGCACCTTTTCGACGGCCTGGATCGATGCGCCCAGATCAACAGCGCTTGAAAAACCTCGCCCTTCTCAGCCGCTCCATGTTTAGCCAGCGTGGGCCACTCCCCATACCTTGTCGTCTTCCTTCCCGCCTGTCCCCTGCTGCCATGTGTCATCCATCCGCCTTCTCTCTTTGGTCCACGTGGCCCTCCCCTCTTATCACCATCCCCTCATTACTTGCCACATGTCCCGTTTTCTTCCCACTTCAGTCTCCCACCAAAGATTGAGTCCGTCGTCACTCATCTTTCCCCTTTCCACCTGTTTTCCTCCGCCATGCGCCCTCCCCTGTCATCCTTTGCACACCTCGTCACTCCCGTCAAGCCCTCATAGTTTGGCGCCACCATTCCCGTCATGCATCCCCTCCTCTGCGTTGGCCTTCATGTCCGTCTGATAAGCCATTCAGTTATTCCAGGTGGCCGCACGAGAAGACTTCCACACCCCGAGGTGCTGAGTTGGCCAGACCGTTCTCAAACCCAAGAAGTAGTTATTGAAGCAGTTGGTGGTGGTTATACATCGTCTCCGTCATAATGGAGACGTCCTGCAGTAAATTAAAGGCACGTTGATTCGCCGTTGTAACTGTCGAAGAGTCAGATTGTGTCTGACATAAGTTGCACAATCTTTCAGAGGTTGACTGTCAGAAATCTATGCAGACGCAAAGCCTTCTGTTAACTCCCAAAATGAAACCATCTTTTTGGCCGAGTTTTGGTGGATATCATAGCTTTCAGTAGTGTCTTCAAGTCATTTTTGAGTTTTTACAGTCGGAAAAAATTTTGGTTTTGGTGTGTCTTAGGAAATAATCAATCCATAAAGTCTTCTATTTCGAAAATGTGACTGTCTACTTTCAACAACTAACATCATGTTCAAGGGCCTATTGTGCGCTGTGGAAAGCGATAGCTTTCAGCAGCTAAGGGCGGTGTTTCATCAGTTCAAATTGCTGTGGAAAGTAACGAGGCGCGGAAAAGCTCGACAGACAGTTCGCACGTGGCACGATACGGAGGATATTTATTTCCGCACTAAGAAACATTTTTCAAATGATGTGATATGTGGTTTTGCTTTCCGTAGCTAAGATGGACTTTCTATCAAGCGGTGCGCTGTGGAAAGCGTTTGCTTTCCGTAGCTAACAGGGTTTTCGGAGGTTTTCGCGCGCTGGTGAAAGTGGCAAGCGAGCGTGATGGTGGGAATGTTTTCCAAACCCCGTAGCTGCGTGAAGCGCAAATCACGTGCTGCTTATCCACGCATGCATGAAATTATGAGGTGATCACCCCCACGTCAAAATAAGATCCGAGACATGCGTTGGTGGAAGCAAGCAATCATTGCAGATTAATCTTGTATAACAGGATATGACAGTAATTTGAAATCCTCTCAGAACCGGTGCGCAATCATCATCACACCAGAAATGGCAAGTTCACATCCAGCGACGCATGTACAGATGAGGTTCAGAGGGTCTGACACCATCAAATCAAGTAAGGTCGGTGTGGTGTTTCACGGGTTGTTTACAGAATACACCTTAGTTCCGCATTTCACCCAACACAGAGAGGAAGCCAAGACTGCTTTCAGCAGCACAGGTCACGGGTTCAACCAAAAGTTGCAGAGATCACAGTGGCCAAGCGACAGAGTCGTGGAACGATGAAAAAACGCGGTGGCTTCTTGTTAAAAC
>ML795724.1:0-35853 GCA_009831015.1 Picea engelmannii | reverse complement strand
AGAGTTATATTTGACTTCCATAGCAGTCTCTGTGGAGGTCATTACTTCTAGAAGACCACGGCTCACAAGATCCTTCGAGATGGATATTACTGGCCTACCTTGTTTCCTGATGTCCGCAGGGAAATTAGAGCTTGCATCAAATCCCAGAAATTCTCGGGGAAGCAACAGCTCAAATCCTTTCCTTTGAAACCTGTGGTTATCTCAGCACCCTTTCAGTAGTGGGGATTGGATTTCATCGGGGAAATTCATCCTCCCTCAAGTGGCCAGCACCGATGGATTCTAACAGCGACTGACTACTTCACTAAATGGATAGACGTTGTCCCTACCAGAAGCACTTCTCACAAAGTGATCATTAGCTTCCTGGAAGACATCATAGCTAGATTTGGCTATCCTGACAAAATTGTCACTGACAATGCTTCCCCATTTCGGTCTGAGCCCCTGGTCAAGTTTTGTGAACAGTTTGGAATTTCACTGATTCACTCCACTCCCTACTACCCTCAGGGGAACGGACTGGCAGAGTCCTCCAATAAAAGCCTAATCAAGCTTATTAAGAAGCTACTGGAGGACAACAAAAGAGCCTGGGACTCCAAACTCAAATTTGCTCTTTGGGCCGATCGGGTGACAACAAAGAAGTCCTTGGGCCTCTCACCTTTCCAACTGGTCTATGGAATCGAGGTCGTCTTCCCCACTCAGCTTGCATTACTTGTAGCCAATCTCCTCTAGGACTATGAGGGGGAACCTAACCATGTGCTCAGAAGAATTTATCAGATGGTGGAAGTGCAGTAGATTAGAGAACAAGTCCTGGTCAAAGCTTAAAATCATCAGCAGAAGATCAAGCAGGCTTTTGACAAGAAAAGCAAGAAGAAAGAGTTTGCGCAAGGTGATCTAGTACTCAGATGGGATGCACCCAGGCAGGAAAAGGGAAAACATAGTAAATTTGACACCCTCTAGTTCGGGCCTTTCAAGATCCTTGAAGTATTTTCAAATAACACTTACAGGTTGCAGGATCTGGAAGGCAATGAAGTTTTCAGTGGCCCAGTCAATGGGCATTTCTTAAAGAAATGTTTTCTGTGAGCCGCTGTCGGCTCTTTTTGTTTCGTTTTGTAAATATTAGTTTTGTTTTTGTTTTTCAGACTAATAAATGACTCCATAGCCCAACAACAAAGGAACTTAGTCTGCAAAAGAGTTCTTAGAGCATCACAGGGACGACTCTATCCCCCATGGAGCCAAATGTTAGCGATATTTCTTGCAGGGGGTGAGAATGCGAAAGAAAGGGCTAAAAAACCCATTTTTTCCTAAGTTTTGATGCAAATGCGCTTGTGTTAAACAAAAATCAAGTTTGAACGGCTGGGATTCGCGCGCCCGGATCAACGGCGCACGTCGGATTCTAGACCCCCCTTGCCTTTCTACCTTTAAGCGGGGGGGGGCGGGGGTCCGGAATCGGGGGTTCACNCCGGGATCGGGGGTGCACCTCTCCAACGGCTCAGATCAGTACGCCCGGATCAACGACGATGAAGACCGTTCCGAACCCCCCCCGCCTTTCTACCTTTAAGCAGAGGGGGGGGGTCCGGAATCGAGGATGCACCTTTCTGATGGCCTGGATCGACGCGCCCAGATCAACGACGCTTGAACAACCCCGCCCTTCTCAGCCGCTCCATGTTTAGCCAGCATGGGCCAGTCCCCTGCCTTGTAATCTTCCTTCCCGCCTGTCCCCTGCTGCCGTGTGTCATCCATCCGCCTTCTCTCTTTGGTCCACGTGGCCCTCCCCTCTTATCACCATCCCCTCATTACTTTCCACGTGTCCCATTTTCTTCCCACTTCAGTCTCCCACCAAAGATTGAGTCCGTCGTCACTCATCTTTCCCCTTTCCACCTGTTGTCCTCCGCCATGCGCCCTCCCCTGTCGTCCTTTGCACACCTCGTCACTCCCGTCACGCCCTCATAGTTCGACGCCACCATTCCCATCATGCATCCCCTCCTCCGCATTGGCCTTCATGTCCGTCCGATAAGCCATTCAGTTATTCCAGGTGGCCGCACGAGAAGACTTCCACACCCCGAGGTGCTGAGTTGGCCAGACCGTTCTCAAACCCAAGAAGCAGTTATTGAAGCGGTTGGTGGTGGTTAGACATCATCTCCGTCATAATGGAGACGTCCTGCAGTAAATTAAAGGCACGTCGATTCGCCGTTGTAACTGTCGAAGAGTCAGATTGCGTCTGACATAAGTTGCACAATCTTTCAGAGGTTGACTGTCAGAAATCCATGCAGACGCAAAGCCTTCAATGTAGTGTCTTGATTTTGCTGTTGTTGTTGTTTTGAGTATATGTAGGCATTTTAGCCATTTTTGTATCGATCGATGGTAGAGCTAAGATCCCTACTGTAAAGTTTCAGCAAACATTCTGGTTTCCTGGTTATGCCTCTGTGTTTGAGACTTCTTGGTTTATAACAAACAATTCTCCTTTTTACATCCTTGTTTCGTCTTATGCTGGAGATTTCACAGTTGAATGATTCATGTGGATCGTTGCAGTTATGTTATGATAAAGGATTTGTCTTGGCATTTTTGTATTCTCTGGTGTTTTGTGTTTGAATATAAAAGGACTTTGTGTTCGAATGCTTTCTCCTCCAGTCTGTTACACACCTGAAGTCTGTGATAGACCCTTGCACTTTCCTCTTGCAAGTCTTCCGCCTACTCACCCCTTTTTATTACAACCCAYTGTTTGAAGTTTATCAAGACCTCACTCGTCATGCAYGCCCGACCTAGTTTCTGAGTTGAGATGATATTGTTCTGAGTTTCCTTCCATCTGATCACCCCTTTTTAACAAATCGTGACATTAAACTGATGGGCRTCGGGCTCTGCTCCTRCAAGCAATCYAGGAGTGACTTCCGATAGCCAACAGGTTCCTAATTCAATTTAAATATCTGATGCTTATTGGCATTTGTGAGCTAGTGTTTATTTCCTTTTTGTAATTCTTGATTCCATCTAGAATCCAAAGGCATTGTAGAATAAATAAATAAATTTCATCATTCAAAACAAACTACATTGTATGCTTTTACAATACATGAATACAAGTGTAGTTGAAAGAGGGCACCACAAAAACAACAATCATGTATTGACAAGAAAATCAAGTCAACAAGAAAGATAGGATTAGATTTCAAATGGATAATGAGAGCTAAGCCACATAAATATAAACTCAAGTTCAATGTAAAACAACAAAAGCACACCATGTTCACAAAGAAATTGTTTATATACAAGGTAAGATGCAAACAGACACATTGAATCCACCAATCAAACAATGTGAATTAATGTATAATAGCAGACAATATTCCTTTCCATCTAGTTTACAAACAAGTAGATTTCTTTCAAATTAAAAGAAATGGTATCAAATGGTGTAATGCCAATAAACTAAAAAATAGCCCACCATCAAAACACAAGACACATAATGCAGCAATCCATAACCTATTCCAATAAACTAATATAGTCTAGGATATACAATAACTAATAAAGAAACTTCCTCTACATAGGACACGATCACCTAGTTGTACCAATAATAAGCATCCCGTCAATAAATATGAATAAGGATAGAAAACCCAATAGAAAACTATAAAAGTCCAGAAATGATAGTTGTGACAAACATAGTATACTTGGTCCTCCATCATATAACCTGAAATAGAGCCAATTGCCCAGTAGAGCGTGTTCATGTTGTATCATGTCCAATCTTCACCATTAAGTTGTCCAATATTTGTGAATATTCATGTGTTGCCCATGTTTTCTAGTCTTGCCTTGGTTTCTTTTAGTATTCTCCCAGACATGTCAAAAACAACTAAGACTAGAAAAACATGGTCAACAAAAACCTTGTCGAAAATGCATTCTGGATCATGGAGGTGATTACCCTTTAGATTTTCATTTGTCAAATACAATAATAGATCAAATGACCGAATAATAACTAAACATCAACAAGCTTGTATTTGAAAAAGAGAATTAAACTTTATATGATTGAATAATAATTAAATATGTATGATGCTCTATAAATACTAAAGGGGAATACCTCATGAAGGAGCTCCTCTTGATTTTGAGAATAATTTATTATCTACTAAAACCTTGCATATTCACCACTAATTCAAAGCATTTATGCACATAAGAATGTTGGGTATGCATGCAACCCTTAAAACGATTTATGGGAATCAATAAATATACAAAAACAAAGAATCTGAAAGCATAAGAGGATAGGATAAGGTTTTGTCTCTACTTAATTGGGCACTCAAAATCCTGAAATTTTCTAAGAGTTTATATTATCATTATTTCAATAATGGGCAAAGCTCAAAGTGCTTGAACTAGGTTTTCACCTATAGTCTTTGATATTTTGACTATTGACTTATGAAGCAACATGAAAATGATTTCTTATTTTAATGATACACAAGGTCACATTGATGTCCATGCATTGTTATTCAAATGTTTATATATATATATATATATATATATATATATATTCTCATTGTTGCAGTGAATTTTGTTGGGATACAATCTTAAATGTAATATAATATGAAATGAAATATAATCTCATGGTTATAGTGAGCCATTTTACAACTTGAGAGGGATATATGTTCACAGACTTGGTATATGATATGACATACATGATGCTATTTTATTTGAAAGAGAGATTTCTTATTCGGTTTTCCTCCTTGGTATTATCATGCTTCTATTGTTCATGAATTTACCATCCTGACATTCCTCCTAGAATATCTTTTTTGTTTTTATTTTTTGACACTTTTTCCATTCTATTGGAAAGTTTCTAAGCTTTATTCCATGCCCAATTGTGCCTTTTCTTTTAATCGTATTGTTTATTTGTTGATCAATTTTGAATGACGAGAAATGAAAAATCTCTTTTCACAAATTGATTGTAAAATGTAGAGAGCATTTCTGCTAGTGTAGATAGAACATACAATAAATATTTCATTTTCCAAGTACAAAATATATGCAGAGGCTAAATAAAGTTAGTTGGAAAACACATTTTTGTAGATAACCCATGGCGATTGATGTGAGAGCACTATGTTTGAGTCACTTCATGTAAATCACTTGATCCCATCACTAATATATGTATTATTGTGAGGGAAAACTATAATGATCATGTTGTAGGAAGGAGGAAATGAAGCAATACCCAAGAGGAAATGATTAGAGAGTCAAACAATGAATAAAGGGACTTCAAAGAAGCATAATAATATATGAAAATGAGTCACCACCAATATCATAAATACATAGATACTTATATGACATGTCTATAGGGATGGATTGCACATGTGTGATTCTGCACAATATTTGTTTACATAAATTTCTGAGTTGTCGCATTGAGATTAACAATATGACTGATATTTTTTACCATGTTTTGGACAAAGAAACTCACAAGCACGATATTTAATCAAATTTTCAATAGCATAATGTGGATCATCATATGTCATATATTGAATATCAACATGTTATCATTAAAAATAAAATAAAATCATATCACCAAGTACAATACCTTTGTATCCCCTTCAAAATAGGGCATACTTCAATCTTCCAAGTTCCCCTAGTTGTAAACACACATATGATGAGGAGAAGAACCAATCCCACTTACAATGCCTAAAATTATGGGTGTTTTGTTTGAAGACTTGTCTCTACTACTAATCGGTGGTGTTTCCGTAGTGTATGTTTTGTTTGATTCTCTACTACTAATTAGTGGTGTTCTCGCAGGGGGTTGGTGAAAGCACAATTGAGTAATAGAAAAGTGATATTTCATAACAAACTATGAAACTCTATTCCCAAAGATGAACTCCTTTATTTCCATGATAATATATGCAAATATAATTGATTGATGTTTCTAGACATGGTTTGCAATCTTCAAGAGATAGATTTCTCATGCACTGGACCAAACCATAAATCGTTCAAGACAAGGAATCTATAGTTGTACCGAAAGAAGATCATGTCATTCCATTTGCAAATTTATCTAACAATTGGTGTAAGTGTGTCTCAATAGCCTGGTCAAATCCATTAGGGTTGGATATATTTCCCTCAAGGTAAGTACACCCTACATCCAAGTCTAGTTGTCTATAGAAACTATAGTTTTCTTAACATAAGAAGAGCTCAAAAGGTGAGATATTACCACTGTCATTGACATCATTCCCATAAGCTTGTGGAAGGGTAGTTTTCATGAATTGTGAACATGAATAGTGTTGGTCGAATGTCATGTCTACCTTTCATTAGAGTAGGCCAATGCTCCAACCCTGGTAGCTTTGACGTGGTTGTTGAGAAACACTTAAACAAATTTTTAGATAAAGATACAAATGAAGCGACATGATTTTCTTTAGTTACAAATGTAGACTCGTTGTCTCGAATGATCTACGATCTGGTCTAGTGCATGAGATATATATTGACGAGACTACAACTACAAAACATGTTTGACAGATGTGCAATCAATTCTATTTTCATAACTTATCATGGAAAGGAAGAACTGTGGATTTGGATGGTGTTGGCTTGATACCACAAGCACTTATATGACATGCCTGTAGGGATGGATGGCACATGCGTGCTTCTACAAAATATTTGTTTACATAGATTTTTGAGTTGTTCCTTTGAACACAAGATTAACATTATGACTGATATTTTTTACCATGTTTTGGACAAAGAAACTCACAAGCACAATATTTAATCAAATTTTCAATAACATAATGTCGGTTATCATATGGCATATATCGAACATCAACATGTGTCTAGAGAAAAGGAAATAACATAGACTAATTAAATGACTTGTGAAAGTAGGTAAAACCTTCATTTTAAAAAAAATTGTATATGAGAAAGCTATTGAAGTCAAATAATGTGGCATGTAACATAAGTTAATACTACTCAAATCAAATGTATAGGAAAACATCAAAAAATTATATATTATAACTTATATGGTAAGTGAAAAATACACTCTCATGATCATGAACTAAGTCATGCAATATCTTGTCAAAATGGTTGATTAAATTTCATAAGAGAACACTAATTCCTTGATGGATGTATTTCTAGATCGGAACACTCATATTTGGAAAAAAAATATTAATTTGAAATTTGGGCTCCAAATATATAAGTGATGGTGAAAGTATCTAAACCTACAAAAAAATTATTTGAACTACCTACCTCATGAGTGTTTTTCTTATAATTAGTGGTAATTGGTCATTAGGCACAAGAATGGGGACCAACAAGGACTTATTTAAAAAGTACATTATAGTGTTTGTTCTCCACATAGGTTTCATTTTCATTGTAATGTACTTGAACAAAAGAGAGGCTTTAGGTCAACCCCATAGGATATAACCACATAATCTAATCATAAATGAATTTGATTTAAACATTTTTCTCCCTTAAGGTCATCCTCAATAAATGTTACACATCTCTATGTGAGAGGTAGTTACAAAATGTAATCCCTATCTTTTGGCTTGATCTAACAAATGTCCATGGAAATTGTATTTTTTTTTGTAGTATTAAGTACTCATTAATCAAGAATTATTAGTCATGACTACTACTTTTTACCACTCAAAATATTTCTATGGGAAAGTCACACCTTATGAAGGAGATCTTGGGGAAATGACTATGCAAGCAACCCACTGTCACATCATTGGCCTCGCCTCTTCACTTTAAGGCTATGGTTTCTAACTTAAGGAGGGTATTGTTGAGGGGTCACAACTAAGTCCCATCGTTGTACCTAAAATGGGAAGGTTTAGGACTTGGTTTGACTTAGAATTTCTATAGTCTCTTAAGGGTAAAGTACCTCAAGTATGAGAGAAGAAAAGACAAGAATATGAGCTCAAGTTATAATTTAGACAATAATCCTCTATCGAAAGTGCTTGGAATGATTTTTTTTATAAATATGAAGTATAAATATGTCAAAGAAATGAACCATTCACCATACATCATTTATCACATCCATCTACAAGTTATATTCCAAAGTTGATCAGTAAAATTGCACAAATGAAATGGGTGGCGTTCTTATCAAACCAAGAGCATATTTGCACAAAGTGTTACTATTGAGCCAATGATCTTGCAATCAAAAGAAATATGAATTGTTGTATTGAAATCATAAGGGAAACCAATATCACATTTATCTAATGAGTATTGTCAAAATGATAGACAATAGAGAGAACTTTGAACCATATAAGAATATCTAATAAGTTTTGTTGTAATATACTGTTGCGATTAGGCACTAAGGCCTCTGTGAATGAGGTAATCAAATGAAAGTGTACTAACAAAGATGTGTCATACTATTCAAACAATAAAGTCTTGATTACTAGATTGCATAGTTATATCATTCTCATAATGCATATATTTATGATTTTTATGCCATGTATTGCAAAGAGAGGATTGCCTAAGAATTCCTTCAATATAATAAAATATTTGTAGTTGCTCATCCACATAAATGAAAACAATTAAGGTTCTTTCAGCATAGATCTAGGATGGCGGATTTGAACCAGATATTAGATCTGTGAGAACATCATAAATGTCGAAGCAACCGAGAGCATGAACTATGTAAAGGAGTGATGTATTAACCAAGAGCATTAACCTCGACTTTGCAACTCCTAAACAATGAAATCACTATGTAAACAACGGTAAAAGTAAGGTAACATTTATCTCTTACAAAAATTCTTGTGACATTTCATGCATCAATTTGATCCTAGAGAGAAATGTTGCGTATGTGTTATATTCTTTGCACGAGTAGTATTTTCTACGTTGCGTCGGGCGCGCATGGGTTCGGGGGCAGTGCCCCTGAGAAATTTTGTTTTGCCTCAGGAAACGTGTCACATTTTTGCCTCATTTTTCGTGTTTCCTCGATTTTCATGTCTATTGTTGGGCGGTTTTTTGGCACATGGTTTTTTGCCGATGGTTTTCTATTTCTAGTTAAGGAATTAGGGTTGTTGACTAATCCAGGTCATTGGGTTAGGGTTTTGGATGCCACTGGATCCTATATGTATATTGTATTGTAAACAATGTATCATGATGAATGAATATATAATATGTTGGTTTTCCCAGTTTGGGTTTCCAGGGGAAAAATATATGTTTAATGTTTGTATTTTCCATTGTATCTTTTCTGTTCTTTTACTAAAAATCTATTTGTAGTAAATTTTGTACAAGGTTAAAATCTACAAGAAAATGGAGAAACAAAACACATAAACGTTGGCGAAGAGCAAATGTATCATCATCATCACATGTACTCTTAAAATTTGCAGTTTGAAAAGAAAGAAGAGACCCTCAAACAATAACCCAAAGTGATAACAGTAGGCCATTTCATAAGTTCATTGGACTTACCAAGGCATCGATTTGTCACCCAGGATAGTTTATAGCACAATAATCATCAAACTTTGCAAAAATAAGTCTTGTAACAATAAGATTCGGTGAGATAATAACTATGTACTTTTAGGATAGTTAAGATAATTTTGCATAGTGATCAAAATAGAAGTGATGTTTTTCCTTGCAAGGGAGGTTACTGGACAATGTTAAGAAAGGAGATAAAGATTCCCATTCTAGAGAAGTCATTACTCATTTATGTAAATCGATGTGGCATTGGACATGGTTTAGAGTAATAACACCTTTAATGTTGGATTAATGATAAATTGTAACCCTTATTCACACATGTATTCAACAAGTCAACCATAGATGGGACATCAATAAACCAAATTGTGTGTACTTATGATATCATTGTTTGTTACATGTGAGTGTGATAATCATTGAACATACTCCAAAATTGCAAGAATGAATGATCCAATTAGGGTCAATACCACATGTTCCAAGAAGCAATATCTAGGGCATCCACACAAATAATAATTTTTGTTTCTCTTCAAGGATACCCCAGTATGCAAGGGTTAGATAAAAATTATGTGGCAATGAAACTTATGTTCAAAACCCTTGATATTCTAGTACCAAATAACACCTTTTGAAGAGCAAGATAGCATAAATAAAATATAAACATTAGATGTATCATTCAAGCCCAAACAATCTAGACCAAAAATAGGACAAGGTGAACCCTAGATTGCAAAACAAAAAATAGAATAGAAACAAGGAAAGGAAAAGATGAGTTTGGTTTTTTTGGTGGTTGAAGACAAAGGATAGACTAGTTCCTAAAGAGGGCTATGGGGTCTCTATAGTGTTGATGTCACTGGAAGGATTTCCTCTAATGCGTTGACTCGGGCCAAAAGGTTCTCTTGAATATTTTGATGGGGGGATTATTCCTTTAAGAATCCTCTCCAAGTACTAACAAGATGATCTCAAAGGTTGGCCAAGGAAAAATGGAAGAGCCCTAGGACATCCTACTTTAATGCAAGGGAACAATTCTTCAATGGTCAAATGGGTAAGGAAATAAGACTATACCTTGAGTTACCCTTATAAGTGGAGCATGATTCCATTCTTTGGCCTTGTAGTATCTTTTTCCTCCAACAAACTTGATTTTTTTGTATCTAAACCCTTGAAAAATATCTAAACATTCACTTAGAATAAATATAGATACACGAGAACTCTTGCAAGCTAGTTTTCTCATTATTCTCCAACAAAGAAAATGAGAGAGGTCTCCTCCTTTTATAGTTAAGAGTCTTCCTAAACACATTGTGTTAGCTTAATACCATGAGCTCAAAACCATTGTCTGAATCAAAACCCTGGTGAAAATGAAATAGATGAGATAAAATATCCCTAAAAACCCTTCAATACAAGAGTTCCCTTCTCAAAATGGTCAAATACATCAAAATAGGGCCACACATGTGGATTAGAGAAACCTAGGAGAGATGCATCCCTAAACAAATGTGCCAACGCCTCATCAAGGAGTGAAAGGTGAGTCAAATATGGTCCCTGGACCCAAATGATCCTCTAACCAACTCCCAAAATCTAGGGAAGGGTCCAAACATGAAACAACCAACTCCCAAGATGTGACGTAACCCTCACATGAGTGGGACATCCAAAAGAGAATCCAATGGTAAGTATCATGTGTGGTCACCTTGGTGTGGGCGTTCCTCAAGAAAATTAAGGTGGTCAATGCCACATCACCCAGTGGTCAAACTAACCACCTGCAACTACTCCAACAACCTATAATTGTCTCCTCAAATGTATAAAAATATCTAACATGTGGTCCAAGAAGGGAATAAAAATGCACAAGTGTGATTACAATGCCCGACTGTGTAAGGAGAACAACTCTGAGTGGTCCATGTGGAAAGTGTGATGATGTGTCCCTTTCATGCCCTAATGCACTATCACATATCCCAATGAAGTTACATGTATCGCAATGTAGTACATGAATCCCAAGGTAAATGACATAGATCCCAATGTCTAAAGATATGATCAAATATAAGTACATGGATCCCAATGCAATGTCATAGATATCGAGGCATTTTACACATATCCCAATGAAAGGTACCCACTTTGAGTGATGGGTCTAGATTCTTGGCAATCCCATTAGATGATAACACGTAGTGATCTCTCTTAACACAACATAACAGATAAGGGTTAGTTTTAATATTTGTGTATTTTTTTCCAAAGGGAAACAACATTAACCCTTATACATGCGACAAGTCCTAGGACGACGAGTATTTTTGAAGTCCCTAGGTGAAATATAGGTAATATGATGAATAAATATGGAAAAGGGAAGGTAAATAATTCATGTGATGGCCCTCAAAGTCATCTATATGCATAGGTCTTTTTATTTTTTCTTCTAGCTTTCATGAGCTAGAATGTTTTTCTACAATAGCTTTAAAGAAGGAATTTTAGCATTGAGTTACTTGTCCTCATAATTGTTTCTTAATACCCCTTTATGCCTTTTTATTTATTTTTTCATTATATTGAACAAGTCCCTTTTTCATTAGATAATGAGAAGAACAACAGAACAATAATATGACACCTTGTGAAGGTACCTTTGAAGTTGTCACCCCTTGGGGGGGTAACATTTGGCTCCTACTCGAGGACATGCACTCTAATTCTAAAGTGTATGAGAACTCTGGAATGTCCTACAGAATTGTGACCTACACACCATCTGACTTGACAAAGGCATGGGAAGGGGTGAATCTACCACCCTGGTGAGATAAAAACTACTTTTCAAACAAATAATTTTTTTTCACTAAGTCTAAGGATGAAAGTAAAGCATTAAAACATATGCAAGAAATTATTCTAAGGAAAAACAAATGCATCAAGCAATTCAATCAAGCAATGCATGGAAATAAACACACAAATGAAGGCAAACATGCATGGAAAGAAAACATACACTCTAAAAGCCTACTCAAGGAAATAAATTGATCAAGGTTCAAGGTAGGATGGTGATATTGAATTATAAACCTGATACCTAACTTCAATTGAAATATTGTTTCACAATTCTTTTGAATCCAACAACATATAGGGATAATGTTATCAAGTGGCAAAGGTGGCTCCAACTACGAGTATAGTTGAATCTCCTTGTTTACCATGATCAAAGGACAAAAATAACCCATATGACTTAAGGTTGGTCTTCTTTCCTAATAGCATACTCCCAAAGGTTGATTATGCAGTTCTTCTAAGTCATCATTCTTCTTCCATACTTCATCATTGGTTTTCTTATATTCAAGTGCCAAAGAAAAATGAGGATTGCCTAACTACTTGAGTCTTCATACAACTTTCTCACATATTCATTCTTGGGTTGATTAGGGTTTTCAACATGATATCTTCTGTAATTTCCCTATCCAACTTCACAAAAGTGCCATCACGATGGATATAGTAGCATATAAAAGGTCCATTTGCAAGGATCCCCCTAAATGAGTAGTTAACTTCCTCAACAAAAGAATCCCCCAAGAGTTTGGGCTATCAACAACAACATCTTTCATTACCGCGACATCCATATATATATTCAATCTTTCAACCAAATTATTTATCACACCAAGCACTTCTACCTCTCTCCTATCCATGACACAAATGTTCTTGTATGGTCTGGTTACATTGAGGACTAATTGTTGCATTTTTTCAAAGGCATGACATTGGTTGATGCCCCAGAGTCCAACAAACAATTTTGCAATAACAAATTGTTCACTTTCAAAGATATGTAAACCGAGCCGCGTCCTCCATTCAATCCTCCTTTTTCCACAATTTTCAATATTACAGGTGTATTGTCAGAGGAATCTTCCTTTCCTTCACCTAATCCCAAAATTTGTTTGATTTTCTTTCTTTGTGATGGTATCTTCGCAAACTCCAAGAAAGGGATAGAGATATGGGATTTGGAAAAGTAGGATTTCAAATCAATATTGATATCTTCACAAGTATCTTTTGACAGGTCTGAAACATCACTTGAAGTCTTTGTTGGCTGAATTCATTATTCTCTTTGTAACATCACTTGGGGTTGCAGATCTTGGGCCATTTGAGGTTGTTGAATAGGATCACTTGGATGGGTTGGAGGCCCTTAGGGTTGAGGTTGAACTTGTTTATACCTTAGTTGATAAGTGACCCATTCCTTTTCTAGTATTATCCTCTTTATTTCTTCTTGAAGGAGTTTAGGGGCTAGAGCTCTGGAAATATCGGATTGACCAAGGTCCCTTTCCTTTTCCCATTTAACTTGTTCATTAGGAGAGTTGGAGAAAATATTAATCTCATTGAAAATATCACCAACATAGTTGAGAGAGTATCTTGGTCCATCATTGTAACTCTAACTTGCTAATCTAATAACTTCCTTGGAAACCAAACAAGTGTCTTGTTTATGCAACAAAACACAAGGTTTACACTATGGGAAAGGCTCTCTTTCTACTACATTGTTTGCCTCTAAGCGGCTAGGAACATTTTGTTATTTATCATGTTGATTGTCTGGATCTATCCCAACCACCTCACGCTCTAGGTTGAAATCTATTTTGAAGGGATTTCCTTTCCAAATGGAGTATCGTGTTTTGCATAGCTTGATTTTGTTGTTGGAGGGTTTATATTTGTTTAAAAAAATTTCTCCCATCATCTTCATAAAATCAACTAGAAAGGTCATCATCTTATTCTCAGAACTTGTAATATTGAAAATATTCTTCTTAGGTTCACTCTTAGCCATGGAAGATCTTGCTTGGTTGAGTCTTCCAGAAGTAGTAAAATTCTTCTCAACCTTACATAGTCTTAACTAGAAACATATACAATCTATTTGCATCATTTTGAAGTATAATTTTTCCAAACATGCCACAATGACAAATTGGTGCCTTAAATGGGTCCAACGATCTTGTGAAACTATTGAATGTTGCCTCCTTTATGATCATTGTTAAAGGATTTCTTAGTTGCCTAAAATTGTAGAAAATAATGTGCATATGTGATGATAATATAAATGTTCTTTTGGAAATGTTTTGTAGTTTCTTTCTCCATATATTCCCTAGAAACAAATTGATGCTTAATATGTGCCAACGACCTTACAAAACTGCAAACATATTGCAATTCATTTTTACTACATGAGATAATTATAAGAAGAGGAGTAAATCAAAATGTAGTTTTGTAAGACTCTAGAGAAATATGTGGACATTTATTGGAGTATAAATTTATGAAGAGGATTGATGTAGGAACACAAAAGTGTAGCCACAATTTTGATAGGTGATGATAGGGTAAATTGTTGACTAAGCAAAAATTTGTTGAGAAAGCAAAGGATCTTAAGGAACTAGATCGAGTCAAACTTGATAGAAGTAAACCACACATAGCATACCCTATGTTAGATAAAAATGATTGATATTGATTGGATCATCATATAATTTGTCATCTATTTTGGTACTTTCGGGGTGGAAAAATTGGAGTTGTTGACTTGTAGGTCCCATTTCAGGGGCAGGTCTCACTTTCAAGACTTAGGGTCTAGAACCTTTCAAAGCCTATTTGAGGCCTTAAATGACTATTTTTGGGGTCATAACTTTGCAAGAATAAGTCCAACCTCTTGACACTATTTCAAACTTCGATATCTCTCCAACGACATGCAAATAACCTCAATTGGAGTTCATATGTGGAAGTTATACCTCCTGTAAGTTGACCTATCTCATTGACCACCATGATACTGAGTGGATGCCACATCATATTCCATTAGTCATACATGTGGAGCGACTCACATGTGGTATTTCAAGATTAGTCTAGAGGGTCCAAAACTCTAATAATAATTAGGGGTCGAGGCATGTAAAAACCCTAACCCTAACCCTAGATGGCTATCAAGCTATGTTAAACAATGGGTCACTAGGAAAGGTAGGTGTTACATTCTCATTGTATTGAGTATTTTTTCATATGAGATTATAGCACTAAGAGTGGGATAATAAGGGATATCAAAGGGACAAGGAGATCCTATAACAACCATATTTTCCATAGTGTCTATGACATCTCCATAGTGAGTGCCCTGTTATTTGTACTTGCATTTCACAATGGAGAAGAAAGGAACAGAGCATGGGCCTCACCTTCTGGTTGGGTTTTTCCCATATAATATTTTTCCAAGGGATATCTTATGTTCATTGTGTGGATGGTGTGTCATTGATTATCTCTTTCATTTTAGTTTTGAAACTTATTTCAATAATTTTTGTGATAAAGTTAGAAATATTAAGTATACAATCTTCAACAAAATATTGCATGATAAAAAAATTGTAGAACATTATAAGATCATTCTGATGAACTATTCAGTGGAATATCCATGATAGTTTACAAATCAGATGAAACCAAACCAATTCTATAAATGTAAAAATACAATCCTTTGTTAGAGTTTCCTAGTTGGTTAGCGTTTTGATTATGTTGCATTATGTTTCCATAGATCATAATAGCTACATATTTTCTATGGAGAGAATAAGCTCATTAGAAAAACAAGTATGACCATCAATGTTGCAAGTGTAATTGTGAGAAATGATATAAGTGTTGTTGTGTGAGCCCAAGGTTCTGAAACATTATAGTTTTGTGTTGTACTATATTTTATATTACTTGCAATTTTTTATTAACACGATAAGTTATAGTTTGTATGTGACATGTGTCTTTACATGGCCCTCAAAATTTGTAGTTGCATGATTTGTTTTTATTAATTCAACAATGCAATGTAATTAAATTATTGACGATTATTTATAAATAACTCAAGTAGAGCTTTATTAAGTCATATAATAAATTGATTAGCAATGAAAAACCCTTCTTGAAGTAAGTAGACTACACTAGTATCAAAGGAAGTTTGATTAATCAACATAAGTGTAAAGTTGTGCTGGTTCTCATCAATAGCAGTGATCAATACATCCATAATGAACTATTGGTATAGTTCACAAATTTCAATTTTCTTGGTGTAGTAGCACAAATTTTTATGCTAGAAGACTACACAATCGTGAAGATGGAATTCTTAACATACACTTGAATGAATTTTTTTGCATTTCCTATTATCTCCTAGATATGGGATACAAGGAAAATTATTGGGTCGGTGTAGACTAGATTCGTAAATGAATTCATTAAACCATTCATTCCTCAGGAATGTATTGGCAACCAAATTATGCTCACCACAAGATCCTAATCACTCCATTGATGAAGATCCATCCGCTAGCTTACTTAGATCTCCCCTTCCACTTTGTTGTAAGATTATACACTATACCATACTTCCCTAATATGTTGAATATAAGTTTATCACAAAATAATTCCAAATTGAAGGTTCGAAGTAGATATGTACACTCTTCCAACTTAATTGATCCATCTATAACAACCATAGGATGAGATCTTACTCAAAATTTCTTATAAAATATTTAACATGATCCATAATGAACAAGGCTTTGTTGGTGTAACCTTTTAAAATAATAATTCTTACATGACTCTTTCCTCTAAAGGTATTTATTCTCTCCTTTCACTAATGAACAACCTCATAATCCATATTCCTATGAAACAACCTCATAATCCATATTCCTATGAGCTTAATGAGTTGTCATCCTTCCAACTCCATTGACATAGATATAGATTTCCAATCTCCAACTTACTTACTAGCAAACCAGATATCCACCTAATGAGAAGATCTTCTTAAAGTGAAAAAACTTGATTGTTTCCAATTTCATAAATGTAATGCTTCCTTTAACGATTACATTTTCTCATCTACCAGTGAAGAGATTTTGTTTTATTTTCTATGCCATTGTGAGATATATAAGATACACTAGATCTTATCTTTCACTGTGTATTATTTCAAGTGTTAAACCAAAAAATCCGACGGTTTAGCAATAACCACGTGGCAGGAAAGCTCGACGGTTGCATAGATCCGAGGTTTCGGTAAGCTCCATGGTAGCACAGATCAGAGGTTTCGGCAAGTTCCACGGTGGCAGACATCGATTATCAACAAATTTTGTACACAGATTCGATCGAATTGCAAAACGAAAACAAATACGGTGACAGAGATCGAATCGCGCATGGGCTCCTCCTTACTGCGCTTGGTCACACAAATTCACGAGAGATGACGCAAATTCACAGATATGAGCAGTCTATCAGGTTCTCCAGGTTCTCTATTGTTTGGGCATGTCCACTGGGCTTAAAATCTTTAATTTCATCAGCATATGTGAGGGAGATTGTCTCTTGCTCCTTACAGCAATCGAACACGGAACTCTGTATGCATGCAGATAACAGACCTCAATCTCTTATGAAAGGAGTCGATTATTGATCAATCCAGTAATTGAATCAATTTGATCCAAGCTAAATTCCTACTACCCATGGATCTGCCTGATATTGGCAATTCCAGGCAACACTTGAAGATTCAGGGAGCGAGAACGGATGAGTTTATGCAACACTTGAAGTTTCAGGGAACGAGAACGGATGAGTTTATGGAAGCTTGCTTTGGTTGTCGCTGTATCTTAAACCTAACTTATATAGTGCCCATCGCTGGTCATAATCTAATTATCTTATTTCGTGTAATTATGATAAATACTGCTCATAACTAAATATTATCGTTAGTTAGTTCGCTTGGAAAAAGTAGATAGCTCTGTCTAAGCGACACAAAATGCATTCATTAGGAATCAAAATTGATTTTTTAACTCTTTTACAGGATTAAAAATATTCAAAACTCTAATTTTAAAAATAAATTTATTAATTAATTGTAAATATTATAAAATAAAAAATAAAAATTCCCTTCATGGATGGATGAATACATTGTGCAAAGATGAAAAGATTGATCTTTTATGGATAATTTACCCTTTCATGGTTTTTCTTAAGTTAGTTTTAATTTTTGCATATGTAGATTTTTAGTAATTACACTTAAGGAGTGATTTTAATTATTAATTTATTTATTCTTATTAATTTTTGGTGGACTTGTATTGATTTAAATATAATAAAGCTATTAGAGCATCCTTTCATCATGTATAGATGATAGAAGTTGGATCATGATAAGTCTATGATTAATCCTAAGTTTATCCTTAATTAATTTCAAATCTTCCGCCATAAACTTGATATTTTTAATATAAAATTAGATTATATAAAACATAGTTCTTCCATGTATTCAAAGAAAATTTTTAAATCTAAATCCATGTAGAACTTGAAAAGTATGTTTCTAATAAAATAACCTAAAGCTATGTCTTCTAATTTTTTTTAGTTTTGTCAAATTTATATATGTTTTTCTTCAACATATTCCAACAAAAATCTTAAAAACCATTTTTAATAATTTTGATAGTAATAATCTTGTTAAGTATTGTGATATTACGAGGTAGAGTTTGTAATTTAATAATGTTTGTTAATAATCTTGTCAAGTGTTGTGATATTAAGAGGTAGAGTTTATAATTTAATAACATTTGTTAAGTTTTTATTGAAATATCTTGAAGTTTTATGAATATGAAAATGAGTATTAATCTTGTTAAGTATTGTGATATTATGAAGTAGGGTTTGTAATTTAATAATGTTTGCTAAGTTTTTTTTAAATATCATTAAGTTTTTTTAGTATGAAATGAGTGAATATCAATTAGATTTCATTTAGGTGGTTGGAGGAGTAATTTTTATCTTTTCTATCTAAATTTAATTTCCACAAGTAACATATTGACTTCTTAATGAGTATAAAAAAAACTTAAAAATAAATAATGAATAAATAAATAAATATTTCTTTGATATGATTATATTAAACTCTTTTATAATTGGATTGCATCAAAAACTAAAAGAATTGGATAATAATATAAGAAAAATGAATATTAATATCAAAATAATTTGGATAGTTTTTTATACAATTATATTAAACTCTTTTATAATTAGGTTGTATGAAAGACTAAATAAATACATAGTAATATAAAAATAATTTTGGTGTCTACAATTTACATCATGAACCAATCTCTTCAACATGTATTATTTTAAATTTGGAAATTAATATTGATAAATATAGGTGGGGTATTATATTGGAAGATCAAATAAATAAACAAATGACTTTCATTGCATTGACATATTCTTTTTGCACATAGAGTAGGGAGGTGTATGGGGGAAACGTTGTCATGTACATGATGTAACATAAATAAAAAAATAAGTATCTACAAATCGTACATATGTATATGCAACATCTAAACAGAGACATAAGGAAATGTTGCTCTTTTCTAAGCATATCCAATCAATTTTGTCAGAAATCCTACCTAAATTGTTGCAACTGTATATTTGAGTGGTTGAGTCTATATAATCCTAATGCCCTTATGTATTCAAACATGCAATTTACACAACAACAAAAAAATAAAATTTCACCTAGATTTATATGGTTCGATTCTAGTGAAAAAAGGACAAAATGTAGAACTTTTAGACAACGCCCTAAACATATCATACATATGTACATGAAAACATCTAAAATATTAAACAAACGTATATCCATCTTCAACCAAGATCTATCAAGCATTCAAAGAGATCAAATTTCTTAAGGTGTAATTTTTTTTATTATCATTTGATATGAAGGAATTAATACTTGAAAAATTTGTTCCTTCTCGGTGCTTGGGGTTTGAGATGGATCTATACTGGTTACATCTCAATACACTGAAGATGTGTAATTATAAAATTATAAAATAGTAAGTAAATAAAAAATATACAATGTTAACCCTAATCTAAAGTTCAAAAGTGTGTGTACATTGTATTCATAGATACATGTATGTTGTTTAGAAAATAATAATACATTAAATATAAGAAACTATATCTAAGAAAATTAAATTCATGAAATAATTTGTGAAGAGGGAACTAATCAATTGATCATCAAATAGAGAACTGAATTGAAAATCGAATTGAAATCATCAAACAACTTGAGTGCACAATGAATTGAGAAGCTAAGTGCTCAATGGGGCTAGTTTCTTTAATTAATTCAAGTATCTTATTTTTTAATATGTTTACTAGAAAATTATTGAAATCATCAAACAACTTGAGTGAGTAACTAATTGAGAAGCTAATTAGGATTGAGTTCTTCAATTAATTTAAGTATGCTATTTTTTAAAATAGTTTTACTATAAAAAGTAGTTACAAAATGAGAAATCTTAGGGTTGGTAGTATAGTTCACGAGATTCCCATATTTTGAGTGGCATTGGTAGATGCATGTAGTTCCCAGTGCCACACACATCCTATAAGCACACTGAATAATTTACATGTCCGATGTGTAGCATTTGGTAATTCATATTGATGTTTATCATCAATAAGATCATCATCATCATTGAAAAGCTTAGATGGGCAATGCATTGGAGCACTCACAAACTCAGATGGACAAGATCTTGGAGAATTCATGTTGTTGACAATGGATGTGATATAGGAGAGATAATTTTAGCATGGATGGGATTAGTTGGATTTTGTGGATAAATGATGGTATCATCATGTATAGAATTTAATGTGATTCCATCAGTATCCACAATAAACACCAAAGCTAGAAACGAAGAAGTTGGAGTTGATTGCATGGCCATTGTTTTAGCCCTTTGTTTACATGGAGGATGTTTGGAGAGAATAACTATGGTCTCATATTTTCATATTATTTTGACATTGAGTGCAATGGAATTTTCATTAGACATCGACAGGGATAACCCTTCCATATATACGAAGCCTTATGGGACTCTATCAATGTCGCCCACTATAAAACTCGTTGAAAAGACAACATCAAATGAACCATTCACTACACCATGAAATGCCTAATCTATAAACGATCCTTATAAATAACCGAAGACATTTTAGAATCTATTATGTTGAGTATTTCCCCTTTTTGAAATTAATTGATTTGGTGCAATATCGACAATCTAGTTGAGAGTTAAAGGATTTGTTTTACAAGGCTTCCCTGGCTTTTTCTCAAGACGTGTACGATATGTAGAAACAGTATGACCTACTTCATTTTCCTCATTTATTTTAACCACCTAGATTACAAATGTCTAAAATTATTTATTCCATATTATAAAATTCTTAATGGGACTCTATCAGTGTTTCCCACTATAACACTCATTGAAAATCCATCATCAAATGAACCATTCACTACACCATGAAATGTGTATCCTATAAATGATCCTTAGAAGTAATCAAAGACATTATATAATATGTTATGTTGAGTATTTCCCCTTTTTGAAATTAATCGATTTGGTGCAATATTGACAATCTAGCTGAGTTAAAGGATTTGTTTTCCAAGGTTGCCCTAGCTTTTTCTTGAGACGTGTACAATATGTAGAGATAGTATGACCTACTTCATTTTCCTCATTCATTTTAACCACCTACATTACAAATGTCTAAAATTATTGATTATGTATTATATACTTGAAAGCATAAATATCTAAAATGTTTTATTCCATGTTATATAATTGAAAGCTTCAATAAATCAAGTAGTGTTATTAAGTAAAATCTAAAACCAACAAATAACATTGTTACTTACCTTTGAAAGTATTTAAGAGGTATAATTTTAAATTAAAAGTAGTATAAATTCATCTTGATCTCTCTCATTTTATTTAGAAAGAGTCTATATGTATCAAATATCAACAAAATTTTGTGACTTTTGTTGTTTAGTTTAGTTTTGATTGGCATTTCAATCTCATTAGAAATGAAACTCTTGTTGATTAGTTCAGTCTTGATTGGGGTTTGAATCTCATTAGGAAATGTTATATCTAGGTCCTAATGAATGAAAAATTCAACAATATAGAACATACGGTATCAACAAATAGGAACAAGACTATCTATAGTCACATTCCATGCTCTAAGATACAAGGTGGATATATGTTCTTTACATTAGCTTATAGATTAAGAACACCCATGCCTTTGCAACATGTATAAACATGCTAAAAACACACTCGTAACCACAACTTATCAATCATTATCCAAAGAAGCAACCTACTCAGTATAAACTAGTATGCTAAGTTCAAGTGATTAAAATTGTAGTATAACCACTTAACATTGCATTGGGAATTGTAATTCTTGTAATTTTGAAATACAAGTTCAAATTTATAGAACATGACTTCTCCATTAGAAATTGTAATTATGAAACCTTAATGATAAAAATCGACAAATCAACAAATCATTAAAAAATCACAAAACATGAGAGTGAGTTATATAAAAGTGAATAATTACATCATTGCATTAAATATATTTGAATTCACTCATAACCACATCTTATCAATCATAATCCAAAGAAGGAACTTACTTCGTATAAATTAGTATGCTAAGTTAAAATAACAAAATTTGTAATCTAACCACTTAACCTTGCATTGAGAATTCTATTTTTTTTTTTAAATTGCATGAAGAATTGTAATTATGAAATATAGACATTTTTGGTAATTATGATTAATCCATTGGAAATAGTGATTAGGGAACCCTGGATCATTGGAAATTCAATGATATTTCTATTGTTTTGGTTGAATAAGTCACATAATTAAAATAGATAAAAAATAAATAAAGAAGCCATCCATTTTTTTTTTATGGGGAAGATAACCTTGCACCATCTAGGAATTGCATTCATTTATTAAGAAAATAACCAAATTACCTGAACTAATCAAAAGAAAAACATTTTGGGTAATTGTAATTTTATTTGCAAGAAGTCATAAATGAGAAAATAACATCCAAGTTTTAAGAGTGTATTTTTATAAAGAAAGATAAAATTGTTCCAATGCAATGATTTTAGTGACAATATAATCCATTGATTTTAACACCAATACAATATATGCTATGTGATCCATAATGTATTTGCAGAACGAAATGAATACATATTATTTTCAAAAGATGCTTAACACAGAATAACAAATATATAGTAAAATTGGTTTCTATTCAATAAGGAAATAAGCTGAAACTGTAAAATGCAGTGGAAACAAGCTTGCTAGAATGGTGGCGGCTTATCTCTAAGAAGAGATGTGACGGTTGCGCTCATTCACAAGAAGAACATTACAATGAGGCTCTGAAGGCATTTTTACATCAACTCCCCGGGGTCGTAACTTTTGCATATGATATTCGTTTTAGGCGCACGATATCTTGTTGGAAAGGTCTATCTGAGGACTACACATTTTTATGCCAACTATCAATGGTCCTTTTGACTGCGATGAGCCCTAAAAAATGTTGTTTAGGACCTCCAAGAAACCCCACAAGTCAAGGACCCAAAAACTAGGGAAAAAACTGCCAAACTGGAAAATTGCCAAAATGAACCAGTTGGAATAGGTGGGAGGCCACCGAAATCCATTTGGTTCAATCCTCCCCCCTTAGGAAGAAATTTTATTGGTTGCATTGAGTTCCCCCATCAGATGAGGAAATTTCTGTTGAATTTGGCCTCGGGTGAGCCACTTGCCTTAGTGTTGGAGATGCCCTGCTTTGACAACTCGATAAAGATGGATAATTTGCTGGTGAGTGCCCTTGATATGTTTTTCCACAATCTGATCATTGGATGCATGTTGTATGTAGTTGGGGTTGATATTTGTTGGTGTCATTTGTTCTGCTATCTCTGTGGTGTCCAATAATGGTGGGAAATATGGTCGAAGGATATCCACGTTGAACACTAGGTACAAGCCAAGGAAAGGAGGAATGTTGAGCTCGAAAAAATTATCACCCACAACCTTGGTGATGGTTTACGACCCATAACGGAGTGGGCGAAGCCTCCTATGGGGTCCTATAAGGAGCTCTTTCTGAAAGTACAACCAAACTTTTTCTCCCACCTGAAACTTATGTGGCACCTGGTGTTGATCATGGCGCTACTTGTACTTGTCATTGGACTTCTATAGGATATCCTGAACCTGTTGGCAGATGTGTTGGATCCTCTCAATGAACCGAGTGGCTTTGTCAACTTCAGCTATAGCAGGAGATGAGTCGGTTGAGGTGACCAAAAAGGCTAGTGCAACATCTATGGGACTCAATGGTTGGAATCCCAACCCTACTTGAAAGGGGTCATAGATAGTTGAGCTATGTAGGGCTTGGTTGTAGCTATGATGAACAAAGGGGAGACTCACATCCCATGTGCGAGGGTTCTTGGAATTATACATGCACATGATATGCACAATCATTCGATATACGACTTGGGTTTGGCCATCTGTCTGGGGGTAGAAGGTCGTGGATTTGGTGAGCTTGGTGTCTAGCAGTGACTAGAGGCTTGACCAGAATGTGCTGATAAATCAACTATCCCAATCTGAGACAATGGTTTGTGGGATTCCAAAATGTAAGACTCGTTCAAAGAAGATCTTGGCAGTGGCCTCTGTTGTGATTCTCTTCTTGCAGATGGCCATAATCACCATCTTAGAAAATCGATCCATAACAAAAAAAACACAGTCGTTGCCCCACTTGGTGGACGTGAGGCTTGACATGTAGTCCATTGAGATGGATTCCCATGGCCTGTCAGGAGTAGGCAGATGGGTGTACAAGCCCTATTTCTTAGTGGCCGTTTTGGCAATCGCACAAGCAGTGCAGGACCTCATATACTTGCTGACCTCCTGTCAAAGTTTCGACTAGTAGAAATTGTTGGAATACTGAGGGGGGGGGTGAATCAATATCACCCATTTTTTACAATTAACAGTTAATTTTTATATTTTATTGATCACCACAATAAATCAACAATGATTTTTATGCAAAGTCAATTATATAAATATATTTAACATCAATTACAAGGTTTATAAAGAATAGTGAAGGACACCAATCCTCTTTAGAGAACCAACTCTAGGAGATACAGATCCCCTTCTTTAGGGAACCAGCCCTAGGAAGAACCAACTCCCTCGTCTTTAAGGCACCAGCCCTAGGAAGCACCAATTCCCTTGTATTTAGGGCACGAACCCTAGGAAGCACCAATTCCCTTGTATTTAGGGCACCAACCCTAGGAAGCTCCAACTCCCTTATCTTTTACAATTTTCTTAGTAAGAATATAAATCCTTCCATGCTCCTCCCTTCCACCCTCACTGCATAAGAATCGATAGTTCTTATTCTTGGACTGTGCTTATGTTTTTATCTTCTTATTTGGACTGCAAAGACACTTTCTTCTCACCACTCTTTCTCATTTATATACCTTTCAACTAGTGTGAGCTATGAAACATTGTGTCCCTTAGTTTGGACCATCACACTTCTTCATTAACAATAATATCGTTTGTTTTTTTGTATTCAAATATTATCGAGAATCCTTTTCAATTTAATAAAAATGATTTTCATTAATCGATCAGAGGATCGACTTCATTTAACTTAATTTCATGTCTCTGCAAATATTACATAAATCAATTTTGTAGAGGAGCTTCCTTCAAACTATTTACATATGAGCATCTACGCAAAACCATGGGTTTATTGTCTAAGCGATGTTCCCAGTGCCTTATGAATTATGTGTTCATAACCCATGATTGGGGGCTAGAACCTAGTTCACTAGATTTTGACATTCGACGATTTTTCTTTGACAATCATCTAATCTTCCAGAGTTTTCAATTTCCCGAAATGGTTACCTCTCACACGGGTTGATCCGATGGCTGACATGATTCCCAGTACCAAATCAACGGTCTGGATCCAATCCTTACTCATTCTTTTACTGCTCAATCCAATGGTTATGACTTAATCTACGGTTGATATGGATGGCTCTCATTTACTTTGGAACTTCAGCTTTCGTGACTTCCATTATTTTAAATCATTAAACCTCCTAGAGTATATTTCCTGAAACAGATCGAATGGTCATTATTCATTCTTTCGTTAGTCAGACGATCCTGGCTTGTCCATAGGTTTCGAACAAATTGGAAATCATGAATTAATCTACAGGTGAGTGAATGATTATTGTTTACTTCGAGAATTCAGAACTTCATCCTTCGTGATTTCTAGGACTCTCGAGTAGAAATTCCTCTGAAGTGGTTACCTCCCGAATAAGTCTTAAAGCAGTGGTGACCGCTTGTTGTCGGTTAACACCTCCACTTACGCTATCCTTCCACTATGCTTGATCATCGGTTGAGAATGCTCTCGAATTAGATCAATGGTTAGCGTTAACTTCAGCTTTCAACTCTTTGGGTGATTTCTCCTACACAGGCCTTCAATCTCCCAGATTTTACTTGCACGATGAACGGTTCTCGTTCATTTCGGAACTTCGAGACTCCAGGCATTTTCTGGTGGTGAAAATATTGAAGTACATATTCCCAGAGTGACATAGATGCAAACGTCACTTGTTGACATGGCACTGACCGATTGGCTTCCACTGTCACATAGATTAGTGAGTTATGCATACCTGAAATGCTAATAAGACCTTGACACTTGTCATCATTTTATTGTGCCATGTGTCCTTGATGACGTGGTATGTTGACATGGATCTCTTGATGTGGCACACATCCTCCTTTATGACTTACTATGTCCTTCCACTCAGCTTTATCCAATGGTTGAGAATTCTCTTAGAGTAGATAAACAATTAGGGATGATTGTGGGGTCCTCAACTAGCATGACATTTAAAACTATCGTCGATTTCTACAATGGAAACTGCTAGTTTGGTAGTGAAACTAGTGGCAATCGTAGATATATTGGTGGGTGACCATCAATAGTCGATGTGGATTGCGGAACCATAACTTGTGCATGGTTTATCCCATCGCCCAAACTCCATAATTGAAGTTGTGTGATTGTTGGTGTATCAACCACATTCGTCGATCTTTGAATCGATGAGATCTGACGGTCTAGATAATTGTGAGATTTTAAATAATGTGTTGTTTAATTATCCATTTGCGCTCTGCAATAAATCCCTGCCCTTGATCTGGTGCTTGCATATCCAAAAATCACAACTTGATCTGATCCTTTACCATTCCTCCAACGGTCCTTCTCTTGTAATCTAACGGTTTAGAGACTAATTGTGGGATTAGAATTAACGCATTTTTTAATTCTTCCTTCTTTCTCTACAATCAATCCCTACCCTTGATCTAGAGCTTGCGTATCCAATGGCCACAACTTGATCTGATCGTTAACCAATCCTCCAATGATCACAACTTGATTTGATTGTTGACCAGTCCTCCAACGATCACGACTTGATCTGATCGTTGACCAGTCCTCCAACAGTCCTTCTAGTGTAACTCCTAGATCTGACGGTCTTGGTTTGTCCCGTGGGGATTTCGATCCCGATCACATTTCTGCAATGCGCTTTCCCTTCTGAGCTTCATGTGCATCATCTCTTCTGAGCTTATTTGTTCATACCAACTCATCATTATAACATAATGATATAGGTTGTTGACATCAATGACAATACATCAATGACACTATGTCCAACAATATCCCCCTTTGTCATTGAGGGCAACACTCTAACTTCATACACAAACTCCCCCTATGATAATGCTTTTCTCTATGAATTTACTCTCACCCTTTGATATCAATGGAAAAGGGTTGCTCCCCCTATGATTAATCTCTGTCTGTCTATATGTTGTTAAACAAAATCTGAACTCGAGTAACTCCCGCTGTCAATCTTCTCTTTCTGCTTCTAACTTCTCTTCCCCTTTGTTTCCAAAAAAGGGTAGTTCTTCCTAAAATGATCTCTCCCCCTATCATCTCTACAAGATGTCATGTATACCACTATATACATCCTACTATTTCCACTGCAGATACTGTTGTCCTACTGGAACATTGAGCAACTAAATATTATACCTTTCAAACGACCTTTCGACCTGTCCATTGCTTCTCATCGATCTCTAACCAAATGTATCCATCTTTATCCAAGATGGTTTTTTACTATACACTACTTCTTAAAGTCATCCAAGAGACTTTATACTTTTCTTTCCACATGACTTATCTTGCTAATAGAATGTAATATATTCAACTAGAATTGATCTAGTTATCCAACCAACTCAGGCACGCATCGACCATCCCATACATATTTCATATTTTTTCTGTCAAAACCATTGTCTCTGAAATTTCATTTTCCAGTCTTTTCATTTTCAGACTTGTACTCAGTCTATATTCATCATCACCTCACTGTTGCATTTTCAACACCTTTGTTGAGTCCTCTAGACTATAGTATATATGTCCATCTTTATACAGCTTCGTTCGAAGGGACGTTTGGTATGGTTCTTATTTAGGAGGATGATGATATCCATGAGCACGTTATCTATTATCTTAGTCTAAATCTAAGCATTCCCGAACTTAAGTACTCTCACATGGAAAAAGCTAGCCTTAGTAGTCGTGCATGTGGTTAAAAAACTATGCCATTATATCTTACTTCATAAGACTATTGTGGTCATCGAATTCAACCTATTTTAGTATGTCTTGACAAGGCGTATCATAGGGGGGAAATACAATAAATGGATTTTGATTTTTCAAGAATTTTGATCTCGATTTTGTCTCTATAAAATATAAGAAATCGCTAGTCTTTGTGGAATTAATGTCAGACTTCCCTAAGCAGGATGAGGATACCATTTTTGATGACTCATTTGATGATGAGAAAATTTTCCTTATCTCATCTTTAGACCCTTGGTATGGATACCTTCTAATATATCGTCAAACTATGAAGCTTCCCCAACATCTTTCAAGGGACGACCGACGATGTGTATGCCATCAAGACAAAAGATACCTCATTATTAGTGACACTTTGTATCGTAGAGGGGTGGATTCTATTTTGCATCATTGTTTGACTCACGAAGAGGTTAAATCTATACTCAATGACTAACAGAGTGGGGCGTGTGGTGGTCACTTATCTTGTCTTGCGACAACCCAAAAAATATTGCGAGATGGTTATTTTTGGTCATCTATTTTTAAAGATTGTGTAGAAGTTGTCAATAACTGTCACCCTTTCTAGGTGTTCACTCATAATATGCGCTCGCACCCTGCCCCTCTTCAACCAGTCATTATTGTCTTTTCGTTCACCAAGTGGGTGGTGGATTTCATCGATTGCAACCCAGCCTTGACTGGGGGGTACCATCACATTATCGTGGTCATGGACTATTTTACCAAGTGGGATGAGGCCATGCCTACAATCAAATCTGATGGTGATACTGCAACACACTTCGTATTCAATCAAATCATAGCTCAGTTTGTAATTTCGAAGGAGATTGTCACTGAACATGACAGTCACTTTCATAACAATATGATGAAAGAGTTGGCATAAAAATTCGGGTTCAAGAAAGATCATTCATCATCATATTCTTATGAGGAAAATCTCTCTATGGATAGGGGTAAATGACAACAGACGGAAATGACTGCAGAAGTCAACTCTAATATCAAGTATGTTATATAAACATATATGCTAACAAGACAAGATAAAATGCCTACCTTGTCCAGACCTTCGATGAAATCCACCATTGAGCACTTGACCCCAATCTAAAATACTAAAATCAATATGTTGTCCCTAATCTCTTTACCAACTTTTCATTACCTTCCCTGTAATTTTGCACTTCCCTCTACAAGGTCTTTATTGTCTCAGCTAACTTTGCAAGATCTTCCCTGCTTCCATGTCCATTGGACCTTGGAATTATAATTTGAAATAGAACCACACAATCTAGATTTATATAATTTGATCTTCTTTTTAGAAATACCTTGATACAACTCTCTACTTGAGTGTTCCCTCTCTCATCAATAATACCTTTCTATTAAAGTTTATCTCTTTTTTCCATTACTAGTCTATTGAACTTCCAAATGTTCCTGAATACCTATGCATAGGAATCATCATGAGAATCAACACTCTTTTTTACCCAATATTCATCTTTGACAAGTACCTTTAACATCTAAAAATGTTTTTCCAAAATTGACATTATTTGGAAGATCTTTATTTTGAACAATTGCATCATTCACATCATCCAATTTCCCTTTTTCCCGCATCTTTATAAACAACTAGATGCTTTCTCATAGAACATAATCCTTTGTCATGTTTTCCTCTAGATTACCTTTCCAATGGTTGTACTAATGCCTTATTCTAATTTTTTAAATGAAAGTTATGGCTTCCTGAAATCAACAGTTTCACCCATTTTGCATCTGTTTCACTAGTACAATAAATCTCAAAGCGTACCTTCTATGACCTTTATAAATAAATCTGGTGAGAACCAGGAATTTTTTTATGGGGAACTAATAGTATTCCTTATTTTGAATACATAAAAACTCTCAGATTCAATATTTAATGCTCTGTACAACTTCCACATCAATCTAAATTTGACAATTTTGTGCTTTTAGATTTCCTCTAGACTTAGAATTTTTAGTGAAAACAAGCTATCTTCCAAATGGAGAAAAAAAAGAAAAAAATCCCTCAATACAACATTATTTGAATTGATGATTATGTAAAATGTTGACTAAGAAAACTTTCTTGAACTGGTGATCTGGGGTCTCTCTTCCTCTAAAGATTTCAAAAATACCAAAAGAGTTCCTAGGAATAGTGTTTTTTCCCCTTTTTTAGCACTTCCACTATAAATCCTTTAGAATTTCACCAGAATCCCAAATGGATAACGTCATGCCTAATTTTTCGACTTCCTATAAAATTTTCACCTTCATTTGGGCCCTAATTACTAAGCATGACCCAAATATTCGAAAGTCTTTGAATTTCAATAGAATCCCAAATGGGTATCTTCATGCCTAATTTTTGGATTTCCTATAAAAATTTCACCTTCATTTGGGCCCTGGTTACTGAGCATGACCAAGATATTCAAAATTCACTAATTTGTGTTTCTCAAAAAATTGAAGTAGAGTTGACCCATATCTCTCATTCACACTTTTGTATCCCTCGTCACTACGAACATACCCCTTAATTTTCATATGAATTCAATTCAAACTACTCCTATTATGGCCAAAACAAGTTTTTCGCTCCAATTTGTTTTTTGTAAATTGTTTATTTACACCTTCTCTTTCTCCTCTTTTCTTACTCTTCTTCTTCTCCTTCTATTTCTTCCTCTTCTTTTCCTTCTTCTCCTCTTTCTCCTCTTCTTTTATTTTCTTTTCCCCTTCTTTGGTGATCACTAAAACACTTCATCGACGATTGATGATTCCCCTTGCATTGACAATCAACGATTCCCCTTGCATTGACAATCCGCTATTTCCTTTGCATCAACCATTGGTGATTTATTTTGCATCAACAATATATGAATTCTTTCACATCAACAATTGACGATTTTTTTTCACATAGGCAATCGACAATTTGCTTCGCATTGATGATAAAAAAAAATCTTCACATTAGCAATCGGTGATTCCTTCACATTGGAAGTCGACGATTTCCTTTCATCGACAATTGATGATTTTCTTCTCATCGATGAATTTCTTACTTCATAAAATTTCGCCGAACTCAAAATCATATGCAATCTTGGTTGTTGATTCATCAAAATCTATGTCACGACCTTCTGCTAGCTTGGCACTATGAACATGGGCCCTGTCATTCCACATCACGAGTACGGTCCATATCATCATCTATATATAATTTTTCAAAAATCTTGAAAAAATATATATTTTTTCAAAATTTTCTTCAGTGAACTTGAAAATTTTAACCAATCTAAAATGAATCTAGGTTTTTTATCACAAAGTCGAATGTGATTTGGGTCGTTGATTCATATATATTCAAATTCTATCTTTGAGGCCTAAATTAACTCTACATCTTGTAGATCGATTCCATTAATCATCTCCTCAACCATTCTAAGTGTAAATTCAACCTGAATTTGCTCAAAATTTTGGGGATTTCACTTTGGTTCCACAAATTTTCCCAAATCCATCATAGATAAAAACTCTTCAACAACGAATTTGTAAAATTCATGTTGGTCATTGACCCATATGGTTCTAGTTTTAAACTAGAATCTTTGATACCAAATTATAACATACCCATTACCAACAAAATGAATTTTTCTCTGATACTAATTGTAGAGTACTTGCCTGCTAAAAATGGATTTAAATGCTCTATACAAATAAAATTAATAGAAGGTGGTATATCATAATTATTAGCTCCAACAATTAGCTCAAGTGGTTTTGATCTAGATATGAAGCTATCCCCAATGGAGGAGGTCATTGGTTCGAATATCTTGTTCCTCCTTGGGGTTAGGCCCCGTAATCAAGGTTGGTGATTTACCCCATTTACCATCCACGAAATGGGAAAGTACTTGGGGGTTTCCCGCAAGTTATTCAATCAAAATAAAATAAAATAAAAAATTAATAGCATGCAACATGCTAAATTACCTGTGCATTACATAACAAATGGAAAATGTAAATGCGGTCATTGAAGAAAACAAAACATTCAAACATTCATCTTTACACAAAAAAATTAACATCACAAAATACATAACAAAAAACTTATCTTTAAAATGGTTGAACCAACTAGCTATGTATAGGGGATGTTCCTCCCAGTGATAGGATTGTTGTTCATTTTATCTCAACAACAATCCACCCTCAAGTTGAGGCTATGAGTTCACAAGGAGGTCTGGCCCTCTTGGTTGTCCACTTTCTGCAATCAGTAGCCCAAAACCAAGTTCTACTCGAACAACAATTCCAATCCACTGTTAAGAAATGATGAACACTTCCACACTAAACCTAGAAGAAGAGAGGAAGAAATATTTAATCAAGAAAGTAAGTGACAATACAAACACACATTACAAAGAGATTTTACCCTGGAAATCTAAACAGGAAAAAAAACATCCTTGAGCGTTCTGCTCTCTTGTTTCCTTATTCATTCAAAATAAAAGGTTACATGCCTAAACTTGGTTTACACATAAAACAAAATCGACATCATACCTTCTTGATTTACACAAGGACAACCCTGTAGCCAATTTGGCTTACATATTCATGACCAACAACCTCTACAATTTTCTACTCCACAGTTATTGATTAGCATTTACAACATTACAAGACACCTTCTTTACAGGATTTTTAGTATGGAAAACCCCAAAGAAAAGTTCCAAAAAAATGATTACAGATCCACATAAATCATTCTCTACAAATCCCGCAAATCATAGGATTATGTTACAATCGACTAATAAGTTAAATTACCAGTTGAAATTCATTTAGTCTTCAGTCAGTTTCCATGTGCTAGCCTATCGACCTCTTGTTAGTTGACCTTATCAACTTGTCGTTGATTCTTTGACTTCAACTTTACCTGGTCGAACCACCTCGATGTTCGACTTGTTGTCGATATATTCGACTTCGACTTTACCCAGTCGAACTACCTCGACCTTCGTCTTGCTGTCGATTCCTTCGAATTCGATTGTTAGTCAATCCACCTTGACTAGAATTTCACTTCAAAGAATATAACAACCCAACATTCTCCCACTTGTTGTCTTTTTTTGTTGAAACAAAGAGATTTATGAACTCTCGTTCACAGACCTAGGGTAGAAATTCCCATTTCCTCTCTTCACCAAGAGAATTTCATAGCACTCACAGACTTGGTCAAAGAGTCTGTTATGTTTTCCAATGTGTCTAGTTTCTTCAGTAACATTTTGTTTCTTTCCACCATGTCTCTCACAAAATGGTATTGTACATCAATACACTTAGTCATAGAATGATAAACTAGGTTCTTTACTAGAAATATTGTGCTTTGACTGTCACAACTTATCTTCATAGCTCTCTTCTCAAACACGATTCCTAAACACAGCCTTTGCAATCATATTGCTTCTTTGCTTCCATGAGTGGCTTCCATGTATTCAACTTCTATTTTTGACAAGGCTACGATCGCTTGTCACTTACTCATCCAGTTGATTTCTCTAGGGAACATTTTGAGCACATATCCATTGGTCGACCTTCATCGATCCATATCTCTAGCCCAGTCAACGTCGATAAATCCATATGCATTTAATTCACTGTTACCTCCAAGTTTTCCTTGATATCATATAGCATAGTATTTTGTGCCACACAAATACCTGAATACTCTCTTGACAGTTGTCAAGTTCTCCTTCCCGGATGTCGACATATATATACTCAACACTCCGATTGCATGGGAAATGTTTGGTCGAGTGCAGACCATTGCATACATTAGACTACCAAAAACACTTTCATAGAGAACACGTGCCATGTCCTCTATTTCCTCATGTGTCCTTGGACATTGTTCAACGGTTAGCCTTTCTCCCACATGAATTGGCACCTTCATAGGTTTGCAATATTACATGTTAAAATGTTTCAAGAGTATTTCAATATGCATATTCTAGTTCAACCAGAGATTTCTAGTTGCTCGATCTCTCTTGATCTCCATTCCTAGAGTGAAGTTCGTTGCACCAATATATTTTATGTCGAACTTGGAGGATAGTTTCTTCTTCACCTCCTTTATTGCATTCATGTTGTTTCCAATCAACAAAATATCCTTGACATACAATTCTACATATATGAAACACTCACCTTATTCTTTGGATTATATGCAATGATAAACTTTGCTTCTCTCAAATCCAAAACTAAGGATGTATGTGCCAAACTTTTGGTAACACATCCTTGGTGATTTCTTTATATCATAAAGGGATCTTTTCAGTTTTCACACAAAATCTTTCTTTCCCTTTACTACAAATCCTTTAGGTTGTTTCATGTAGATTTATTCTTCTAGGTCCCCATGTAGGAGCATTGTCCTTACATCCATATATTATATTTCTAGATCAAATGTTGTATCCAGAGACATTAGTACTCTAATGGAGGTTAATTTTGCAACAGGAGAAAAAATATCACCAAAGTCTATTCCTTCGATTTGGGAATATCCTTTTGTTGCTAGTCGAGCTTTGGATTTCTCGACTGGACCTCCTGCATTCATCTTCTTCTTGAATACCCATTTGATACCGATAGGATTTCCTCCACTGGGTAAATATATTAAGTCTCACATCTCATTCTTGTGCAAGGATTCCATCTCTTCGACCATGGTGTCATTCCAGATTTTTCCCTCTGCTGAGTTGACTGCCTCACCCACTGACTTGGGCTCATCATCGCCAAAAGCTACACAAACATGTAATATAAGTTAGGAGGAATATATCTTTCTACTGGTTTTCTTACTTGTTCTCACCTCCTTACAACCAGGGTAGATTGTTCCATCTCTTATTCTGATTCAGTCGACTCATCTGAATCATCTTCTTCGATCCTCGGTTCAAATTGCACCTTCTCTAGATTATTCTATGTTTGAACCATTTCTTTAGGATCAGACTTCCTTCCGACTTATCTGAAGACCACATCTCGATAGTACACCATTTTCCTTGATCCTAGATTCGAGAGCTTATATCCTTTCATACCTTCTGTTAGCTCCCAAAATGAACCCGTCCCTTTGGTCGCATTTTGTGGTGGATAACATGGCTATTGGTAGTTTTCTCAAATTATTTTTGAGTTTTTCTAGCTGCAAAACTTAGGTTTTGATTTTTGTCTTAGAAATAAGATGACCCATAAATGTCATCCCTTTAAAATTTTCATAAAATGCTTTCAACAGCTAACGTGTGTTTAAAAGATGAGTGTTAGATGGTGAAAGTGGCGAATTTCAATAGCTAAGGAGAGTCTCTCATAGGTCTGTGCACTGGTGAAAGTGTTGATTTTCAAAACATCCAAAGAAGCATTGTCGCGGGTTGTGCGCTGGTGAAAGTGAAGACTTTCAACAGCTATGGAGCAATTCTTACGGGATCGTGTGCTGGTGAAAGTGATGACTTTCAAACA
>ML795723.1:191577-205026 GCA_009831015.1 Picea engelmannii | reverse complement strand
TACGTCCTTCATTTTTAGTGAATTCCCTGAATTCAGTTTATGGTTTGATTCTCCCACTCCCTTAATGGGATATTGGTAATCATCTCCAAGTGTCACTTTCTGAGAAAACTTCTTCTCTGAGATACAAGAGAGAATATTTATTTTTCCCCTCATGTGATTGGATGCACCATTGTCAATGAGCCAAGTGTCCTCTCTAGGTGTTACAGATCCTGAGAGGGATGAGATCAACACATGGTCTTTGATCTCCTCTCTTATCATCTTTGCGGGTGGCTCTTCATCTTCGACTACATGGACATGGAGCCTCTTTTGTTTTCTCTTGTATTCTTCTCGTCTAGCTGGAAAAAACTTCGCAATGTGTCCCATCTTGTCACAATGATAGCATTGTACAGATGAGTAGTCTCTTTCCTTTCGTTGTCCTTTCTTCTGAAATATCCTTGGATGAGATTCTTTATGATTGAATTTATTTGATTGTTGAGGCTCTTTATGAGTCTCCTTTTGGAAGTAGGGTTTCTTCCTTCCTCCTTTGGTGTGAGTATCTAGGGCTTGATCATCATCCTTAGCTAGTAACGCTTCCTGATTCACTACTCTTGTTTCTTCTTGGATGCATTCTTCGCATAGGCTGTCGAACTTCAGTTTCTCCTTTCTGGAACATATCGTTTGGATGAAAGCATCCCAAGGTCTTTTGAGACCATTTAGGGTCGTCATTATGAGTTTGTCTTTGTCTATGGTATCTCCAATAGCTTCTAGTTGTTCTTTGAATTCTGAGATTCTGGAGAAGTATTCCTGAATCATTTCTCCTTTCTGCATCCTTGTATTCTTTAGTTGAGTTCTAAGATTCATCTTTTGGCTCATGTTCTTTCCTTCATATAGTCTGGTCAAGGCATCAAACATTTCTTTCGAGGTCTTCTTAGATGACGCATAAGGGATCAAATGGTCTTTGATTGAATCTGCAATGATTCTTTTGGCCCTTATTGTGTCCTTTTGATGCTTTGCCTTTTCTACAACATCTTCGGGTTCTGGTAATTCTTCCTTAACGAATATTGCTAGGTCATTCTCTTCAAGAATGAGGCCAATCCTATACTTATAGGCACAGAACTTTTCCACTCCTTCTAACTTGCCAACAAGCTTAATGCTCGCAAACATCTTTACCTGGAGATAGGAAAATGACCGAAAAATGAAAGTGCTCAAAATAAAAAACTGAACTTACCAGGAGATGTGCTTGGCTAAGGCGAGCTGCCTGGTGTGTTTGGATCTGAGAAAATCCAACTTTTTCTCCTTCAAATCTGATCTGTGGATTTCTGGACTGGTGCTTCTGGTACTCTGGTACTTTTGGTACTTCTAGTACTGGTTTTTCGGTACTTCTGGTACTTTGTGAAACTAGGGTTTCACTTTCTGGGAGATCCAGCCACTGAAAAGGTGCGCTGATGATGCCAAATTGATCCTTAGGGGAGGGCACAACTTTCTAGATAGTTTTAGGGCTGAAAAGCTTCACTTTTGAAAAACCCTAATTTGCAGGTACTACAACAGTGACGTTTTTCTCTTGCGAAAGATGCTTCCTTCATCTTGGCTCTAAAACCATGTTAATGTTTAAGCCATTATTATAGATGTTTTCATTTCATTAGATAACAATAGCATAATCCAAGATCACTGAGAAATACACAATCACAAGAGACACAACATTTATCTTGGGAAACCCTCTCGGAGAAGAAAACCCAGCAAAACTTCCTTAATATAGATAGCCAATAAAATGCCAAGAGATCTCATATGCTAATACATAAATTCCTCTCCTAGATATGTGCCACTCTCTCTCTCCTTTGCTGCTAACAGTTCAGAACTTGTCTCTCAAACTGAGCAAGTGAGTTTGTGTCTAAGTGAGGCACTAGCCTCCTTTATTTATACAAGTCTAGCATGTGTGAAGTGTCTCTTCACTGGCAAGGCCGACTTCTCAAACTGGGTGGGTAAACCCACCTTTATTATATTTATGGGTCTCTTTAATAACTATTGGGGATGACTTCTTATTCTGCCTATTACAATTGTCTTTTGACCAATCTGCAAAAGGGGATTTGATCCTATTACAATAACCAACATGATCAATCCACAATGGGGATTGATCCTATGAATAATATATCAATAATAATAAGAATACTCTTTGCAGTTACATTATTTCAACAAAAAGGACCCCCATTCTATCACAAAAATGGTCTTGGCTTGATCTTCCTCCATGATCCAAACTTGATGGTAGTAAAAAAATTCATTTGTAAAGGAGTAGGCCTCTTGTCCCCCAACATTCTCAAAAAATTCATTAGTAAAGGGAGTATGGAATGGATCGTGCACATAAGCGGCATTAAGGATCTGCAGATCCACACATATTTGTATGTCACTTGTTTTATGCAATTTCACCACCATGGGACTAATCCAATCCAATTCCTCCATGGGAACAATGATCTCAACATCCAACATCCAATCTAAAACCTTCTGCACCTTTTATTTATAGTCTGGGTTCAAGCGGTATAGCCTCTTCTTGACATGTTTAGCATCTGGCTTGAGATGAATATTTATATCCCCTAGGACCCAACGATCCCCTTCATATCTGAGAAGCTTCAAGGGAACAAATCCTTGTACTCCTTGAGTAGATCTACCACCTGGGTAACAATATCCTCTTCCCAATAGTCTCCAATGATATCCATTTTGGCTACTTCCTCAATGTCAACATTATATTTCTTTGTCTTAATTGGACGACTATCGTCTAACACAGCCATATTCATCTCATTTCCTTATACTGTGTGCTCACCTCGTATTCCTTCATCTGTATGCCTCTTGGGTCATCAACGTCAACATTGTCAACTTCGACCTTCTAACAATGGACAACCTCTTTTAGTTTTACCATCGGATGATGGTATGATCATATGACTTTTAGTGTGGAATCCCTTGGTTGACATTGGAAGATAAAGTATTTAATCTAGAGGAGGGACTCACTCTAGAAAATGGCCTCTATTGTGAATATAAAAATTGATCAAAATTGTGTATTGACATGAACCCAATCGATTGTTTGCCTTTGAAGTTCTTCCTAGATATACTAGATCCTTGAAACCATATCCATAGTATGTATAAACTGATGGATCCATTAGGTATGAGGAATTTTCTTGGTTTCCTTGCGTCAATCACATAATCGAATGTGTTCTTGAGGATCTTCAGTGCCCTTGTATCAATTGTCCAATTCAAAGTCAAAAATAGGTTGGAATCTGACCTTTATGAACTCAACCACCTGTGCCCAATCTTGTATATTCATGTGATGTGTCGCCCACTAGCACATAGGTTTTCCCTATACTATCGCATCCATGGCCTGAATCCTATGGTCTTCTAGAACGGTCTTCTCCATCTATACTACAAATTCTTCTATTGGCCCCATCTCATCAAACTTTAGGGCATCACATAATTCAGAGTCAATCCAATGCATCGCTTTCAAAATCTATGTGCATCTCCATGTAGATGCCTCATACAACTTATGTTTCCACCTTTCCATGGCATCCTATGAATCAATATCATATGAATTCATGATCCTCCAAATCAAATCCCCATATGTTGCGGGATTGACATAATCATCCCTATGTCCCATGATATTGTAAATATTTTCAATGACAGAGCTATGTGCATATTCAACCACTGAATCATTGTATATATCCCCTTAATTTGGATCTAATGGAACGATCACACATAGGGTATCTATCTCAAATGGCATTTGTCTCTTCTTTAGATTCAACACATCATTGTTGTCAAAGGCCCAATCAATGTCATGTAAAGAAAGGTATGGATTAGAGTAATCCATAATATCTATCACTTCAAAATATGTTTTTCGTCTTCACCCCTTATATGTTCACTTCAACTTTCTCTAACCGGCCAATAGGGTATCTTTTGTATTGATTTTCCAACCAAAGTTGAATTGGCGACCAGGATAAACTTGGTTTACCCATTAATTCCCATGACTTTTTCAGTAGGATGTTTACATCAAATCCTAGATCGAACATGACACCATCCATCTCATAAATTTCGAGATCAGATGTCATCTTGAACTCTCTTCCTATGTGCTTATGCTTACTGAACTAGCACATGTCTCTTTATGGTAGGGGGGAGAATATCGCTTTGTTTGTTCCTACCTCCCACATGTTGGTTTCCAACATCTATGTCAACTTCCATGCAACATCAGGATCACTTAAAATTTTTAAACAACAACAAAAGAATTTACTTACTTGGTATTCAGTGTATTCTTCACGACCCATGTCATGAAATGATTCTTCTCATGTTGTTTTCTTCAACTCTTCATGCACGTTTTCTTTTATTTCCCTTTTCTCATATCATCACAATTCTTCTTCTTTGTGAGTTTCTTCTAGCAACCTTTGTGTCATGCACTATATTTCTTCATGCATATGAGCTTCCTCCAAAGACCTCTGTGTAGAATGATACAATTATTCATAGGATCTAGATTCCTTCAACAACCTATGTATTTCTCATTGTACCTCCTCATGGATCCAAGCCTCTTCAAGAAACCTTTGTGTTGGTGTTGCAGTTCATCGCATGCTCTTTCCTCCTCCAGGTCCCTATGCACTTCGTTCAAAAACAATTTATGTTGGGAAGCATCAAACTTAGGAGGGGGTTGCACTGCCTTTATTATCTTCCCCTCGGGCCTTTGGCCCAACCTTTCACCATGCTCAAATTCCATTCCCATATTTTCTCCACCTCAAGTTATCACCCGCACATAAACTTCATAATCCTTAGTTTTTTTCTGTCGCAACTCTACAATCACCATTGTTATGAGTAATAACTCTTTATGGTTTGGGGTAGGACCAAAACAGACATAATGACACCCATAAATCAACTCTAATATCAAGTATGCTAGACAAATGGAAATTCCAACAAAAGAAAGGCTAGAATCCTACCTCTTTTCGACGTTCGTAAGAGACCACCATTGAGCTCATGGTCCAATTCTTGATACCTACAACTTTTTCTCAACATACAAGATACACAAGCATATGGAAAATATATGAAATATTAACATATAAACTAACATAGTCCATCAACATGTATTTTACCCGTGGAAAATAATACAAACATTTCCAACATATAATTGGACGAGAAAAGAGTATTTCTATTAATATAATCAACAGAAGTACATAGTTGACAAACTTCTGTATCCGCACTCATCGGAACCGAGAAACTAAGTCCCTCCACCTGGGCCTTCACCACTTCAATACTCCACAAGGCAAGCTCACAAGTTTTAGGAGTAATTGGGTTCCTCCTTCAAAAAATAGGGAGAGATTTGGGGATGAACATAAGGGAAGTTTAGACTTAAAGGACAAAGGGATGCAGACTCAATATGAGGTGAAATTTATCTAGAGTGTATTTTCTCTCAACTTTTTCTCTCTTTTTCAAGGCTTGTATATGGCTCAATTTAAAGCCTACAAAGGGAATTGAAGGGTCGAATCAGAGTGTTTCCAACATATGAAATGCCAAGTTTTATGGGTCCCGTGACCTGCCATGGAAAACCTGAAATATTTTTTATTTTGAGCACAAAACCTTATGTACGTACGTTGTAATGGAGAAACTTGTGTATATGAAAGTTGTATAACTATAGCCCACGTATATGTACAAAATTTTGAATTTTTTACTTTGGATTGAGAAAAATGGGGAAATTGAGTCTACAGAGTGGAAGGGGAGGCCACCAAATCATGATGCATAGAGTGTGGAAAAAAATTATATAACATATTCCCCCTAATGTGTGAGGTCATAGGAGCAATCACAATGGCTAAAATACATTATAATTCCTAGAATTGGAGTAGTGAGGACCCAGCTAAAGGAACTGGTCACCTATCAGAATATTATAATACATATTGACTTTGTACACATGGTTTCCAATATAAAGTACACTGCAGATCCACGTGAATATATAGAAGATAATTTATCATGGCCATGAATAGGAAATACAAAATAGACATATGCCATAGGCAGTCATAGTCACGAATAAGACACAATAGAGTCTGGTCTCAAAATCATATGAAGATATATGTATACAATGAAGTAAAATCCGATCTTCCATGATAATTGAAGTCATATAGGTACTGGTATGATCAAATACAACAACAGGTATGAGGTGTTGCTACTATGAACTGGAGGTCTTCTACACTAGCCGCCAATGGTGCAAGTCTACACTGTGTGAATAAAAGAGTTGAAGTCGAACACAATGAGACTTCATTTGATTATCGTTCATTGAGGTATATTGTTAACAAACATGAGACAAGCCACCATTGATGAAAGTAGGCGTCAAGGCACTGAGTACATTCAACAAATTTGAATAAAGGTGTTGAGGTCGAACACTTGAGGAATCCATCGAGCAGGAGACATTGATGTATTCCCAACTGTCGATGGCGAGAGATCCTGTCACTAATGACTGCAAGACTCTAGGTACTCTTATTACTCTAGATCTCTATTCTAGAATAGACGAGATGAAGTCGATGGAAGGAGATCCACTGAAAGGAGATCATTAAGGTATCTCTCATCATCCAGCATGATGTACAAAGCAATACTTTGACTATTACGAAGAACTCAGACAAACAAGATATGCATGAGCCAATGACCATGTGCATTTCTTGCATACACCAGATGCAAGTAGTACATGAAAGAGAACTTATGAATAGAAACCAATAATGAAAATTATCGACATAGGCTAGGAAACCACGAATAAGTTTTGACGGAATCCAATTCACTACATGAATCCCAATGTGTGAATAGATTTATTGTCGTCGAACACAAGGGAAATCACCCATTCAATGACCAATGAAGATATGTCATCTGTTGGGCTCAAGGTCACCTACCAATGATGAAAGTAGGACCAAGGTACAAGGTAGGACAACGAATTCATGTGATTATGAGATTCATTTGTAAGGGGATGGCCAACATGCAAATTCAATAATTTTGAGGAATGTCCGACATGGGTTTAGACTTCCTTTGAACTAGAGCATGAGAAATATGGATAACTCAGGCAGCATAGACTAAAGACTAAACATTCACAAAAGTTTGTGATGCAGGAGGAATCAACAAACTCTCCATAGGGACTAGAAGAATAACCAGTTGGAGGAGTAAAACTCTGAGTAACAAGTTCAGCTTCCTAAAGCCATACTAAATCCAAACCTTTGATGAATGGACTAAAAATATTGTGCTCTTTTCAAAGGTGACATGACTGTTGTCGATAGGAAACAATACTCTTTTCTTCCCTTTTTTTTCATTTTTATTTTTATTTTTCATAGATGTGATAGAATTATATGATACAAGAGAGGAAACGAGTGTCGCGAACAAGAAAACTATTTTCATTCAGTGGAACATACCTATGTTGGATGCAAGGAAATACATACGGGATATGGACACTTGGGGGGATGTTTCCTCTTGGGGTAAAGGGTGTCAAGTTGCAAAGGATATATGGAAGGCACTGCTTGGAGAATGTTGAGAATTGTTGGGGAAGTAGGCTTGTAACAAGAAAGAGAGAGTTGGCATTAGGCTCAAAAATGAGTGCAGGATAATGAAATTCAATTACAACTTAACATTAGGAAGAAACTTCCAGTAGTGTTCTTTTTTCTGGATTTAGTCCCATGGTCCCGAAAAATCATAAAAAAATACCAAGGAGAACTCCTCTAGCCAATGGTGACTAGAGTATTTATTTTTCATAATTATTCTATTTGGTTCAGAAAAGGGTTAAACTTATGTCGAAATAGACATCCTTTCAAATCCATTTAACGAATGTGAAAGAGACAAGCTCACTTGACAATCTTTTCATTTTTATGGAGTCTGAAAAGAGATTAAGTAAGACTCTAGGATGTTGTTATGAGAAACATATAATGGAGGGGGTCTGATAGGTAGTGGTCAGAATGAGATTGAGTAGGAAGAATGAGGCTCGAACACAAAGTCGTAATGGGACTATAAGGGACTCCCATACCTATAGAGTAACTTCTACATGGGAACCAAATGGAAAAAGTGTTCTAACTAAGGCACCCATGTTTGGGTAAGTCTATAGCACTTAATAAAGACAATTTTAGTAACAACGAGAAGGTTATGTGTCGATAAAAAATGGGTTCATACCTAGGGAATATGAATCGTGGTCATAGGACAATGCAAAAATGCAAAGCGATGTGAAAACCTATCCTATATTCCAATGATGATATATACCTTTTAGAGAGGCACAAATGGGCTAAAGAATGTTGAAAATCCACTATATCCTGGAAAAACCACTTCAAAATAGGTCCTACACTGCATAATTAGTCAATGTGGTTTCATAAATAGGAAATACAGGGTGAAAACAATACAATGTGGGTAAAACTTTTCTACAAATAGTAAAAATAATGAGTTTTACCATGTCATTTTGAGCTTTTTACCCACATAGTGCTTTTGAGGCAATTTTACCTACGATATTATAGTCACGATTATGAGAGATATGGTCAACAAAATTGGAAATTGTCTGGACCAAGTAAGTTCCCATCCCATGCTCTTTCATTCCAATGGTTTAAATTTTGGAATCGGTGCTCATTTTTTTAGTTTTGGAGGTCGTAAGGTAGGGAAATCGGTGTACGCAGAATGTAGTTCATTGGTATGCATACACAACCCAATAATGTACATGTGAAAAGTAAATCTTTCTCTCATACAGTGATCCCTATATGCGATTTTTCAAATTGTTTCTCGCGTACAAGTCCATGGATTGGTTTTTTATGAAAATAACTCAAAATTTGACTTTTCCTTTGTGTTGAGGGGTCCTAAATCCCTTTAACTCAACAACAGGAACCAAACTTTCCACCGAGGCCAAATTAGACTCTGCAACATTTAATAGTGGAATGGTTCTCTAGATCTTGCGATCCAGCCAAAATAATCGATGGGCTTTACGTTTTCTTGTGAAGGCTTTCTCCTTCAGTTCAAACATTATCTTTTTGTGTTTTCTCTTAGGTGGGACTGATATAAGATAAAGCCGGTATAAACCAACTAAGTGACAAAGTGGGAACAAACTTAACTACTGGAGAAGAGTCTGAGCTTGGGATAACCCTTTCACTCTAGCATGCAGACAGTGATCGTTTACCACAGGCCTAGTACTAATACGTTAACTGTGTGAGTATTCCAATTACTGACTCAGATACAATTTATCAGAAGAAAAACATGCATGAGATAAACGATGGCAAGTAAAATAATTCACTCAACTCTAATAATCAATCACATGATAACACAACGATTTATTTTCATCATTAAAGACAAGAACTGCAAAACATCGAATCATATAACTTATCAACAGATTTAGTAGCTCTTACTCATTACAACATCCATTCATGAGATGAAATAAGAAATAATTCTTCTCCACATCCAATCATACACGCATTTGATGAAAAAACACAAACTTGTCTCTAGTCCCAAAAAGGACTTCTTAATTAAAGGCAGCTCTGAAATAGTTCTTTACAAAACCAAAAAATGAGGGTCTTTGCAACAACCATCAACCTCTGGCTAATAGGTCGATCCTCTTATTTATAACATATGATTAACTAAAAATAACTACTAAAGTGCAACTAAGTAAAACAAAACTTGGCACATGGTGCTCATTTCTATCAGTTTTTCTAAGAGTCATCTCAAGATATCACTTAAGTGGGTGACTCTTCTCGTACTCTGACCACTTGATGAATAGATTCTCGCATGTGTTGGAATGCGGGAATCTATGTTGTTCCATTGGGGCTGAGTGAATCTCTCTTATCTCTACCGCTAGTGCTTAATACTTGACTATACTAGCACTTAATTGTTGCAACATAGCCCGAGATTTGCTTGGGTGCTCCATAAACTGTTGCACATGTCCTGGCACCGTGTCTGTTGCCTTTGTTATTTCTTCGGCCCATGATGAGTCTTTCCCGGCGTTCGAATTGACTATCTCACGCAAGTGGAAAAAGTCATCGGGTGTGCCAAACTTGGGGAGTCTGATGTCTTTCATTACCTGATTGATATTGATCCATCTTGTCTCGCACTTGACCCATTTTTCTTGGATTTCTCAATGGGGTTCCTAGGACATTTTAACCCAATACTCGACCGAATTCCTTATGCGGTTGATGTTGCTTTCCCTTAGCACTCGGATCTCATGCTCTTCAATGTCTCGCCCCTTTTTCACCACGATGATATATTCGATTCTTTCCATAACTTGTTGTGCTTTCTCGTACCACCTCTCCATATATTTTCACGTCGCAAGTGTTATTACGGTGTCTTCCTGAAGCTCGTCTATCCTTGCAGTGAATAGGTGCCGCTCATTTTTCAATTTGTTGTATGCCTCCTAGAAATCGTTCCTTAGGAACACCATGGCATGTGTGGTGTCCTTTTAGTATTTCACCAAGTGGCGCAAATGTTCCAATTCCTTCAGAGCAGTGGCTAGTTCCTTTTCATCTCTCTTAGCTCTGTCTAGGGTGTTATCTGTGATCTCCATGCCTACGCTGATGTGTTCGGATGTCTTAGCATGCTCAGTGTTAATCAGGTTTTCCTCCGTGGTGATGAGGATGGAGCGATCTAAAGTTATCCTCCTCTTCTTGGTGGTTCTTTGGACGATAGCCTTCCTTTTCCGGTCATAAGCGATAGCATGTATGTCAACTACTTCATCCACGGGTTCGGGAATTTGTTGATCTCCCCAGGTGAGTGTATTCCCCAGACTCTCGATGGTATATACTTGTTCAAGACCAGGTTCTTGAACTTCCTCCCTATGTAATGAAGGCCTGACTTCTGTTTGTTTCTCATCTGGGAGTTGAGTACCAATTTAAATTGAGGCATCGGGTGTAGGCTCGATACTTACTTGATCATTGGCCATTGAGACGACGATTTCTTGTTCTAACTTCTGGAGCTTCTTCCTTTTGTTCACCTGACCCTAGCTCGTCCTTCGGACTGTCCGCTTGGGTCTCTGGTACATTGGGAAGCTCATTGGCTAAGACACTCTCAAATTCTTGTTTGTTTTCTGGAAGCCCCTAAACTTGAGAGTCGAGAACTGGGGAAGATGTCTTCTATAGCTCCTTTTCCTCTTCGATATGTACGGGGGTCACAAGGGATACTTACGGGCTCTCATCATCATCATAGATTTTTATCAACTCACTTAAGGGGTTTGATGCACTTGTCCTCCCTAATGTTCCAACTATCTTTGGCTAAGTTGAAACAAATGTCGGCGATCCGACCAATGGTGTTGTGAATTCAGTGTCGTCTAACCCAATAATTTCATCAATGTCTATGAATTAAGGAAGACTCGGGCTCGTCTGGCTTTCATTTAGGTTGTCGGCAGGGAGGCTTGTCATACCTATGAGGTCTAGGTCATCTTGCAACTTATCAATTATCCGTTGTGCCTGTTCTAACATTAGTAACCCCCTCTCACACGTGTCCTAAGTCATGGGGAAAACTCTACCTTGCACCGGGGCTACCTGGGAAATCTCTGCCACCTCGGCTGTTATCTGGGGAACTGCTACTACGACCACTATCATTTCTTCTCTGGATTCGAGGGCCTCTTGAGCTGATTGTTCTATATTTGTTGTTTTTTTGTCCATAATCATGGCTCTGAACTTGGTCATTTTGGGATCAGCCATCCTTGCCACCACCTCGTCCCAGTCCTAGGCATTTTCTGTGAAGACTTCATCTTCAAATTTTTCGTAGGCATATAGCCAACAGGACGACACATGAGAATCATGTTTCAAGACTAGACCCTTTGGGTCGTGCTTACAGAATCGATCGGTCTAGAATTGAAATTCTAATTGGTTCATCCCTTCCTTCTTGGCTTGAGTGGTGTCTTTCACTAGGTAGAAGCCTACATGGAATCCATAAGGTATAAACGTCTGCTTCTTATCCTTGACCAGGGTGGTGTTGTAACCTTACAAGATGGTCTGGTAGCATATCTCTCCCACTACAAGTCGATCAGAGACATGTGTTTGTAGGAGATGAGGTTCTCCAGTGGCCCCAAATATCCTAATGTAGGTATCACATTCGTCCAAATACACTGACCTTTGATATCACCTTTTTGGCAGCAGTCGATAGTCTCGGACATTCTTTATTGAAAAGAATAAAATAAATGTGTACGATGAATTCATCGCAGATGAGGGAGTAGAATATTTTATACCTGTTCTCCCATAAGACATTGAAATATACGTGGACTGGGAGCTCCGCGACATGCCAGCTTAGGTTCATGCCGACAAAGATGTTTATGGCACACATGACATCCAACAAGTATGATGCCATGTAGAAGGCTGGAATCTCCCCTTATTTAGGTGTCTGAACCTGTTGTATGCAGATGCTTAATTTCTTGGAAATGATGGCTCCCCAATTGAAGTCTCTCTCGGAGATAGCTATTGTGTACACTAGAGGCATCCACGCCTCCCCATACAACCGAAAGATGAGATCCATTAGGAAGATGTATGGTTCTCTTAGGTTGACCATTTGGTACCAGCCGGAGGTCCGGTTGGTGTATTTCTTATCTTCTCACCACCATGAGGCCATTACCCGAATGGTGTCATGGCGTTTGTAGAATTTCACGATGAAATCAGTGTTCAGTCGCTCCTCCGGGTCTCTAAGCTTGTAATACTTTTGTACCTCCACCAGAAGGAAAACTCTGACACACCCACCATTTTCATCGTTGATTAAGCACTTTTGTGTGTCTGTGTGGTCGATGAACCATTGAAATAGTTATATACAAGGAAACACTAGGGTTCTACTTGCTACCATGTGCAGGTACGACCGTCAGATATTCATAAATACCTGGCTATCGAGTGCTCTCACATATGGGCCATTGTGTGGGATGTATTCCGGGAATTCCTCCCGGCTGATCTTCTTGAATAATTCTCCCCAATGTGGGAGTGTCATCTTGGTCCCTGTGCTTGCCTCTCTGTATCCAAAGGTCGGAGGTTGAATGAAAACCTTCTTTGTATATGTTTTAATAACTGGTTCTGGTCTTGGAGAAAATTCTAATTGTTTTACGGCCCCTGGAGAAGATCCTTCTCCTACCTCTGGTTCTTTCATCTTGGGCACCCTTGGCGATCGCCTAGTGGTTGGGTTTCTTGGAGGCATTGTTCCTGCAATCGAAATCAATCCTTTAGGACTTGCGTATAGAGAAAAACTAGATAAAATGTATATATTCAGAAGTGTAAACATGAAAAATCCACAGACTGGTACATACTTGTAAAGCTTGCTAAACCTGGTTGTTTGATACTCACGAGATCTCGGAAGATTTTGAATTTCTCATTTCGCTTCTCTGGATGCTTTGTAACTCCTTTGCACACATAATGGTTTTGTTTACAATGGCTCAAGAGAATTTAAAATGGGGAAGAACTTATCATGTCGTATCAACCAATTAATTCGGGTGATAAGTGGAATTCAAACAAATCTGTCGTCGAATCTTTGCAACTTAAATTAATCGTGGGTTGATAG
>ML795723.1:170686-181980 GCA_009831015.1 Picea engelmannii | reverse complement strand
GTGAAGTGATGAGTGTACTATAATTCAAAGTGAATACAAAATAAATTAATTCAATAATAAACTTAATGGAGAAATTAGAAGTGGGTTAACACTAAAATAAGGAAAGTGGGCAAAGTGACCTAGAAGATGTTTTTAAGGAAGCTGCTTAGAGAGTATAAATAAGAGGCAAGGCTCTCTCATTTAAGACACACTTGAGAATATTGAATACCTATAGGTGTCTGAGGTAATCAAATGATATCTAAGACGAATTTCTGAGGAAAGTGAAGAAAATAATGCCGGAATTCAAGGAAGGATAAATTCTTTTGATGATGCTTTCTAAGGTGTTTCGGGTAAAAGCGTCATAACTTCTTCATAACAGATCCAAATTCAGTAAGAAAAAAATTGTTGGTTAGAGTACAGTCTGTAGTATTCTTTGTAATAGTTTAAGGTCAATTCAATAAATATTCTGTGCGGGGCATGCTCTACAAGTTAGCTCTATAGAATAAGCCAAAATTCAGCAAGGTGTGCCATTTTTTCCATAACTCCTTTTCTGAGAGGTTCCAAGTAGTGAAACCTAGAGGAATTGCATTAAACAAACTGAAGAACATTGTATATCAGTTTCAAATATTTATTCATTACAGGTACAAAATTATGATTATTTCAAGTTAGGGTTGTTGACTAATCCAAAACTAGTCTTGTGAGACTAAAGAAACGTTTGATGAAAATGCTAGTCTCTTGTTGTTAAAGTTAAGGAAGGTTTGTAGGTATGTGATCATATACACCAGGTCTATTACAGAGTTACAAATAATGTTTGGATGATAAAATTGATGAGGGATTTTGGTTGAGGTACAAGTTGGGTACATGGTTGAAACAAGTAGTTGATGAGTTGGCACATACATGAGGTGTATAGATGATGATGTTGGTACATATTGATGAGTCATAGTTGATGAGTACTTGATACATGATTGGTACATACTTGGTACATGGTTGGTTTCACTTGTTTATGGTACAGGTTGATTACATATGTTTTGGTACAGGTTGGTGCATGGTTGATGCACTTGTTTATGGTACAATTTGATTACAGGTTGAGGTACAGGTTGATGCATGGTTGATGCATGGTTTAGGTTTATTGGTACATGTTTACAATGGTATATCTCATAGTGATAGTGTGACAGTGGTTCCATCATTCTACTTCTACTTCAGGGTTGTTGGACGGGGCAAGGACAGGTGGTTGTAGCCACCTTCTGGTTGTAGCTGGAGAACATAGGGGGTTGTAGCCTGAGAAACTAGGGGGTTGGAGCCTCCTTCTAGTTGCAATTGGAAAACAAAGGAAGTTGGTGCTTCCAATGAATGTAATTATTCTTCAAGACATATAAGATAAAGCATTATGTGGTTTTCTCCCAATTTGGGTTTCCACATAAAACACTGGTGTACTGTGTATGTGTGTGATTGTTCATTTATTATTGCTCATTATTGGATAATAATTCTACAATGATATAACACTTGGATTATTTGGAGAAAAAGGATTATAATTACACTTTTACTGATTCACCCCCCCTCTTAGTAATCCAACATATACTGCTTGTTTCTATTGCTAATCCCCTTTATTCTTCTTTATTTTTGGACATTGTGATGCATAATGACCAAACTTATGGAAACTAAAGAACTTGATTTTACTCAAGTCCTTATTTCCTAGCTATTAGGTTGACTCCTCACTCTTTCGCTTACCCTTACTAAGTATTTTACCTCTACCCTTATTTCACTGACCAAATGGATCGAGGTTCTCTTCACCATCCTTCTTGTTGGAATTTGAATCCATCTGAGTCTTCTCCTGAATACAATCATCCAAAAGTCTCTCAAAGTTAGGAAGGTTCTCCCAAGCACAAATACATTTAACAAATGGTTCTCATGAAGTTGGGAATACATTCGATGCCATGTTCACTATATTTTCATTTGCAACCTTATCCCCAACTACTGCAATTTGATCATGAACCTCTGTGACCTTCAAAAGGTAATTGGTGACTAAGACTAATATGGTAATCACTATGAATATGCATTTGTTTTTCAATATCATCTTCTTGTTTATGTCCTCACTCTGGTAGAGAATTATCAGGGCATCGAACATCTCCTTCGTTGTATTCTTCTTGGATATGTGAGGGATCAAATGATATTTTATTACATCCAAGATCATCACTATGGGTTCACTTACCTCTTTTTGTGAGCTATCAACTGCAATGGATCTAAAACCCTTTCATTGTCGGTCCTTTCATGCAGTTGATTTACTATTGCAAATCCCAAAGAATCTCAATCAAATAAATAATCTCTTATGCCATGTTAAAAATCCAAGCCTACCTGACTAAATTTCTTATGATCTCAATTAAACAAGTAATTTCTAAATTTAATTAGTGCTGAAATTAAATTCAAACCATAGCATAAATTGCACAATAGATGAGAATTAAATAACATAAGCATAAAATCAATTTCACATATACATAGGTAATTACTGATTTAAAATAATCTTTTCATTCATTTGAAAATATTATAAGGAAACTTATACAATATGATTAAAAAAATAAAACTTCATAGTTACTGAAATCACCCTAAATTGAGCATAATTCCTTCCTAAGAAGTACAAACTATTGCATAGTTGTATGGTCTGGTTGTACGAAATGTATGGCATGTATGTACAAAATATATATACACATGTATGTCTTGTCAGCACGAGATCCATACGATCATGTCCATATGACAATACAAATTTATACGGTCATGTTCATATGACTGTATGGAATTCCATACAACTATGGGGAACCATACAAACTACTATTTGTAACTGTGCACTACTTGGAAATGTCTCTTCCCTAGATTCCTACTCTATCTCTCTCTCTCACACACACTCTTAAACACTCAACTTGCTCAACTATTCATGTGTATAAAGCCTTCTATCTTGTCCCGTTTTTATTCTTTTAGCTAAGACCAAAACCCTAATCTATTTTTGAGATTACTCCTATTCTAACTCATGCATGCATAAAATACACTTTCTAGACTCAACTACTAAAAATAAGACTTTAATTTTTTTTACTAAAGTGAATTACAAAATAGAATTATTTTTCAAAAATATCTCAAACTACTTCTCACATGTTCACATTGAACCTATGCAGAAGTTTCTTTTCCGAGTTATAATTCTCAACAAAAGAGAGTTCCCTAATCACTTATTATTGTTAGTGGGCATCCAAACCTTGTGACGGTATTTTCATAAATACATTTGGCTACCACCTCTTTTGTGCAGGTCTCAACCGGTTCTGCTTTTACCCATTTGGTTAAGTATTCTTCTATTGTTATGATGGATCTAGATCTTGTCCTTTTATCTCTTTTTGGGAAAGGTCCCACAAAATCCATGGTCCAACTTTCAAAGGGGAGGCTTGGATTGATTGATTTTAAAGTAATTTTCATCCTTCCACAATGGTCCACCCATATTTTGGAATTTTCCACTGTTATTTACTTTTTCTCTACAATCCTTATGTAGTTTGGGCCACTGTAATCCTACTTGCAATATTTTTTTGGATATAGTTTCTGAATTGAAGTGGCCTCCTGTAGGACTAACATGCACCTCCTCAATTATACTATCTCTTTCATGCTATAAGAATTTTTTTCCTAATACATCATCTAGTCTTTATTTATATGGATATCCAGGTGTATAAGGAACAAATTTAGTGGCAAGTAATTTTTTCTTTTTCCTTGATAAAGTTTTAGGGGCCTTTCCTTCTTGCAAAAAATGGACAATTTTGATAGTTCTCCTGGTGTAGCCTCAAATTTAAATAAGTGAACATCCAGGAGTTCATCATCTAAACCCATGGATTATTCCCCTATTTGTGCTCTTGATAAGTGGTCTAGTCCTACATTATTTTTCCTTGGTTGAAAAATCACCTCATATTCAAATTTTGAAACAACAAAATCCATCAACATATTCTCCCTTGATGGATTGGATTATTGACCAAGTTTTCTTTAACCATAATTTTTTTTTATTATATAAAATATTTGTCGTGCCGAATCTAGCAACATTTATAGTCCCAATATTCATTGAATTTCCACAAAAAATGACATATGTATAAGTTGCCATCTAAAGGAAAAATATGTCCTTCCATACAAGAATTCCAAGTATTTCTTCTAGTTTCTTTTCTAATGATCCGACAAAAAATACAAATGAATTTAAAGAACATTCATACTAGTTTAAATGTGCACATTGTATTTCTCTTCCCGCCCCTCACCAAAGTGAGGAGTGATTGTACCTTCAATCTCCATGAGTACTTGATTCTGGAAAACTATTCCAACCTCCACTATGCTTGCTTGATTTGAGCTTTGAGTACCATGATTGTTGGAAGAAAGGGAGAGAGAATCCATACATTGTGATATAGCTAGAGAGAGAAGTATGTTGCATTCTATTTCTAGTGAATCTATTTGGTTCTTATGAAGGAGAAGTAGGTTCTTGTAATTATCATTCTATGTTATATTGGCTTGTTCCAACTCTGCTACTTTGTAGGAGATAATCAAAAGAGAATTGTTATTATCTTGGTTGATTTCTTCGTGCCTACACAAACCCGTATTAATTCCCTGAAGTCATTTTTTTACATAATTTCTCAAGCTTCCTATACCACCTGAGTACCTATCAAAAGAAAATTGGATGCTAATATGATAAATTGGGAGTTTGACATTTCACTAAAAAATAACCCCACAGAACAAAGAAAAAAAAATGGATCAAGCTTGTTCAAAATCCAGAGACATCAAACCAAAAACCATATTTCTAATCGAACCTTCCCCTTCTCCACAATCCATGGTGATTGATCTCCATAACCCTCTCCTCGCACCTTCCATAATTCCAAAAAAATCCCTAGGATAGCTTTGAGATTGTTTCTAGGAAACAATCCCAACATCCACCTAAACAAACTATTGACAAATTTCCCTAAGGAGGAGTTTGAGGCTCAAGTTATCCCATACCTCTTGCAGGGCTTCATCATGGAGTATTGATATCCTATAGGTGAGACCTACCAAACTAATTATGAGAGAGAGGCTGGCTCACTCGTGATTCCCCTCCAAATTCACTTTCAACTGTTAGTAATTGGTAATTGCAAGGTTGATTTTATGCTCATTAATAACCACTTGTGAAAAAATCTAAGGGATTGTGTAATATTTGGAACCCCCATTTTTAATTACAGTTCTAGGATTTAAATTTGTGGAAATGTTTTCCCAGATATTCACCTTTCCATTTAGTTTCCTCTTTATGTGGAAGAGAGAGACCTTGTCGAAGTGAGTTAAAACTTGTTTGATTCTAGAAATGATATCTTGGATCTTATTCCATCTAGGATTCAATTGAGTGGTTACTTCTTTTATGATCAACAATGAATCCCCAAAGACATACAAGGTATTGAGGCCATTTTCTTTTGCGATGATGATCCCACACCACAACGAGTAAGCTTCAACTAGATTATTTGACACGTTACCTACCCCCTAGGTGTAATGAACAATATTATCTTCATTGGGATCATGAAGACCCCCCCTCACACCTAACGCCCCTTTATTGACTAAATATTTTAATTCTTGTTGGTCTATATAAAATACATAAATATTGGCCAACAAATAGTGTCTAAACTTCTGTAGGGAAAAATTCATTCCAATTCCTTCTCATTTAGTAGTTTAGTATTTTATTTCTTCTTTTTTTAACTTTCAAATAGCATATGAATTTGGGGCATTTTTCAATTGGAAAGGAATTTCTTTGTATGAAAATTACCTAAGCTCCGAGACAAACATTGTTTTCTCTTGATCTTCCTTATCAATTGGTACTTGATTATAGCCTGAAAATCCATATGTAAATGAATGACATTCATGTCTTACTACATTTATTATTTTCTTTGCAAATGGGGTCATGAAAGGATCAATGAAGGCCACTTTATTCAACCCTCTAAATTCGAAACAGATCCTTAGTTTCTTGGGATCATGATTCTTTGGTTGCACTACCATGGGGATTTCCATTCTAACTTATCTATAGGGTAAATAATTTCTGCAATCATCATACCTTCGATCTCCTTTTGCACAATCTCCTTGTACTTGTGTGCCAAATTATATGGCATATTTTCTGCAAGTTTAGATTCTTGTATCAAGTCGATTTTCATTTCCCCATTTATTTGATCAAACCCTTTAGGTTTTTATAGTTTCCGGTGAATACAACTTCATACTCTTTCAATAGGTTGACTATTTTAGTGGTTTGTTTCTTTGACCAGTAGTTTCCAATTTTAGTCATTTTGGTCGACCATAATTTGAAATGTCAAATTCCATGTATTTTATTTCCACTTTTGGTGCATTAAACTCATTCAATTTTCTTTCACCTTCATGGATTTCACTGTATGTTAGTGGAAAGTTAATTTTCTCCTTGTCTACTAGGTTGACTTGTTGAGACACTTTTAGAATAGATTCTACTTGTCTCATAAATTTCATATGATCCTTCTTCACATAAATATCTTCCTTGGAAAACATTCATTTTCCATGATCTATAAACTATCATGGATATTCCACTAAACACTTCCTCACAACAAATCTAATAAAAACACTTGAATATTTATTGTGAAGGCTAATTTCTTTTAGATCTCATATTCTTTAATTACTAGTTTTTTTCTTAAATGCATGAAATAGGTGAAATGCAAAAAATAGAGAAAAAAAATAAATACTCACATACTATCCAAAAATAAACACAAAATATAACCTATGGAATCCAATACAGGAGAAAACCCAGTTACAAGGAGAGGTCACTCTTCTCTCTTTTCTTCAAATGTAAGTAGAAAGAAAGAGGGACTCTTTGTGGAGTTTCCTTTGAAACTATGGCCTCTATGGATGCTACAATATCTCTCATCCTCTATTATTCTCTCAAAATACCACTCCTAGGCGTTCTTCTCAACTTCGAACAAATACAATGCTAAATAATGGAACCCCTTCTCCTCTGAGTGACCATGTATTTAACATTGCCTGATAGCCATCTATGGGTAGGTTTTTGAGTTTCTCACCCCTCAATTGTGATAAGGTTTTGAACCTTCTATAATATTATTGAAATTACATATGTGTCTATCCCTATCTGCATGAGTAATGGAGGTTGAAGTGGCATCCACTCGTACCATGGAGGTCAACATGGTAGGTCAACTTGTGGGAGGCATAACGTTTGCATACGAGCTCCAATTGACACAATTTTTGCACCATTGGAAAGGTATCAATTTGTAGAATAGTGTATAAGGGTCTAAGATAAAGTAGAGAAACTTTTGACCCCAAAAATTCCATTTGATGCCTCAAAATGGCTCTATAAGGTTTCAAACACTAATTTTCCAAACCGGGACCTACCGTTAAAGTGAACCTGCAAGTTGATTTCTCCAAAATTTTTCTCTTTGAAAGCATAGATATACATGAAAAGTAATTTTCTAATACTCCAGGTTGAGCCCAATTGTAATGTACATATAGGCTAGTGAGCCAAGATACTTTGGGCCAGAGTTCCTTTGTAAATATGTTTTTAGGCCAGAGTTCCTGTGTGATTATTAGGCCAGGGAGCCTGGATTGCTAAAATGCCACTGTGCCTATATTGTATTTTGTAAATCATGCTCATACTATTAATAAAATGCATCACTGTTTCAAACCGACAAATAAAATAGATTGGGGGAGAAACTCCACTAGAAAGGGTAAGGGGGCTAAGAGTCTATGAAAGGGCTAAGCTAAGGGGGCTTAAGCTCAATGGAATATTATATTAATATTCATTAAAGACAAATTTATGGATATGAATATATCCTAAGTTTCTTAAGTGGGGACGAGTGAATTCCTTGAGTTCCATGTGTCATAAAAGGAATATCCATATATAAGAGGGAGATTTAGTGTGATTCCCATCATTCCTTCATCATTATTCCATCTTTCTATCCTTCATCATATGTACCAGGGAAGTGGAATCTGCATCCATACATGTACATGCGATTTGTTTCTAGCTAGTGACTTGAAGAAGTAGGTTATCACGCCTGTGGTTGAAAGAAGCAGGTTGTTAGGCTCATGGTCGAAGAAGCAAATTGTCAGGCCCATGAGAATTATCTCCAAGTGAGAGAATTGTTGGGAATTAATTCCCAAGGTGCCAAGCTACAGCTACAGGGATATTAGACTCCCTGTCCGGCTTGTTGCTAAATCCCTAGAAGGGAAGTGGGGAAACCGAAGGACTATTGAGCAGAGAAGGGGCACACTTCCTAGGGTGGGATAATCATGCAGGGGATGAGGGACTGTAGGTTGGTTGCTAGAGTTGGAACCTAAGTATATGAATTGTTGTTGTCTGAAAGACCTTAGCCTGGATTAAGATTTCCTTTGCACTGGTGGAGTCTTAGCCCCATCTCGGAGGTGACCCACTTATGAAAGTTATGAGGAGTGTGGTCTATGGATGGGAGGAACATGGAATGTATACACACAATTGGTGTTTAATTCACAAAATATAAGTGTCTCTTATGTGTTATTTTAATTACTCTGTGTGTAATTATGATGTTCTATTATGGAATTCATGTTATTTATATGTATGAATTATTGTGTGTTGTATGATTCATTTATTTCTCATAACTCTGTTCATATGAAGAACATATCAGTTAATCTCATGGTATCAAAATTCATATTTTGATGTGGCATTGCCTAGCAGGGAGTTGGAGATGTTACAAAGTGGTATCAAAGCCCATTTTTCAACACCGACTCTGCATGGACACAATTAACAAAGTGTTGAATTAATATTTTCATAGTAAGCATGCAACTATTTGATGGAATTCCAAGAAGAGTACGCCTACAAATTGTCCGACAAAATTATTATAATGAAATTTGAGGAAATTTCATGGGTATTTGGCAGAATCAAGCCTAGGAATTAAAATCACTGAATTAAATCTCAAATTAGGAAAATTTGGGCTTGCAAATTGGCCGATTTTTCATGTTTACAGAGCGCCATGGTGAATTTGGGGTGAAATTGGGGAAAGCCCCAAATTTTACAGTTAATTGCATGAAGAATTCAACATGTAGGATTTTAAGTACATGTGTTGGGGTTAAAATTATTTTTACAGGGCCCAAAATTAGCCATATGAAGATTATTATCAGAGCTTCAATGGAGGCCCAAAATAAATTTCAAAATTGAGCGAAAATTGGGCAAAAGCCCCAAATTCTATAGTTGAAATTATGAAGAATTCGATGGGAAAGATAATGAAATTTATATACAGATGATGAATTGATATTATTAGGGTAAAATTTGGTTATATGAAGTTAATACAATGCTTCAACGAAGTCCACAGGAAGATATTTGAAATTAGGCATATTTGGGAAATTTTCAAATTTCGACAAAATTGGAGAAATTGGGATTTTTTTTCTTTTATGTACTATGACATCAACATGGCATGGATGGTACATTTTAGTTGACATGGAAGTGTAGTGGCATGTACTTTCACAATGGAAATTACATAGTGGCAATGGAAAGTTCAAGGTGGCATGAGAACTGGGGCCACAAAGGCGGTGTTATCCTACTCGACATAACCTCGAGCATAGGACACACGTCAACCCTGCATTGATTTTTTTGGGGGGCTAAAGTGTGGTTATAATAACCCAAGGAAGGGGGAAGAAATGCATGGATGTGCGACACGTCACCCCAGACCTAACCATGATTAGTTATTTCATCCCCTCCCTGCTATGTTAAATTTCAGTGGGGCAGGGGGGGGGGGGATGCAACGTGGGCCATCGATTATCGCCGAAACATTTTGAATCTCCGTCGTCAGATTAAATTAACATGAAAATTTACACAAGCATGGAGAATGGTTTCAAATGCACTCCTCGCATCCCCGCAACCCAATGAAAGGGTACAATGTGGACAACTACGGACTGTGGGGGGCTGAAATAAATAAATAAAAATAAAGTGTGCATGCCAAGGAGTAGAGGAGGTAAAAGTGAGGTAATGGGAGTTGACGGGTAGGGAAAAGTATGCAAGGGAGATGATACAGGTGCCACGTTAGTATTCCCTTCATCATAAGGTGGCTAAAATTAGTAGAAATAAATATAAATGTTTGGAAATTTTTGGTGTTTTCCAGGTCATCTTTTTGTAGGGCATTTTTAAGGCCCTAAACAGTGTTTTTAGCTACTCAAAAAACATGAAAATAGAGTATACCAAGGCACACTCTATTTTTGTAGCTCAAATGAAAGAGTTCAGAGAGAAATTTCTAATGATGTAAACCATTTATCAAACAAAGTTTTTATGAGGAAGTTACAGACCAAACAGTGAGGGGTAAATTTTAAAACCCAACTAACTTCTGAGGGACATAAGTTCTTGTTCAAGAATTAGATTGAGGCACATGAGTAGAATATGGAAATATCTTGAGCCCTAGAACACAATCATGGAGCTAAATTAAATTTTTGGGCACATAAAAATGTATAGGATGATATAGAAGGTACCTGTAGCATTCTAAGGCCAAAAATAGTAATTGGCCTCAAACTTTAGTGGGTTATATCTAGCAACCTAAAGATCAGATGAGGGTGAAACTTAGACAGAATGTTCAAAGTATGATTATGAAGGAACCCAGTTGATATCCTGTCAAATTGCTAATGGAACATATGCAAATATGCATAGGAATTTCACAAGGTTGAAAGGTGAACAAAAGGAATTAATGAGTAATATTCAAATGGCAATAATTATTTGCTCAAGACTTAGAATTGAGAAAGGAAGTAGTCATTGGAAAAGTGTTGGAAAAAGGAGTCCATATATTCACCCAAAAAATTTAATTGGACTGTTAAATTCATAAAAAGTCAAAAATAATATTTTTGGTAACCATAAAGGGGAAACCTTGTGCATATGTTACTAGAATTATATATTGTGATTGTATTCTTTCTTTAACCAAAATTTTTATATTATATAGTAAATGTGTTGCAAGCATAGATTAAATTTGATGATAAAACATAACAGATTGTATTTAGAAAAGTGGTATCTTCAAGTATGAGGAACAAGAAAGGTTTAGTTCTTCAAAATGTGGAATGATTTCTTGAGGAAGCTACCAGCTGAAGAGAGAGTGAGAGGAAGGGGGAGGATATAGTAGAGCGGTAGATGTATGAGAGAGAGAGAATAGAGACAGTGGGAGGGAGGGAGAGAGAGAGAGGGAGGAAATAGGGTTTGGAGAGAGAGTGTTGAAGAGAGAGTGAGAGGAAGTGGGGTATATAGTGCGGAAGGATAGATGCATGAGAGAGAGAGCATAGAGATAGTGGGAGGGAGGGGGAGAGAGAGAGGGAGGAAATAGGGG
>ML795723.1:129577-162789 GCA_009831015.1 Picea engelmannii | reverse complement strand
CAGTAGTAGTAAGTACTTTTAGACCTCCATTTATTCCCAAATTAAAATATGAAGTAGATATGAGATATCGACCTTCAATCCCAGATAATGTCAAACAATAGAAATTGTTTGAGGATTATCAACATTTTTCATGCATTTTAGAACTTTTTTGAGGTGAAAAACGAAGTTGTGGACTTGTAGGGGAATTATTTGGGTTGATATGAATCTCATTGGTTATGATCAAAACTAAAAACAATCCGGGTTTGAGGGATCAAATAATATTTTTTAGGGTAAGAACTTCGCCAAAATTAAGGAACAATTTTTTTTAGGCATTTGTCTTGTCAAGAGCTTCCCAATATGCATCGAGCATTGAAAAAAAACTTTGTATGAGAAAGTTGACCATCACAATGCCAACTTAAAGACATGCTAGCTCCAATATATCACACAGGTGGAGATAGCTACATATGAGATATAAAATATATTATATAGGGTTACAAACCTTAATTCTAATTGATAGTTGTGGAATACAAAAAACCTAAACCTGCTCCTAACAACTATTAGGACATATTCACAATTGAGCTACATGAAAGAAACATGTTACATTCATATTTTGTTGACCTATTGTGCCATATACAAGTAAATAAAGGAGTGGGATATCCAAGTAGAGTAGAGGAATAAAGTGATACTATAACATACTATTCAAGATGCAATGCTTGTCTACTCCTTGTTGAGTGATTATCTATCTTTGTAGTTTTCACTATAAATTTGAGAATAAAAGAGAAATACACAATCCTTATTTCTTGTAGGATTTTTCACCCTCACAGGTTTCTCTAGTATACATATTATGTCCAATGAGTTAATGGTGTGCACATTTTATTGACATTTCACATACATAAACACATCACTTTAACACTTCACAGACTGAGTTGATGAACCCATTCAAAAAATACAACAAAAAATAGAAGTAAAACACCATGTATAGGTTCCTATAGGTTTAAAACACTTGATATCAATAAAATAACTCATAAGCTAATGATTTACAAATGAGGTTTGATTTGTGTATTAATACACAACCCATGTACAACATCCTTCCAAAAGGTGTTATGGGCCCACATAAGTAGGGTGCACACCTCAAAAGGGTTATTGGTCATACATATCAAAGTTGATTAGGTTGAACTTAACCATAACTTAGTAGTACAATAAATTATCACATTAATGCCTAACCAATTGCATTATTGGCACAATAAGAATTAGTCATAACTAATGTGAGGATTGCACAATTATCAACACCACCCCTAAGCATCATATGATCAAAGGAATAAAAGGAGAAATGTTGAAATACAAAATGAGAGTGGAATTATGTATACCTAACTCAATATAGAGGTTGGTCGTGGCCAAAATACGAAGATTCAACTCCATATAAGAATGGTCATGGAAAAAATATGAAGAAGAGTGGGTTTATGGATACCCAACTCGAATAATGATAATGGGTTTATGGATACCCAACTCAATATAAGGTCAAACTTAGCCAAAATAAGAAGAGTGGGTTTATGAACACCCAACACAAATATAGCCTTGGCCTTGACCAAGATATAGAAATGGATGGATTTATTGAACTCAATATATAGTCAATTATAACCAAAGGTTGATATTACTCTCTTGTATTAAATATCCCCCTTAATTTGAATTAGAGGCTTCAAAGAGTAGGTATACACCACAAAGATACATTCTTCATGAATAATGAATAGGATCCAAAAACTACTATTATGATCAATCAATTAAGAAGAGAAATGAGCATTGTCCTATTGTTTAGTCAATGAAATACATCAATATGAAGTCCTCAAACCACTTTTCAAATGTTTTCATCTCCAATCATCAATATAGAAACAATAAACCCTTTTAGTTAGCATCGATCCATGATTTTTACTTCTATGTATTTTCTCTACTATCTAAAAGAAGAGTTGTATACATCATTCTTACTTCTCTAAATACTTCCTTACATAATTGAATATCATTTTGTTTGATGGAATAAATATAGTTTATATGTTGGTACATAATTGATCATTAATCCATGGTAGAATACTCTAATTTGATGAATGATGATTATCAACATTTAAGTATGTCCACAATGTTTTGTATTAGACATTTAGACCTACTTAAAGATATAATCATGCATGTCCATAAATCCTACAATAATGATGGTAATTTGTTGATAATTGGATTATGGTTGAATTCCTTCATATGATGAATGAGACCTTTCTCAAGCACTTGAAATATGCTCATAAAGTTTTCCATTTAATGTCATGAAGAGATACATGTTCACATAGTTTGATAGACATTTGACACATTGGTATATGCACTTTAACCATCTTTGAATTAAACACACTTTACATTTCTCTTATGTTTTATTAAATAATGATAATGAATGGTCTATACATGTGTTTCTCTCATGAAAGTAATCTATCACATTAATACTTGTACTTAGAAATATTTACATCATACTTTGCATTCCATTAATTATTGGTGATACATTGATGTGACATATTGATATTTCAAGCATTAATCTCTTGACATCTTGTGTTATTGACTAGAGAAGATTGTCAAACTTGATTCAAACAAAGTCCTTTCCCTCTCTCGTCCAAGTTATAGTGATAGGACCTAGTTTGACCACATAGGGAGACCCTCAGGCTATAAACCCTAGCCTAGAAGTGTAGAGGTAAGGCCTTTGAGGTGACAATGGGTGGTTTTCTTATTCGTTTCCCCAGGTTCAACTTTGTAGAGTAGGACTTTCCCTTGGTGAGAGTTTGAGTGGTAACATTTTGGAATCATTATCGAGGATAAAGTCCATTCCCTAGGGATATGAATTTTAGCTTAAAAAATAAATTTGATGGGTAATATTCAAAGGTTCTTATTAAGTTTTTCCATATGGCGACTCCATTGAAGGGAAGAAATCCAATTTCCTTAGATATTTTAAAGCTTGATTTCTTGTAGGGTGAAGCAAGCATCGTTATTGGCATTTTTATTATTCACTGTGGTGACTCTAGTATTGCCACATTTGGTTTTCAGGTTGAGGTTGAGTGAAAATGACACCTTGGGATTTCCAAGAAATTTTCTCTGTTATGATTTTAGAGAAATTGTGGGTTATCCAAATGACATCCCTCTAGCTTGGAGAATCAATGTTCAAACACTTGATGGTAGTTTCTTTCATGTTACTCGACACATTGTTTCATTTTTGGAATATATTATAAATATTGATGTAATGCATGAATATATCTAGATCAAACTATTTTTCATGTATTTGGATGGGAGGAAAAAAAATTGGGTAAGAAACCACATCCCTCCTAAGACAATATCATCTTGTGTATATTTAAAAAAAAAAAAATCAATCGTTGGGGTTCTCCTTCACAAACGTATGAATATGTTTTTGGAAGATTTTTGGTAGCCTTACAAAATGAATAACATAGTGATTCAGAATATATTTGCAGAACTAAATGAATACATATTATTATCAAAAGATGCTTAACACAAAATATTAGATATATAGTAAAACTGGTTTCTATTCAATAAGGAAATAAGTTGAAACTCTAAAATGCAGTGGAAACAAGCTTGCTATAATGGTGGCAGCTTATCTATGAGAAGAGATGTGACAGTTGCGCTCATTCACAAGAAGATGATTACAATGAGGATCTGAAGGTATTTTTACAATAAACAAGAATGTCAAAAACCATAGACATCCATAAAACCTAACCCTAGGAGATGAAGCGCCAAAAGTCATGTGGGCCCCGTTTGGGTAAGTTAGTACATCAATTTCACGGGGTCGTAACTTTTACATAGGATCTATGTTTTAGGCGCACAATAGCCCGTTGGAAAGGTCTATCCAAGAAATACACATTTTTTTGATGTCTATTAAATCTCATTTTGATTTTGGCGAGCCCTAAAAAACGTTGTTTAGGGCCTCAAAATGGCCTCGCAAGTTAGGGACCCAAAAACTAGGGAAAAAATTGCCAAACTGGAAAATTGCCAAAATGAGCCAGTTGGAATAGGTGGGAGGCCACCGACATCCATCTAGATCAGATAGTGATATTGTTGAAACCATTGAGGAGACACCTTTTATTCCTATGAAAATAAATTACTTGAAAGACATATAGATGAAGGATGTTCTTGTGAAGAACAATCATCAACATGTGAAGAATTTGGGAATCAAACTTATGAGAAGACCTTAAAGAAGAAAATTTGGATGACTGGACTGAGGATTTTCATGAGAGAAAAAGGGTAATTGATTATTTGTTCCTTGAGTTTCAAAGGCATCCTTCACATGGATGAGGGGATGAAATAAGCAAGAAGATAGAAGAAAACAATGCCCTTTTGAATTTTATTGAGGAGAGAGAATCTATGGCTACAATGCACGATGAAGATGTTCTCACTTTGCCACTAATTGAAGATAAAAAATATGAAGTAAAAATTTATCCCATTGGAAGTCAAGAATATGAGCAGGATAACTAATCAATCAATTAGCATATTGAAGAAGAATCACTATAGGAGGAACACATGAGTGAAGAGGAAATTCCACCACTTAATGAATTCATTCAAGAAGACAAGTTGAAGGAAATCAAATATGAAGTTAAGGATGATGGTATAAACCAAAGTTTTATTTCCCCTCTTTGTGAACATGATGAATTAACATATTGTACATTTTCCCAAACATTGAGACCTCTTGACAAATCCTTTGGAAATTTGGAAAGGGGGGATTTTGCAGAAGTTTCCTCAGATCAACATAAACTTGGTGGATCTATAGATTTGGATGAGAACTTAGAGGATGAAAAATTCAAAAAAAATTGTTTCCTTATCCAAATGAAGTTGGGGAATCAATGAATAATGCCCCTTGTCAAAATATTGATCTTTTTTATCCATGATTTGATGATGTTGAAGGGGCTCGTATTGAACAAGAACTAGTGGAGTCTCTCTTATTCCATGATGAAAACCTTGATGACTTGTTCTACATCAGGATACATGATTGGGATATAAAATGTGTTTATTTTGAAGGAGATCCCATTTATGATACTGACTATGAGAGTGAAATTGATGTGGTTGATTTTGGACCTTATGAAGAGACTCACTTAGGAATCCTTTCTGAAGAAGTTGATGATCCAAATATTGAAAAAAATGAAGTTGAATGGTTATTAAAGGATTTACTTGATCCTTTGGATTTTTCAGGAATCCAATGATATCTGAATGATTATCAAGATTGGAGAGACAAATTACCAAGATTCCATGAACTTAGTGATTCACCCATTTTAAACATTTCATCTTCCAGTGAGGATATTTTAAAGCTCAACATTAACCACAAGGATGTTAATATGAAGGTGTTCTTATTTTCCTTGGATTTTTTTGAGGATGAGATCATGGATTGGTGTGGAAAAATTAATGAAGGAAATATCTCATCACTTTCATATTTCTTTGGGATATTTCTTGAGAGTTGTTCTCCTCTTCATGATAAAGTTGAGAGTGAGAAGGTTGTTATGGATGTTGAGTGTTCCTCATCTTATGTCCTTGGAATCTTACCATTGACCTATGAGTGTACTCAACCTCCTTGTTTCTCTTTGATTTTTTCTTCTTCTTTACCATTGACCTATGATTGACCTCATCATTCTTACATCCCTTTGATTTGTGATTGTTCACCTTCCTTATCTTCTACCAAGAGATACATGTGAATTCAATATTTTCCTTATGATTCCCAACTAGAGCCACCTTGTAAGCCTCTCTACCTTGATGATTTGAAAAATGAAGCCAATGGGTTGATTCAATCTCATGATTACATTATACCTATTGAAATTTTGATGGAGGAAATTTGTCAAAGTGTGGGTCAACCTTGGTATCTGACACCCATGTGATGCTTGACATATCCTTATTTTGGCTAATAACCAAACATGAGAGAAAGATTCAAATTGTTGATGAGATCCTCAAGTGGTTGCATTGGATTTTTTATTTCACCTAGTAGCTGCTAGTTAACCGGTAGGGTAGGCATGCATAAGCTCTTCCAGTAGTAATTAGAGTGCATTTTTATTTCCGTGCATGTTTTCCTTTCATTTGCAGGTTTACTTTCATGCAATGTTTAATTTTTCTAATGCATTTTCTTTTCCTAAAATAATTTCTTAGATAAGTTTTTCATGCTTTACTTTAACATTTATACTTAGTGAATTTTTTTTATTTCTGTGAAGCAATTTTTATTTCTAACTGAGGTGGTATATTCACCCTGAATTTTACGTCATTTTTCAAGTTCTATAATGGGTAGGTCACATGTCTATAGAGATTCTAAATTTCTCATACACTCTCACATATAGTGCATGTCCTCGATTAGGAGCGAAATATTACCCCCCAAGGGTGACAAATTTTGGATACCCTTGCAAGGGTGTCATGTTGTTGCTTGCATGAGATGTCATGGTCATCTTCCCTAGATCCAAACAAAGTTTCTCTTAATCTCCACCAAATGTATGATTGTGCTAGCTCAACTATGGTGTAGCTCACTTTCATCCCTACTCCTCAGATAACAAATGCACTATGGATGATATGGTATGGTTCTAGTATGCTTCATTTTACATTCCTTGTATCGATGTTCATTTGGATGCGATGATATAACTTCTTAGCTTAGTGTAAAGTGGTAAACACCAAATTATGTCTAGTGGCACTTCATAAGATTACTTGGTTTTATTATTTAACTTGTAGTACCTTGGGAACATGTTTTTTGTTAGAAGTGTGTTATTTCTTGGGTTAACATGTAATATTGGGTTCTTAGCTTAGAAGTTGTCCACATCAAAACCATGCTATCCATTTTCCATCTCCCCTTATCATTCTTTCGATTCACGCAAAAAATGTATCCTAGTCATGTATGATTTCTCAAAGGTAAAAAGGAAAGGTCAAATTCTTAAAATACTAAATCAACAAAGCCAATAAAGAAAAGAGGTGAAGAGCTAAAGTCAAAAGACAAATTATAAATCTTGAGAAATGATCCCTCACTATGAAGCCATTGCCCCTAGTCCCTGGATTGTATACAAATATCTAAGTAAAAGGAACTTGTTCAATAAATTGAACACTTAAAGAAAAAGGCTTAAAGGGGTAGTAAGAAGCAATGATGAGGACATGTAACTCAATGCTAAGCTACCTCTAGATGGCTATTTTGTATAAAAATCCTATATGATTAAATCTATATGAATGAATAAATGAATAAAAGGACCTGCACATGTCTAAGACTTTGAGATTCATCACATGAACTCATTCCCATTTCACTTTCATCATTATTACTCATTATTTCCTATCTTTCACCTAGGTACTTAGGAAATATGGGTTATCCTAGGACTTGATGCATGTATAATGGTTAATGTTATTCCCCTTGATAAAAGTTAGGAAAGTTTTAAAACTAACCCCCACTTGTTATGTTGTGCCAAGAGATGTCACCAAGTGCTACCAATTAATGGCTTACTAAGAGGATATACCCATCACTTCAAGTGGGTATTGTGCATTAGGACATGTGTAACGTGCCTTAAGATTTATGGAACTATATTGGGACCCGTGATGTTGCATCGAGATCTATGTACTCATATATGCCCATATATATAGACATTGGGATTCCTGACATTTGCTTTGGGATCCATGTACCACATTGGGATATGTGTTGCTACAATGGAATATGTGACAGTGCATTGAGCCATGACATAAATGTCATATCATCATTCATGCCACATGGATAACTCACATTCATTCACTTTGCTCAGTTGGATGTTGCATGTATACTCATGCATCATTTACTCTCCTTAAACCACATGTGGGAGTATTTAATGCATTAGAGGGTTTGTTTACACATTGCATAGGTGGTTTCACATGGTTACTTTGACCCCATGATGATGTGGAACCTTTATTGGACCATTACTTGAGGAGTGCCCACATATAGGATCCAACATGTGGCTCTTACGATGATTTTTACCCTTGGATGACTCACACATGTGAAGGTGACATTATCTCTTTTGTGGACATTATTCCATTTTTAGATCATTACTTAATTTGAGGAGGTTGGTTAGAGGATGTTAGAGCTATTGTACCATGTTTGACTGGTCTATGGACCATTTCCTTGGGCAGTGACACTATTTTTTAGGGGCGCGCCTCTCCTAGTATTTCTTTTATCCACACATGTGGGGAATTCATTATATTTTGACTTCTTCTATAAGGTCATTTCACCTTTTGAGGATATTATGGGATGCATTTTATTATTTGTTGTATTTTCCCATGTTTTTCACCATGCTAATGGTTTTAGAGCTCATGGTTTTGAGCTAGCACATAGTTTTGTATTGTATTTGAGGAGTATCTTTACCTATAAAAAGAAGAATCCTCCTCCATTTCAAATAGTTGGAGAATAATGAGAGACTTAGCTTAAAGAGTTCTTTGAGTAGATTTTTCTTTTCTTGGTGAATTTTAGTTATTTTTCAAGGTATAGACAAGCACTCTTGAAGGTTTGTTGAAATAAAAAGGCTACTGCAAGGAGAAACAAGGTTGAAATGCTCCACTTAGAAGGGTTCTCAAGGTAATTTATTTAACCTTCCCTCTTTGATCATTAAAGTTATTTTTCACGCATTAAGGTAAGATGCCATAGGGCTCTGTCCTTTTGCTTGGACAACCTTTGAGTTCACCTTGATAGTATCAGGAAAGGATTCTACATGGATCGATCCTCCCATCCAACCTTGAAGGGAACCTTCTGAACCTAGGTGATGCTTGAAGGGAAATTCTTTGGGTGTTGTGAACATCACCTCATATTAAATTGTAGAATTCACTTAGAATTAACATAGCGATCCCATAACCCGCCTAAGGCACTAGTCTTTTCATTTTTCTTCAACCACCCAAAAAAACAAAAAAACAAATTTTCCCTTTTCCCTTTTTATTTTCCTTTTATTTTTTTTTCAATCCAGGGTTTTGTCACATTTACTCTTGAAACTAGGTGGCTTGAGCTTCAATGACATATCTTTTGTTCATGCTAGCTTTCTCCTAAAGAAATTTTTTATCATTAGCATTTCCTTAAAGGTTTCATCGAGTTGCTTATTTTCTCATCTTGTTCAAGGATCTTATCCCCTTGAATTGCAATGCATATATGATTCAAATGTATCTAATAACTTGTAGATGCCCTAAAAAACAAACTTGGAATAGTTACAGCTGGTTATTATCCATCCCCTTTGTTGTCCAAACTACATATGCAAAGACTCGTGTGAGGTTTGGTTTAACATATTATTTTTTCAAACACTTTGGGGGATCAATTATCTACTTTTTATTTGGAAACTAATCATCTTGAAAAGGGGCCCAAATACCTATTCTAGGGGAAAATCATTACCTCCTAAACCTGCTGCTAGGTCTTTTTCAGGACTGCCAAAAATGCAGAATTTTATGGCATGCAAGAGTCAGGTTGATACATTGTTTCATTTACAACGTTTTAATGTCTCTTTCTTTCACATATCTCATAGAAGCAAGTCGATCCCAAAGGATCCCCACCAGTCTTATCTAGATGTCCAAAGTTGCCTATCCTTACTGATTTTTTAGGGTTTTATTCACTATCTAGAATCCAAATATTTCTTTACTGGTATAGATAGTTGTTTGTGCAATGTTTGGATGGTCTATTGTTATACATACTTCATGAGGGTAAGTCTACAATTAATGAAGCCATGAAACATCTCCTAAGAAACACACATTGCTCTCCCTCCTCCTCTGTTTCAAGATAGTTAGTTGTCTATAGGAATTGTAGAAGTTTTCTTGTTGGTTTCCTTTTCTAGTAATCATCGGGTATTTGATTGTTCTACACATTCCAAAGAATACGATTGATGCAAAAAAATTCCTAACAATATTGTGAGAGTTCATATTGTCCCTTACCTTCATATCGCTTAAGGTCTAATCTCACTGCTTACTCCTACAACCAAGGTCACGGTTTGTTAAAAATTGATGATTAATGTTATAACTCAGCAGAATACCCATTGTCTAGCTAATAATATAAATATCGGTTCATCTTTGAATGATATACATCATGCTTGTTTCTCTGAATACTTCCTTACAACATTGAATATCCTTGTTTTTTATGGCATAAATATGGTTTCTATGTCGGTACATAAAAGATCATTAGTCCATGGTAGAATACTCTAAATTGATGAATGATCATTATCAACATTCAGTCATGTCCACAGAGTTCTCTATTAGACATTGACCTCGTTAAATATATAAATAATGCATGCCCAAAAATCCTACAATATAGTTGGTAATTTGTTGATCATTGGATTATGGTTGAATGCATTCATATGATGAATGAGAACTTGGTCAAGCACTTGGAATCTGCTCATAAAGTTTTCCATTTAATGTTTTGAAGAGATACATGTTTGCATAGATTGATAGACATATGATAAGTATATTCACTTTAAACATATTTGAATTAAGTAAACTTTACATTTGTCTTATATTCTATTAAATAATGACAATAATGAATGGTCTATAACTACGTTGCTCACATGAAAGTAATCTTGTCACATTAATACTTGTACCTTGCAAGCTTTACATCATACTTTGCATTCCATTAATTATTGGTGGTACATTGATGTGATATATTCATCTTTCAAGCATTGAACATTGTCTTCTATTGTCATTTTGTGTTATCCTGTGGTGAAGATTGTCAAACTTGAGTCAAACCAAGTTCTTTTCCTCTTTCATCCAAGTTACAACGATAGGAACTAGTTTCATCACATAGGAAGACCCTCCTTAGGTTAAAAACCCTACCTTATAATTGTAGAGGAAAGCCCACTAAGGTGACAATGGATGATTTCCTATCTATTACCCCAGGTTGTCCCTTGTAGGGTGGGACTTGCCCTTGGTGAGAGTTTGAGTGGTAACGAATGGCTTAGAATTTAGGGACCTATACAAATCAGTGGATGAGGGATCATAATGACTCACATTGACAATGAAATCTCATATACAATGCCTACTCTCATTTATCTCATTATAGGCTCAATAGGAATAATATTACCTTATCCATGCTTACCAAACCCATCGCCAATATATCCCATCTAAAAAAGCATTTGGACCCAATGCTTTGAGTATGCTATGAAAAATAAAAAAAATGATTATCCATGAGTAATCACTAAAGAATCAAAATAAGATAAAGGAATGTCAATTTTCAAATGATTTTTGTAGATCAACTCATGACGTGCTGAAAATAGGCTTACAGGGATGGTGTAAGAGTCAAAATATAGTATGAGATGCAAAGATGTGTGCCTACATCATAGTCTAGGGTTTTTATTTTCCTTTTGAATGTAATAGTGCCATAAATAGTCACTAATAGTGTGATAGGGTACAAACATACCATGATATATGAATCTAGAATATCAGAGCCACATACCGACAATCTCAACACAATGAGTAGATAAGCCTCCAATAGGAAATTACTGCCAAACAATCCTTCATCAAATAATGGCTTTGATATCAACTTGAGTTTTTATATCAATAAACACATCAAGTTCACATTTCACATTGTCCCTAAACTTATATTGATAAACACATCACATTCACATTTGACATTGTCCCTAAACCCATTAAAAGAACACTTCAAAAATAGTACACATTGTTATAGCAATATTTGCCTCACCCGATGCAATCTTGCACATAGGGAATTTTTCCATTTCCATATGCATACTTGAAGTCCCTTTTTGCAAATCCTAGAGATAAAAAAATAATTTTTCCACATATATGTGCCCTGCCTATATTACAACATGCATATATGTAGGTTGCACCACTACAACCCGTGTACATTGGGAACTGTGCCCAAAATTGAAAAATGGTGTCGTGTTTCCATGTCACGTCACGGGATCAATGATCCTTGGCCTTCCATATACTGGAAACGTTTCAAATCGGTCCTTCAGTTCCACTTGAAGGCTATAAATGGGCCAAATCCGAGCTATGGAAAAGAGGAGAAAGAATTCAACTTTGAGAGAAAAGTTACTCTGGAGAAATTATTCACTTCACATTGAGTCTGCAACCCTTTGTCCTTTAAGTCTGGACACATTGTTCAACACCCAAGCTCTTCCCTTATTGATTGAGAAATTCATTGTCTCTCTTATATGAGCTTTCCTTTGGTGGAGGATTGAAGTGGTGGAGGCCTAGCTGGAAGGAACTTGGTTTCTCGGTTTCGAATCGTGCTGACACAAAAGTTTGTAACTCATTCACTTATGTTGATTATATCTTAATAGAAATACTCTTTTCTCGTCCAATTAATATCCCACAAATATTTGAATTATTATTCCATGGGAGTATTTTTTATGAATGTTGATGGATTATGCTATTGAATGTGCTAACATCATATATTATCACCACATGCTTGCGTTGCTTGGTTGTTGAGGACTAGTTGCAGGTATATTGCTTTGGGTCAAGTGCTCAACGATGGAATTCATTGAACGTTTGGACCAGGTAGGCCTCTTATCTTGTCTTGTTAGTGTATTTGCTTATATAGCATACTTGAGATTAGAGTTGATTTCTGCAGTCATTTCCGTCTATTGTGGTTTACCCCTAGCCATAGAGAGATTTTCCTCATAACAAAATTGGTGACTCTACTGGGGATTGAATCTTCTTTTTGGGGTTTGGAGTGTTTTTCTCCTTAGATTTCTCTCGTTCATATTGAGTTTCTTATCGTATGATTTCTTGACAACCTCTGTTCACTTTGGGTCTGAGTTTCTTAGCCTTCTCCTTAGCCTAGATTTGTTTTGACACATATACACGAGGTTTTGCTTGACAATCACGTACATACACGTGTTGTATTTCTGCAAGATGTGTACATATAGGCTTTTCCCTTGACAAATCGTGTATATCAAACTTTGTTTCTTGATTGCTAGGTTTGGTGGTTGTTGGGTAGGTTTTGATGATTGTTGAGTCTTCTTGGATCTCTGTGGTGACTATTAAGTGTCTGTGGAATGATAGGAAACCTGTCTTTGGTTGAATTTTTGGGCGATGTATTTCTCATCATCTTTTCATTTTGATTGTCCTTGCACCTTGTGCTGGGTGTTTTGATCATTGATATCCTAGTTGGGTTTTCTTTGTCTATACACAATAGAGTCTTTATATCAAGTTGTTGTTCAGTCCTTGCATTTTCATTATCTTATATTGAAAATACAAAAATATTAGGAATTTTACATTGATTGGCATTTTGATCTCTTGAGTCTTTGTCATTTATCTTAGTGCATGTAAATAAASATTGCATTTTTATTTAGAATTGCATAATTGAATTGAAAATTGCATTTTTAAGAAGCATATCATTTATTGGAAATCGAAGTTGGGACTTTGCATTGTATTCATATTCATTTGTTTTACTTACTGAGTCATAACATCACTAGTTTCACAACCACACCTTTTGATTAAGCAAGGCCATTAAAATTAACGCTATAATTTAAAAGTTATTAGTAACGATTTTATTTTATAGGGTGCACTTGGAATAGGATTTTGTGAGTAAACTTCTCCAAGGATATTAAATCAACATGTGTTTGACTAAGGGAGTGGGGAAATCCATTGTATAATCAGTAATATCAGGAGGCTCTATTTACATTGGAGTTAAGCATGAGGTCGTGTGAGGTCGGTTGAAGGGATATCCCCCCGATACATTCTTAGTGTCAGATATATTTTCGGGGATCTATTTGTATATAGGGATCTTTTTAGTGCCCTTACCTCCATTAGAGGCGGTGCTTTCAAGGTTTTGAGCCTTGCTACCCTGCCCATACAGTGGACCTGACTTATGAATGTTCTCCTGTGCATCAGTTATACCATGGTTTCTTAATTGCTTGACTTAGGTACCACATAGGTTACTTGCAGGGGTTATTCTGTAGGTACCATGGGTCAAATAAGGGTCAAACAACACACAACCTTTATGGAGGATTACCTCTCCGGTGGATTTGACCGTCTGGTTGTTTATCCCACGAAGACCCTTATAACCGATTCAGTTTCCTCCAATATTTAGCAGCAAAGTCTTAGGCCCCTCTTGGGAGAGGCATACCTACTTTATAGAGGGAGGCACCTTTCATCCATTTTATCCTGTTTGTGTGCATATTCACCGTTTGATTATGTTTTGGTCTGCTCTTTGATTATTAGTAGGCCTTTGATATTTTATACTGTGTTTTGAGTTGTCATTATCATGGATAGTCGAGTTCCTGTAGCTCCCTCCTTTACCACTACCCCCCCCCATGATGTTCACTCATTTCATGGGGACGAATCTGTTTGCTTTTCATAATGGTATGAAAAATTATGACACTCAGTCCCTGCCTTGGGTCTCTAATCATTTTCCTATTGATATGCCAAACATGCATTCACGCTTTCCATCCTCTCCCTGACCCACTTATATGAACCCTAGTTTTTGATCTCGGGGCACCATGGCCCCGCTGTCTATGTATTCATTTGATAGGATTCATGTCCCTCAACCAAATCTCACTGTGGGAGGTTGGAACCTCCCCTCTTATGGATCTAGTCCTAGACATGTTTTTTCAGGTGCCAATACTCAAATGGGTGGTTATTCTACTTATTACACCCCATCCGTGTATCCTTAGTCCAACATGCCAGTGCCTACAAACACTTTTTCCATGGTAGGTCCACATATGTCCTCTAGTATTTCATATGGAGGGAATCAATTTTACAGTTCGGGATACCCTCTTCATGGAACCCCTTCACAAGGGGGCAAAATATATCCTCACCTGAATAATCCTTATTATACTTTTGTCTCTTCACATGCATTTTCTTCAGTGATGATGCCCGTACAAATATCTATGGATCAATTTGGCGGAGGATACTACCTTTCTAGACAGGGACATGGTGTAAACCAATATCCTTCATGGGTTACAATGTCTCAAAACCAATATTTTCCTGGACCTTGGTCTCAAATACCACAACTCACCATCACCACAAGTCTAGTCATTGCCAGTCATACTGGAGCTCCATCACCAACCATTGCTAGTCATGTTGGAGATGGGTCGACAACCTTTTCAAGTTATGTTGAAGACCTGCAACCATCCTCTACCAGTCATGCTGGGGGCATCACTCTAGTCGCCATGATTCATATCGATATCACATCTCCAACCTCTATACATCATGTGGGAGATGAAACTCTAGCCTCTGCTAGTCACGCTGAGAGCATGTCACTAGTCATTGTAAACAATGTTGGGGACAATCATATGATTGAGAAGCATAGACATGTCAGACGTAAGCCTAAATTACTTTGCAGGACTTGCGAAGGAAATCACCTTACTCATTTGTGTCCTACTACTTTCGGGATACCGGAAGCATGGTTCTCACCTGGGGGCTCTTCATCTTCTGAGGCGTCTGTGGTTTCCCTACACTTCGTTTCTCCTTTGATTTACATGGCAGTCATGCCGATGTAATCCTCTCCTCACCACACCCCCATTATCGAGGGTGGTGTGTCTCCTAGCCCCATTTCCATGCATCCTATTCAACCCAGAGTTTAAGAAGTGGTCGCATGGATTCAATCTATGGTTAATCCAACTCTCCTTTTGGAGGGTGATGCATCCTTCAACCATGTCATTAGGATTTTTGGTATTGCACCTTATGAACAAGAGATAGTTTTACTCTCCTCGGGTACTCTCCCTTCAAGTCCTAGAGAAGTTCCCTTTGATTGGGATGGTCTTGTAGGGAATCCAATGCCTCCTCCTATGTCCTTTCAAGTAAGAGACATTATCCGATATATTATGGAGAAGTTAACCTTCGCTAGAACCTTATCCTCCTCGACTTGGAGAAATTTGGGTTTTCCCAAGATTGTGTTGACTATTCGTAAGATGCTAAACTTTCAAAGAAGTCCAACACAGGAGCCTTGGCCTCCCCCATGACATGCTGCCTAGAAACCTATCAATGAGTCTGATTTAAGCTCTTTTTCAACTCGTCTAAAAAGTGAAAAGATTGTCGAGTGAGTTTTCCCCTTTCACACTCGTTAATTGGACTTGAAAGGTTGTGAGTCTTGGTTAATCTCTTTTTCGACTCATTTTCAAAAAGAGAAAAGATTGTCAAGTGAAATTGTCTCTTTCACACTCGTAAATTGGATTTGAAAGGACGTCTATTTGGTACAAGTTTATCCCTTTTTCAAACCAAGTAGACTAAGATTATGAAAAAGGAATTTTTTTGCAGTATTGAGCCTATTGTCAGTTCTCGGTTTGCATTATAAACTGTTTTCCTCAGTATTTTTTCATTCTCCAACCAAGAAGATCCATGTTTATATCCTTTTCAACTTGACACCCTATACCCAGGAGGGAACATTCCCCCGAGTGTCCATCTCCTGCATGCACATCCTTGAATTGAGCATAGGTATGTTCCACTGCTGGAACTATTTTTTCTTACTTACAACACTCGTTTCCTCCTCCATATCATAACATTCATTTGACTATGAAAAAACAAAGAAATATGGGTGAGACATGAGTATTATCTTATAAGATCAACAATCATGCTACCTTTGAACATAGCACACAATTTTTTATTCCACTTGTCATCATAATTTTGGGGTTTAGCATGGACTTAGGAATTTGAGCTCGTTACAAAGAGTTTACTCCTCCGACTGGTTACTCTTCCAGCCTTTATGGAGAGTTTGATTGATGCCTCCTACATCTCATGGTTTCATCATTGAGCCTATGCTTCCAAAGTCTTCCATATGTCTCTTGCTCTTGTTCAAAGGATGTTTATAAACTTGTTTTGGCCATTTCTCATAACTCTTGAATTTTCATGTCATCCATACCTTCAATTTATCTCAAAATCACATGAGGTTGTAGTCCTATTGTGCACCTTGGTCCTACTTTCCTCATTGGTAGGTAACCTTGAACCCAACAATCGACGTTTCATCATTGGTCGTTGACTGGGTGGTCTCCCTTATGTTTGACGACAAGACATCTATTCACACATTGGAATTTGTGCAGTGTCTTGGATGCCATTATCCTTATTGGTAGTTTCCTCACCTTTGTCAGTAGTTTTTCTCATTTCTTGTTATTCAGAGGGTCTTTTTCGTGTACCACTTGCACTTGGCACACGTGAAAGACACACAAGGTCGTTGGTTCATGAAAATGGTCTTCGTCCAATCTCCTCCAAATCATAAAGCTCCTTCTTTGTACCTCGTGATGAATGATGAGATATGCCTTAATTCTCTCCTTTCAACGGGTCTCCTTCCATCGACTTCATCTCATATATTATAGAAATGAGGCTTGTAGTCATTAGTGGTAGGTTCTCTCACCATCGACAGTTGGGAATACATCAATGTCTCTTGATTGATGGATTCTTCAAGTGTTCGACCTCAACTCCTTTATTCACACTTTTAAGAATTTACTCGGTGCCTTGATACCTACTTTCATCATCAGTAGGTTGTCTCGTGTTTTTTAACGATATACCTCAATGATCGATAATCAAATGAAGTCTCATAGTGTTCAAACTCAACTCCTTTATTCACATGATGTAGAATGACACCTTTGAAGGATTGTGTAGAATACTTGAAGACATCAATTTGTAGCCACAACTTTCCTGAGTTGTTCCTATATTTTCATTCGACCAGTACCTGTGTGACTTCAGTGATAATGGGAGATCAGATTGTACTCCATTGTATATAGATATCTTCAGATTGATTTTGAGATTAGTTTTATTGGGCCTTGTTCGTGACTATGAAAACCTTTGGCATGTAACCACATTTGTATTTTCCTATTTGTGGCCATGAGAAGTTGTTTGGTATATTTTCACTTGGATCTGTAGTGTAATTCAAATTGGCAGCCATGTATGCAAAGTCAGTAAAGATTGTAATGAGAAACTACTTCTTCCAACTAGGTCCCTATTACTCCACTTCTGGGTTTTATAATATATTTAAGCCATTGTAGATACTCCTCTGATCTCACACATTAGGGGGCATATGTTATAGAAATATTTGCCTCACCCCATGCAATCTTGCACATAAGGCATTTTTCCATTTCCCTATGCAGACTTGAAGTCTCCTTTTGAAAATCCCAGAGCTAAAAGCATAATTTTTCCACATATACGTGTCCTGCCTATATTAAAACATGTGTATATGCAGGTTTCACCACTACAACCCACGTACATTGGGAAATATGCCAAAAATTGAAAAATGGGACCGGATTTCCATGTCGTGTCACGAGATCAATGATCCTTGGCCTTCCATATAATGGAAACATTCTGACGCGGCCCTTCAGTTCCACTTGAAGGCTATAAATGGGCCAAATACGAGCTATGGAAAAGAGGAGAAATAATTCAACTTTGAGAGCAAAGTTACTCTGGAGAAATTATTCACTTTACATTGAGTCTACATCCCTTTGTCCTTTAAGAATGAACACATTGTTCAACACCCAAACTCTTCCTTTATTTATTGAGAACTTCATTGTCTCTCTTATATGAGATTTCCTTTGGTGGAGGATTGAAGTGGTGGAAGCCCAGATGGAAGGAAATTAGTTTCTCAGTTATGAACCATGCCGACACATAAGTTTGAAACTCATTCACTTCTGTTGATTATATTTTAATAGAAATACTCATTTCTCATCCAATTAATATCTCGCAAATGTTTGAATTATTATTCCATGGATGTATTTGTTATGAATGTTGATGTATTATGATATTGAATGTGCTAACATCATATATTATCACCATATGCTTGCATTGCTTGGTTGTTGAGGACTAGTTGCAGGTATATTTCTTTGGGTCAAGTGATCAACAATGGACTTCATCGAACGTCTGGACAAGGTAGGCCTCTTATCTTGTCTTGCTAGTGTATTTTCTTATATAGCATACTTGAGATTAGATTTTATTTCTTATATAGGACATTACTTAGCTAGGACATCCTCACACGATGAGTTAAGGGTCCACATAAGTAGGGTACACACCCAAAAGGGTTATTCTTCCTACATATCAAAGTTAACTAGGTTTGAATAATACAATAAATGATCACATTAATAACCAAGCAATTGAATTATGAAACATAACATTGTCGAATCTCAATGTTTTTTATTATTGTAGTTTTGTATATTGTAGTAGGTGAAAAATATAGTACAACCTCACTATATTTGTAATACCATATTCAAATATAGTGTGACAAATTGTTTCGTGTAATATCTATAACAATTTTCAAAACAAAAACAAGATGATTCTTTAAATACTTTATGCAATAAGTTTTGATTGTAGGTCTATAAGGTTGAGGATAAGATTGGGAAATGGTTTGACTATGAACAAGAGAATATGACTAGTTAGTGGTTACAAAGGAATAGTTGAAGCCATGGGAAGCATAATCCAAGAAAATGTTCTAACATGAGGTTATTGGTAACAACTATAAAGATACATATTATGTGATGAACACACATGTTCTAAAGGTAATATTGGGGCATGGGAATTGGTTCCCGAGAATTAGGGTTTGAAATTATACCTAATGAATTTGACCAGGTATAAATCTAGAAGTTTGTTGTTGAAAAATGATATTAAGCATGTAAGCCAACATAATGGACTGTGGTAATTGTGGAGCCACAATGTAAGTATGAAGAATAATTTGGGAATCTATTTTTTTCATATGGGAATCCATTGAAATAATAGATTTATCACTAGAAAAAAGTACATTGGGAATGCACATGCAAAGTGAACATGTAGAGTGTAGGGAACATGCTTAAAATAACAAGCAAAACTATCATACACACAATTTATATCAAATATAAATGTGAAGCATAGCTCCCAAAATGATGATAAATATGAAGTACACAATACCCCCTTGTACAATAGGAGAACAACTCCCAAATAACCAAAGTCCCATTGATCGTTCCATCTCTCGAGTGAAGGGTTCATCCATCCTTTCTCTTTCAAATATTGCTTAGTTCCTTCACCATAAGTGTTATTGTATCCTTCTTTTCTAAGGGAACAAAATCATCCCTTATTTTATTTTGGACTCTCATTGATTACTTTTTAATGTAATTTCCTCCCCTAACCTTTGTCCCTTGGTCGTGGGGGTTGTCTTTGTTATAAATATTATCATGTTAGACTATATATATTTTCATGAGACTCCTTCGTAGTGTACTCATTCAAACTACATTTTTCGTATCTAAACATATTTCTTAGAAGGCATTGACCACTCATGAGGCTACCATGTGTGACTTCACAAGACAAACTATTGATTGGGGGGGATAGAAGGAGGTTGGATAGCCAACATGTTAGTGGTTGTGTAACACCTTGTATTATAACACCATTCTACTAGATGAAGCCACTTGACCCACTAGGATTTTTTTTCTGAAGAATAACAATGAACATGACCCTTTAAACACATGTTCACTATTTCTTGTTTGACCCTCTATCTATGGATGATATGTTGAACTCGTGGCTAATGTTGTTCCTATTATCTTACATAACTCCTTCCAAAAATTTCCTATGAATTTTGGATCTCTATCACTTACTATTACTTTAGGAAATCCATGAAACTTATGAATTTCTTGTTAAAATTTCAAAACCCAACCCAGTTTCAGTCTTGCTGATTTTTCAACCAATGTTAAATGCCCAAACCTAGTTTCAACATATAAAAAACTTAGCAGAAAATAAACTTCAGAACTGAAACATGAGGATTCTGAACATCGTTTTAAGTGCAAAAATAAAATATCAGCAGTATGAAAAACTCAGAAAATTATAGACACAGGAATTTTTGGTCTAACATCGACCCTGGAAAAACCCACAAGGGGAAAACTAGTGAGAGAGACGGCTTTTTATTATTTATGAGCTTCAGAGAAATTTCTTCTACAACATATTCATCTTCAGAAATTTACATAAACTTATCTGGACTTTCATTCGCAAAAATCCTTCTGAACAGTCCTGGAAAAATCTCCTCGATTTATGTGCCAGAAATCTGTACAACTGTGTGGTTGTCCCAGCAATAAATGTTGTACAAATTGTCTCGAAATTTGTGCCAAATTTCTGCTAAGACTGTATGGAATATGCAGCAGGAACAACTCCTTGAAAACTGTGTTGTACGACCCTTGAAATTTGTGCCAAAATTGTACGGAATGTACTGAATTTCACCCAGAAATTTATTACAGCAAATGCCTCAATTTCTGTGGAAATAAATGATTGTATGGAAGCCTTGGAATGCGTTCCAAACTTATCATAAATTATTTTTTTGTCTCCCTTGATTTTTGTGCATAGAAAATGGTTGTACAACCTCTAGAAATCTGTACCATAGAGTCTGCATTAATTGTTGTACCTTATCTTGAAATCCATGCTAGGTTTCTGCCTTAGGATGTGCACCCAACTCTGCAAATGCAACCTCTTCTTCAAATCGACCTCTCTCTCTTGCTCTCTTGCTCTCTCAACAAGAATTGAATGAACAACCCATGAATGGGTGCACCCACTTTGCCCTAACCGACCTCATGAGGGAAGGTGAGGGGTTTTCTAATCCAACGGTTGAGATTAAATTAGATGAGTGGCTAAGATTATATGTCTCTTCACTCACCCTCACTTTAGTGATAGAGTCACCTTTTAATTTGCATCTCACAAATTAAATGACTAGGACCCACATTAGGCACTTTCTCCCCCTTAGGTGCCTAGGGAAGAGAAACACTTGCCTTGGTACTTTATTTAATTAAAAAATTTAACACTCCCTCATACTAAGGAAAGTGTTACTCACCACTCCAAGCTTGTCCCTAAAAAATAGAAACTTGCCTCTGCCCAATGCCTTGGTGAGTATGTTTGCAACCTGCTCCTCTGTAGATATGTACTGTAGCTCCACAACTCCTCTCTGAACATAATCACGGATGAAGTGATACCGAATCTCGATATGCTTAGACTGATCATAAAAAACTGGATTCTCCGAGAGTTTAATGCAACTCTGATTATCACAGTAAATCATGGTAGGCCTCAACTACACACCGAACAATCCCACCAGCATCTTGAGAAGCCAAAGGGCCTCACAACTGGCCTAATTGGCTTCCATATACTCAGTCTCTGCAGAAATCAAAGCCACTGACTTTTGTTTCGGACTGAACCAAGACACAACTGCTAATCCCAATCCAAAACAACACCCTGAAGTGCTTTTCCTATCATTGACACATCCTGCCCAATATGAGTCTGTATAACCAACCAGACGAACTCCATCTCCTCTCTGATAGTCCAAACCATAATCTATTGTACCACAAAGATACCTGAGCATATGTTTTGCTACCACCCAGTGCACTCTCCTAGGCTCCACCATGAGCTGACTGAGAGTGTTGACAGCAAAAAAACTATCCGGCCTGGTATTGACCAAATACATCAATGACCCGATCAAGTGACGATACAAAGTGGAATCCACCAACTATGACTCAGAAGCATGAAGCTTCTTCCAGTTGGTGATCATGGGAGTGGTCATGGGCCTGCTATCTCCCATCTGAAATCTTCTCAGAATGTCACATACGTACTTCACTTGTCCCAGGAAGATGTGTCCAGGCTCCTGCCAAACCTCCAATCCCAAAAAGTAATGCATCAGTCCAATGTTTGTCATCTCGAACTCTAAAGAAAGGCTCTCCTTGCAGCTGTTGATGAGTCTCTATGCCCCTGTAATGAAAACATCATCCAAATATAGCAGAAGAATGAGAGGATCCTCTCCAACCACAATGAAGTATAGGTTGGGATCCGACTCACTCTTCTCAAAACCCAACTACTGCAAATAGGAATCTATCCTCTAATACCAAACTCTGAGAGCTTGTTTCAGCCCATACAATGCCTTCTTCAGTCTACACACATGAGACTCTCTCCCATGCATCTCAAAGACCAATGGATGCTCAATATACACCTCCTCCTCAATAAGACCATTCAAAAATGCAACCTTCACATCTATCTGGTGGATCTTCCAACCCATTTCTGTTGCAATGGAGATCACTGCCCTGATTGAAGTGTATCTAGCAACCAGCAAAAAGGTCTCATCATAGTCGACTCCCTCAACCTGTGAAAACCCCCGAGCCATAAAACGAGCTTTGTACTTCTCAATGGTACCATTTGCAACATGATTTAGCTTGTAGAGCCACCTAGAAGTCACCACTGACTTCCCCTCAGGTCTAGGAACAACTTCCCAGACATCGTTCTTCATGATGGAATTGTACTCGTCCATCATGGCATCTCTCCATACTTGTCTACTAGAGGCCTCCTCAAAAGTGGAAGGCTCAGAATCCCGAATACTACTCACCATCGCGATGTAGCTGCAAAACCTCTCGGGAGGTGTACTCTCCCTCACTACCTATCTGGGATTCCCCACTGAACCCTGTGCCTCCCTCAAAGTGTCCTGAAGCCACTTGGGATTCCTCCTCTCTGAAGTAGTGTTCTATGGAGGGGACTCTCCCTGCTCAACCCTAGTTGCCGAAGATAATGATCCTGATGTAGACTCTGAAGTGCCTGATTCTGAAACCTATGGCCCTGTCACCTATGAACTTGTCGTCACTGAAGCTGGTGGCCCCGAAATCTGTGCCACTATAGTCTGTTGTGGGCTCACCTGAATCAGAGATGAAGACTACTCACCTCTCTCAATCCCTCTAGACTTCCTAAAGGCTCTGTCCTCCTCAAATCTGACATCCCTCCTCAAGACAGTCTTCCTCAAGGAAGGAAGGTAAATACGGAAAGCCTTTGAAGTCTCACTATACCCAAAAAATATCCCTCTCTCTACCATGGGCTCCATCTTTGAACTCTTCTTAGAAGGGACATATGAATAAGTGATGCACCCAAAAATCTGAAAGTGCCCCACCTCAGGCTTCTTCCTAGAGAAAGCCTCCTCAGGATTCATGCTCCCCATAGCCTTGTGAGGACTCCTATTCTGCAGATAAACTACAGTGTATCATGCCTCAGCCCATAGAAATAGTGGAAGACCCTGATCATGTAGCATGTCTCTCGTAGCCCCAACAATGGCCCTGTTCTTCTTCTTAGAAACCCCATTCTACTGCGGGTTGTAAGGAACAGTCAACTCCCTCCTGATGCCCTCTCCTGCACAAAAGTCCATAAAATCCTTGGAGGTATACTCACCCCCATTGTCCAATCTCAGGACTTTGATTTTCTTCCCTGTCTGGTTCTCCACAAGAGCTTTGAACTCTTGGAACCGACTGAAGACCTGTCCTTTGGTCTTCATGAAGAAAATCCAAGACTTCCGAGAGAAGTCATCAATGAATACAACATAGTATAGGGAACCAGTCAACGATGCTGAAGACATTCGGCCACATACATATGAATGTATAAGATCAAGTATCCCTGCTGCTCTACTGTCATTACTCAGAAAAGAAGTCTTGGTGTACTTTCCCAAAGCACACCCCTTGCACAACTCATGGTGCTCTGAACTGAAATCTGGAACTCCCGTCACCATCTCCCTTAGAACTCTCAAAGCCCCATGGTGAAAATGTGCCATCCTCTTGTGCCATATCTCATATAGGTCACTGTTGCTTTTGGTAGAATGAATCAATGCTCTCACTGGATGGAACAAGAACTTGTACAGCCTCTCATGTCTAGTACCAATCACTTTGGCCAAAGTGATGCTAGACCCTCTGGGGGAAAGGAGCACCTTCCCATCATGGAACAAGATCTCATAGCCCTTCTCCTCAATAGTAGAAACTGATACTAAGTTATTCTTCAGGCCTGGAACATATAGAACCTCTGTCAAAGTCATGGAAGGCAAAGACTCCCTTCGAAATGATACGGTCCCACAACCAACCACCTTGACCTCTCGATCATCTCCAAGAACTACCTCTGCATCTCTACACTATGTAAGATATGTCAGGTTCTCACGAACTGATGTCATATGGCGAGAGGCACCACTGTCTATATACCAAGCATATGTAGTAGTGGTCCTCGAGGATAGACATGGAATCAAGAAAAATTCCTTGTCAAACTTGGTGGAAAACTCCTCCACCTCTACTGAAGTTGTTGTTTGTTTCTTCTTCTTGTTTGAACACTATCTTGCATAGTGCCCAAACTTATGGCAAGAAAAGCACTTAACTTTGCTCATGTCTTTCTTCCCTTCACCCTTGGGCTTCTGTCCTCCCTTTGGACCCTTTATGAACTTCTTCTTGCTAGTGGTAGCAAGAGCCACATTCTCCTCCTCATGACTAGTAGATGAACTGCCATGTACATAACCTCTCTGGGTCTCCTCCTGAACAAAGTCATCCCAAAGACGTTCCCAACCAAGAAGCTTATCCCTAGCAACAATGCCCTCCATAAAAACAACCCATTGTTTGGAGACTCCATTCAATGCTTTTCTCACAAGATCACTGTCAACTATGGCTTCCCCCACAACTCCTAGCTCATCCCTCACCTGTGTCAATCTAGTAAGGTATGTGACCACATTTTCAGCCTTGGTCATTTTTATTCTCTTTAGTTTTCCCTCAAAACCATTTTCCGGTTCTCATTTGTACTCTGGTACAATTTTTTCAAAGACTCCCACATCTCATAGGCATGTGTATTCCCTATTATGTGAGGAATCAAATGATCCTTGATGGCATCAAGAATAAATCTCTTAGCCTTGATACTCTTCTTAGTATAGGCTGCAAGAAGAGTAGCATCAGTAGGTACCAAAACAGGATGAGTAGTGGTATTCTCCACAATGTCCAACAACTCATTTTCTTGCAGAAGCAAGATCATCCTCTCCTTCCAGGCACCAAAATTTGTTGCCCCATCAAGTCTGTCCTCAACTCTCAAACCAGTAGCCATGACCCTTTTTTTTTTCTTCTGAAAATTACAAATTCAAAAATCTACCCTGTGAAGTGACTGTTGTTCTATCTTTCTGTCTACTGAAATCTCTGCTTCCCTTCAACTTAGCTCTGATACCATGTTAAAATTTCAGACCCCAACCCAGTTTCAGTCTCGCTGATTTTTCAGCCAATGTTAAATGCCCAAACCCAATTTCGACACAATTTCAACATATAAAAAACTTAACAGAAAATAAACTTCAGAACTGAAACATGAGGATTCTGAACATCGTTTTAAGTGCATAAATAAAATATCAGCAGTATGAAAAACTCAGAAAATTATAGACACGGGAAATTATGGTCTAACATCGACCCTGGAAAAACCCACAAGGGGAAAACTAGTGAGAGAGAGGGATTTTTATTATTTATGAGCTTGAGATAAATTTCTTCTACAACATATTCATCTTCAGAAATTTACATAAACTTATCTAGACTTTCATTCGCAAAAATCCTTCTGAACATTCCTGGAAAAATCTCCTCGATTTTTGTGCCAAAAATATGTACAACTGTACGACTGTCCCAGCAATATATGCTATATAGAATGTCTTGAAATTTGTGCCAAATTTCTGCTAAGAGTGTACAAAATATGCAGCAGGAATAGCTCCTTGAAAATCGTGTTGTACGGCCCTCGAAATTTATGCCAAAACTATACGAACTGTACAGAATTTCACCCAAAAATTTATAACAGCAAATGCCTCAATTTCTGTGCCAATAAATGACTATATGGTAGTCTTGGGATGCGTGCCAAACTTCTAAAAAATTCTTTTGCTGTCTCCCTCAATTTCTGTGCATAGAAAATGTCTATACAGCCTCTAGAAATCTATACCGTATGGTCTGCATTAATTGTTGTACCATGTCTTGAAATCCATGCTAGCTTTCTACCTTGGGATGCGCACCCAACTCTGCTAATGTAGCCTCTTCTTCAGCTCAACCTCTCTCTCTTGCTCTCTTGCTCTCTCAACAAGAATTAAATGAACAACCCATGAATGGGTGCGCCCCCTTTGCCCTAATCAACCTCATGAGGGAAGGTGAGGGGTTTTCTAATCCAATGGTTGAGATTAAATTAGATGAGTGGCTGAGATTAGATGTCTCTTCACTCACCCTCACTTTAGTTATAAAGTCACCTTTTAATTTGCATCTCACAAGTTAAATGACTAGGACCCACATTAGGCACTTTCTCCCCCTTAGGTGCCTAGGGAAGAGAAACACTTGCCTTGGTACTTTATTTAATTAAAAAATTTAACATTTCTTTCATGAACACGTTTGCTACTTGTCTTTCAATATATACATGTACTATGAATTCCACAAAAATGTGCATATTATGTGAGTCTATGCACAACCACAAAAATGGCATCCTTGCCTTTTGATTTTGGTAAACCTATAATGAAATCCATTGACATCTCTCCCCATATTTGATTAGGTATATATAAGCATTGACATAACCATATAATCTTGATAGTCTCTCCTTATTTCTTTGGCACACTTGACATTGTCTTACACAGTTTTGAATATATTTCTTCAATCCTTACCCACCAAATTTTTTTTGATCGTTTAATATGTTTTAAGGAGCCCTAACTGTCCCACCATGGGAGGGTAATGAGACTCTCTTAATATTTCATGTTTCAACTTTGACTGAGGGAATAAAAATATTGTATTCTTGTACCAAAGAATGTCTTTCTTCTGATCACAATGTTCAACAATGTCCTTCCCTTCTTTTAGACATTGTATTTTCTATCTAGTACTATTTTCTTCTTGCAATTCCTTGGAAGCTTCTTCCAACCATATAGAAACAAAATATGTAATGAAATGCAAACTATATGATTATGCTATTCTCAATAGGGAATTTTCTACCACATTTCCTGCCATTTTTGTAGATTATTTTAAAATCAAAATTTTGCATTTTAGCACCCATTTTTGTTGATCTTCTGAAGACAATCATTGCTTGAAAACAATAATTTAAGGTGTCATGGTCTATCTTGAATTTAAAATTCCTTCCAATGAGATATTGTCACCACTGCTTGATTTCATGTGAAATATATGGCCTTTCTTTTTCATAAGTACATTTCCCCAAATCTTTTCTCTTGAGTCATTTACTTTCAAAATCTAATAGTCTCATTTCTTTCATCAATACTACCTCAGTTCCTTATCATTATGCATCCCATTCTACTATGAATGTTTTACCAAAATTAGGTGTTGCTAAAACTGGTGTAGAGGTCATATCATCCTTTAAGTGTGAGAATGATATGGAAGCCTCTTCAATCCAGTCAAAGGATTTTTTTTCAAAAGATATGTGAGTGGGGATGCAAAGAATGCATAATTATGAACAAATTTTCTATAATATATGGTAAGAATAAGAAATCCTTTAAAACCCTTAATGTTCTTAGGAATGGGCCATTTTGTGATAGCTCAAATATTTTGAGGGTCAAATTTCACCCCTTACCATGAAACAATATGACCCAAACACTTTACATCTTGTTTCCAAAAAGCACATTTGAATATTTTTGAATACAATTGATTGTTCTCAAGTATTTGTAAGACTTAATCCACATGTTTAATGTGTTCTTCCAATGATTTTCTATAGATAAGTATACCATGAAAGAAAACCAACACAAACTTTATAAATGAGGTTGGATAATTTTGTTCATAAGATTTTGAAAAGTAGAAGGAACATTAATCAACCCAAAAGGCATGACCAAGAATTCATAGTTCCCTTCATGTGTTGTAAAAGTTGTTTTGGGAATGTCTTCTTCCCTTGATCTAATTAAATGGTATCTTGATTTAATATCTAACTTTGTGAAGTCCCATAAAGCTCATCTAATAGCTCTACACTCCAAAAAATGCTAATGAAAGAGAATGCGCAAGGGACTTTCTTGACCTCTAGATAAAGACCTCTATATTATGATGGAGCTCTACCTCTACATACAAGGAAGAATAAAAATGCCTACATACAGAGAATAATAATAACTATTGTGAGTTGTGTGCACAATTAACTATGGGAATAATTTATAAATTTCACTTCATTTTCTTAAGGTTCTTGAGATCTATTTCATAGGACTACCAACCTATCGATTGACTTTGAAACATTATTACAATAGAGAAAATTAAATCTTGTCCAACATTTTCACTAGGCAAGCTCAAGAAGATAAACATCGAAAATGTATTTGAATGAGAGATGAATGCCACAACCCTTAGGCACAATCTCAACCGACACACATATCTATAAATTACTTTTATAACAACAAATGTATAACAACACTTGATCCAACCTACTTATAAGTTTACAAGTTCTTCGTATGCATTTCGTTCATTGGTCTGATTGTTGCTTCTTTCTTCACTAAATATGATTTGCGCTCGTTACTTCTACTTTCACCAAATCTTGTTTGTGTACACTACTTCTTCTTTCACCAGATCAGTTTAGCAATCACTCCTTCTTTTTCGATATCTTCTCGGTGCTCAGTCCTTCTTCTTTTCCAAGATCTATTAGCTCGATCATCACATACTTTATCACTCCCTCCTTTTTAAATAATATTCAATATTTTCTCATATTATATTCTAATATGTAAATTGTTGGAGCTGCCTTTGTTTTTTTAGCTTTTTTTTTTAAATTTTATATCTTTATGCTTGAAATCGAAAGCTGGTTTTTGTATTTTCCTTTATTTTCCCCAAAATCTCAGAAGTTTCATCAAGCAAGCAGCTATGGTTATCATACTCTTAAGGCAAGATTTATTTTTTAATCGTTTTAAACAAGTCTCTCCATTTTTACCTCGGGATGTCGCATGCCGAGAGTTATAGATCACCTAGTTTACGAGTCCCGAGGAGCGAAACGACGAAGTAGTTTTAAAAAAAAGTTTACCCAGGTCGATACCGAGAGTAGAGATACTCTAAACCACAGTTAAGCATCATCGGGATTTCGTGTCTCGGTGTTTTCTAGCTCCAAAAGTCTTACCATCATAACCCCGATAGCCAAAACCACGGGATTTTGTTTTAGTAACCCGGGTCAATTTTAAAAGTAAAAAGTTTAGCCACGGTTAAGCTCTATCGAGAATTCACAACTCGACATGTTTTCCCTCAAAAACTATACCTTCGAAACGCCGAGTCACGAAGTCACGATATAGATAAAAACGTAATTAATTAAACACTTAATCCGGTTTTATCTTCCATTTTAATTAGATCATATCATCGTGATATCGCGATTTCGCAACTCGGCATACGATCATAAATAAAAATGTAATTAATTAAACACTTAATCCTGGTCACGTTTTTTATTAACCAAAGCTAATTATCGCAATCTCGGGTTTTAGAGGTTTAAAGGGTTAAAGTGAAAACTCTCGATGAGGCGAATTCCGAAATATTAATTAACATTTAAAAAGGCTTGATTAATTAAGCTAAGCCAACATTTCCAGTGTTTTAATATGAAAATTAATATGTATAGTCTACGAAGCAATTTTAAACTTTCCTTGCGCCAACTTGCATTACGAACTGTCAAAATTTATGACATTAATTGGAAATGAGGTGAATCGACGAGTAAGGATTTGGTTTTTATTGCTAAATTTATATTTAAGAATGATTTGACCATTTTGTTCCTAAGGACGACCTAGTTTTAAATGGTCGAAGACATGGATCTTTTATTTGTGGTCACAAATTTCATTTCTATTTTGCGCAGAGCAACCTTTTCTCGAGCGAACTAATTTTTGTATGTATACATATTTTTATCACAGGATAGCTAAAGTAGAATCCCCCTCCATGGCCCCGCGAAAAGCATCTAAAGCCACTATTGAGGTTTCAGGACAAGGTTCAGACAACGTTTTTGATACTTCACCTCGAAGTGTCAACTCTGTCAGGACCTGGTCATATATTTCTGAGGTTCTATAGTTTGAATTGGTAGATGGTTCAGATGATTCCAGTGACAATGAAAAAGACGACCTGATCACCAAATATAAGACCGTAGTCCAAGCTGAAATGCATAAAGTAGCGGCTAGGCCACATCTTCTCCCTTACTACGATATGGTCCAATGGGCATTATACCATGTAGTTATACCAACCAGAACCATCGTCAATGAGAAGAGGGTCACCATTGGGACTTTCAGACCCGAGCAATTGTAGGCTATGTACAAGTTGCCAACCGTGTCAGAATTTACATACAATGCCGAATTCCCAGAGAATTTTAAACAGAAGGAATGTGTGCAATACGACAAAAGTATGTCTGGTTTAATCAAAGATTGGGTTTCACACCTTGTGAAGTTCAGGGTGGACAGTAATGGTGTATATTCAATATCTTCTCTGGCACCATAGTTCAAATATGTATCTATGATGACCTGCATATTACATGGGAGAGAGGACACCGCACATTTTTTCCTTCAGTGGGTGCCTCTAATACATACAGTCGTTGAAGGTTGTTCCTTCGACTGGGCTAAACTACTATCTGATAGTTTGACCAGTCGAGTTACAGAATATCGAGCGTAGAGGGAGAGCGGAAAGATCGCTTCATTCTTTATGTCCGCATATATTATGGACGCCGTGTGTTTTCTAACGCCTTTTCCCTTGATGCATTGGAGCTGGACTCCATCGGAGGCTGAGGTCATCCACGTCTACCATTCAAAGTTGTGGGAAAACAAAGCTTCAGATTTTGTGTATGAAATATTTAACTGGGTAATGGTATCGCTGCATGTCACTATCTTTGGCCACCCGCCACCCAGGATCCCACCCAGGATCTCAGACAGTATCGTGGTAAACCTGAGTAGTATAGTCGACTGGTATGTGGAAGCAAAATTTTCATATCTTAGGGTTTTCAACACTTTTGTTCCTCCACATGCCTTACCATTATTCATACCCGATAGGTTGGCTTATCGAGAGGTTGCCAAGCAAAACATAATCAGTGGTGTAAGCAAGGAACTTAAGGGATATTCTAAGAAGGTATGGCCACCTTTTCCTATTCATTTAAATTCCTATTCTTTGTTAGATTTTGGGCATGCTAAAGCTGAGGCAACAGCCCTAGAAGACCTAAAATTGGTTCATGTCGAATTCAAGAAGCACGATCCACATAGGGTCATAAGTAAGCACTTAGCCAGTTGTGGGCTTAAAAGGTTCGAGCACAAAAATTCACCCTCGGATGACATTTTCCGAGGCACGATATCTTATGCCGAGGTTTTGGCTCGGATACAAGCCCTGGCGCCCGAAGAGAGGGCTGATGTTTTAAAATTCCAAGAACATTGGCGGAGTTGTCTTTCCCCAATATTGTGGGGTGAGAATCCAATAACAACATAGGTGCATCAAAAAGAAGTCGAAGGCTCCAAAGATTTAACACCCAGACCAGAAGAACACTAGGAAAGAGAAGAGAAAACTGGGAGCCTGAAATCAAAAATGAAAACTCCTGATCCGCCAAAAAAGTCGACTCCAGTTGCCACTCCGGGCCAATCAGCTAAGAAAATTGTAAATCCCATCGCCTCTATTACTCCCTTACAATCAACTAAAGGGAACATAGACGCAGGGTGGATTTTCAATGAATAATTGAGACCTATAAGGATAGAAGAGCTCCCTCCAAATGAGTTCTTTTTTGATAAAAAGAGAAAGGCTGTGGTAAAAAGAGAATTCTATCAAGAAGAAGGATCAACGGCCAAAAAATTTAAGGTGTTGACCGATGGGAAAGATATGAAGAAAGAAGAGTTTGTGATAGAAATAGCCGGAACATTAGGGGCGTTTGCTACGGCAAACCAATTTTCAGTCAGGGTTTTGAAAAATCAGCTGAAGAGAAAAAATCACCTCATCAAAACCTTAGAAGATAAACTAGCCACAGTAGAGGAAGATGCCAAGGACCAGGCGAACACAGGAATAGAACAAGCAAGAATGGTCAATAAAAAAGAAATCGAGCTGCTCAAATCTAAGCTCAAACAAGTAGAGCTGGTAGCTCAGACCAATCAAATACAGGCAGGCCAACAAAGAGACTTGATAGGGCAGCTACAGGTTAGATTAGAGTTTTTCGAAAGCCAAGTTATAAATATCGGGATATTCCAGTCCTAGGCTATGGAGATTCGGAGAAAAGTTTCTGCAGCCCAATGAAGTTTACTTTCCAAGGTAGAGACGATTCAGGACAGTTGCCTGCTTATTGATCAAGTATTGGAAAACTTATCTGTCAGAGAGAGAGAAGATGGATCAGCTCGAGTCGCATTTCAAGAGGCTATAATAGCTACAACAAACAGGGAATCAGGAAATAATTCCAAGTTTCCCATTTCGGAATAGACCCGAGGTAATATTTTGTTGAAAGAATGGGAACACAGCATATTAGAAGGCAAATTTCAAGCCAAGAAGGTAAGGAAATCCTGTGAAGAGGCTTTCGGTTCTATAGATGGAAATCTGTTAGGCACTGATAGTGAGAGCAATGCTGAGACATTGAGCCAAATGAATATGGCGAAACTATCGCTTGATATAAATGAGAAGGAAGAAAGAGATTCGACCGAAGTCTCACAAGTAACTCTGGCA
>ML795723.1:118869-129527 GCA_009831015.1 Picea engelmannii | reverse complement strand
TGAGTCTCTATGCCCCTGTAATGAAAACATCATCCAAATATAGCAGAAGAATGAGAGGATCCTCTCCAACCACAATGAAGTATAGGTTGGGATCCGACTCACTCTTCTCAAAACCCAACTACTGCAAATAGGAATCTATCCTCGAATACCAAACTCTGAGAGCTTGTTTCAGCCCATACAATGCCTTCTTCAGTCTACACACATGAGACTCTCTCCCATGCACCTCAAAGACCAATGGCTTCTCAATATACACCTCCTCCTCAATAAGACCATTCAAAAATGCGACCTTCACATCCATCTGGTGGATCTTCCAACCCATTTCTGTTGCAATGGAGATCACTGCCCTGATTGAAGTGTATCTAGCAACCAGCACAAAGGTCTCATCATAGTCGACTCCCTCAACCTGTGAAAACCCCCGAGCCACAAAACGAGCTTTGTACTTCTCAATGGTACCATTTGCAACATGATTTAGCTTGTAGAGCCACCTGGAAGTCACCACTGACTTCCCCTCAGGTCTAGGAACAACTTTCCAGACATCGTTCTTCATGATGGAATTGTACTCTTCCATCATGGAATCTCTCCATACTTGTCTACTAGAGGCCTCCTCAAAAGTGGAAGGCTCAGACTCCCGAATACTACTCACCATCGCGATGTAGCTGCAAAACCTCTCGGGAGGTGTACTCTCCCTCACTACCTGTTTGGGATTCCCCACTGAACCCTGTGCCTCCCTCAAAGTGTCCTGAATCCACTTGGGATTCCTCCTCTCTGAAGTAGTGTTCTATGGAGGGGACTCTCCCTGCTCAACCCTAGCTGCCAAAGATAATGATCCTGATGTAGACTCTGAAGTGCCTGATCCTGAAACCTATGGTCCTGTCACCTATGAACCTGTCGTCACTGAAGCTGGTGGCCCCAAAATCTGTGCCACTGTAGTCTGTTGTGGGCTCACCTGAATCAGAGATTAATACTACTCACCTTTCTCAGTCCCTCTAGACTTCCTAAAGGCTCTGTCCTCCTCAAATCTGACATCCCTCCTCAAGACAGTCTTCCTCAAGGAAGGAAGGTAAATACGGAAATCCTTTGAAGTCTCACTATACCCAACAAAGATCCCTCTCTCTACCATGGGCTCCATCTTTGAACTCTTCTTAGAAGGGACATATGAATAAGTGATGCACCCAAAAATCTGAAAGTGCCCCACCTCAGGCTTCTTCCTAGAGAAAGCCTCCTCAGGATTCATGCTCCCCACAGCCTTGTGAGGACTCCTATTCTGCAGATAAACTACAGTGTATCATGCCTCAGCCCATAGAAATAGTGGAAGACCCTGATCATGTAGCATGGCTCTCGTAGCCCCAACAATGGCCCTGTTCTTCTTCTTAGAAACCCCATTCTACTGCGGGTTGTAAGGAATAGTCAACTCCTTCCTGATGCCCTCTCCTGCACAAAAGTCCATAAAATCCTTGGAGGTATACTCACCCCCATTGTCCAATCTCAGGACTTTGATTTTCTTCCCTGTCTGGTTCTCCACAAGAGCTTTGAACTCTTGGAACCAACTGAAGACCTGTCCTTTGGTCTTCATGAAGAAAATCCAGGACTTCCGAGAGAAGTCATCAATGAATACAACATAGTATAGGGAACCAGTCAACGATGCTGAAGACATTGGGCCACATACATATGAATGTATAAGATCAAGTATCCCTGCTTCTCTACTGTCATTACTCAGAAAAGAAGTCTTGGTGTACTTTCCCAAAGCACACCCCTTTCACAACTCATGGTGCTCTGAACTGAAATCTGGAACTCCCGTCACCATCTCCCTTAGAACTCTCAAAGCCCCATGGTGAAAATGTGCCATCCTCTTGTGCCATATCTCATATAGGTCACTGCTGCTGTTGGTAGAATGAATCAATGCTCTCACTGGATGGAACAAGAACTTGTACAACCTCTCATGTCTAGTACCAATCACTTTGGCCAAAGTGATGCTAGACCCTCTGGGGGAAAGGATCACCTTCCCATCATGGAAAAAGATCTCATAGCCCTTCTCCTCAATAGTAGAAACTGATACTAAGTTATTCTTCAGGCCTGAAACATATAGAACCTCTGTCAAAGTCATGGAAGGCAAAGACTCCCTTCGAAATGATACGGTCCCACAACCAACCACCTTGACCTCTCGATCATCTCCAAGAACTACCTCTGTATCTCCACACTATGTAAGATATGTCAGGTTCTCATGAACTGATGTCATATGGCGAGAGGCACCACTGTCTATATACCAAGCATCTGTAGTAGTGGTCCTCGAGGATAGACATGGAATCAAGAAAAATTCCTTGTCAAACTTGGTGGAAAACTCCTCCACCTCTGCTGAAGTTGTTGTTTGTTTCTTCTTCTTGTTTGAAAACTATCTTGCATAGTGCCCAAACTTATGGCAAGCAAAGCACTTGACTTTGCTCCTGTCTTTCTTCCCTTCACCCTTGGGCTTCTGTCCTCCCTTTGGACCCTTTATGAACTTCTTCTTGCTAGTGGTAGCAAGAGCCACATTCTCCTCCTCGTGACTAGTAGATGAACTGCCATGTACATAACCTCTCTGGGTCTCCTCCTGAACAAAGTCATCCCAAAGACGTTCCCAACCAGGAAGCTTATCCCTAGCAACAATGCCCTCCATAAAAACAACCCATTGTTTGGAGACTCCATTCAATGCTTTTCTCACAAGATCACTGTCAACTATGGCTTCCCCCACAACTCCTAGCTCATCCCTCACCTGTGTCAATCTAGTAAGGTATGTGACCACATTTTCAGCCTTGGTCATTTTTATTCTCTTTAGTTTTCCCTCAAAACCATTTTCCGGTTCTCATTTGTACTCTGGTACAATTTTTTCAAAGACTCCCACATCTCATAGGCATGTGTATTCCCTATTATGTGAGGAATCAAATGATCCTTGATGGCATCAAGAATAAATCTCTTAGCCTTGATACTCTTCTTAGTATAGGCTGCAAGAAGAGTAGCATCAGTAGGTACCAAAACAGGATGAGTAGTGGTATTCTCCACAATGTCCAACAACTCATTTTCTTGCAGAAGCAAGATCATCCTCTCCTTCCAGGCACCAAAATTTGTTGCCCCATCAAGTCTGTCCTCAACTCTCAAACCAGTAGCCATGACCCTTTTTTTTTTCTTCTGAAAATTACAAATTCAAAAATCTACCCTGTGAAGTGACTGTTGTTCTATCTTTCTGTCTACTGAAATCTCTGCTTCCCTTCAACTTAGCTCTGATACCATGTTAAAATTTCAGACCCCAACCCAGTTTCAGTCTCGCTGATTTTTCAGCCAATGTTAAATGCCCAAACCCAATTTCGACACAATTTCAACATATAAAAAACTTAACAGAAAATAAACTTCAGAACTGAAACATGAGGATTCTGAACATCGTTTTAAGTGCATAAATAAAATATCAGCAGTATGAAAAACTCAGAAAATTATAGACACGGGAAATTATGGTCTAACATCGACCCTGGAAAAACCCACAAGGGGAAAACTAGTGAGAGAGAGGGATTTTTATTATTTATGAGCTTGAGATAAATTTCTTCTACAACATATTCATCTTCAGAAATTTACATAAACTTATCTAGACTTTCATTCGCAAAAATCCTTCTGAACATTCCTGGAAAAATCTCCTCGATTTTTGTGCCAAAAATATGTACAACTGTACGACTGTCCCAGCAATATATGCTATATAGAATGTCTTGAAATTTGTGCCAAATTTCTGCTAAGAGTGTACAAAATATGCAGCAGGAATAGCTCCTTGAAAATCGTGTTGTACGGCCCTCGAAATTTATGCCAAAACTATACGAACTGTACAGAATTTCACCCAAAAATTTATAACAGCAAATGCCTCAATTTCTGTGCCAATAAATGACTATATGGTAGTCTTGGGATGCGTGCCAAACTTCTAAAAAATTCTTTTGCTGTCTCCCTCAATTTCTGTGCATAGAAAATGTCTATACAGCCTCTAGAAATCTATACCGTATGGTCTGCATTAATTGTTGTACCATGTCTTGAAATCCATGCTAGCTTTCTACCTTGGGATGCGCACCCAACTCTGCTAATGTAGCCTCTTCTTCAGCTCAACCTCTCTCTCTTGCTCTCTTGCTCTCTCAACAAGAATTAAATGAACAACCCATGAATGGGTGCGCCCCCTTTGCCCTAATCAACCTCATGAGGGAAGGTGAGGGGTTTTCTAATCCAATGGTTGAGATTAAATTAGATGAGTGGCTGAGATTAGATGTCTCTTCACTCACCCTCACTTTAGTTATAAAGTCACCTTTTAATTTGCATCTCACAAGTTAAATGACTAGGACCCACATTAGGCACTTTCTCCCCCTTAGGTGCCTAGGGAAGAGAAACACTTGCCTTGGTACTTTATTTAATTAAAAAATTTAACATTTCTTTCATGAACACGTTTGCTACTTGTCTTTCAATATATACATGTACTATGAATTCCACAAAAATGTGCATATTATGTGAGTCTATGCACAACCACAAAAATGGCATCCTTGCCTTTTGATTTTGGTAAACCTATAATGAAATCCATTGACATCTCTCCCCATATTTGATTAGGTATATATAAGCATTGACATAACCATATAATCTTGATAGTCTCTCCTTATTTCTTTGGCACACTTGACATTGTCTTACACAGTTTTGAATATATTTCTTCAATCCTTACCCACCAAATTTTTTTTGATCGTTTAATATGTTTTAAGGAGCCCTAACTGTCCCACCATGGGAGGGTAATGAGACTCTCTTAATATTTCATGTTTCAACTTTGACTGAGGGAATAAAAATATTGTATTCTTGTACCAAAGAATGTCTTTCTTCTGATCACAATGTTCAACAATGTCCTTCCCTTCTTTTAGACATTGTATTTTCTATCTAGTACTATTTTCTTCTTGCAATTCCTTGGAAGCTTCTTCCAACCATATAGAAACAAAATATGTAATGAAATGCAAACTATATGATTATGCTATTCTCAATAGGGAATTTTCTACCACATTTCCTGCCATTTTTGTAGATTATTTTAAAATCAAAATTTTGCATTTTAGCACCCATTTTTGTTGATCTTCTGAAGACAATCATTGCTTGAAAACAATAATTTAAGGTGTCATGGTCTATCTTGAATTTAAAATTCCTTCCAATGAGATATTGTCACCACTGCTTGATTTCATGTGAAATATATGGCCTTTCTTTTTCATAAGTACATTTCCCCAAATCTTTTCTCTTGAGTCATTTACTTTCAAAATCTAATAGTCTCATTTCTTTCATCAATACTACCTCAGTTCCTTATCATTATGCATCCCATTCTACTATGAATGTTTTACCAAAATTAGGTGTTGCTAAAACTGGTGTAGAGGTCATATCATCCTTTAAGTGTGAGAATGATATGGAAGCCTCTTCAATCCAGTCAAAGGATTTTTTTTCAAAAGATATGTGAGTGGGGATGCAAAGAATGCATAATTATGAACAAATTTTCTATAATATATGGTAAGAATAAGAAATCCTTTAAAACCCTTAATGTTCTTAGGAATGGGCCATTTTGTGATAGCTCAAATATTTTGAGGGTCAAATTTCACCCCTTACCATGAAACAATATGACCCAAACACTTTACATCTTGTTTCCAAAAAGCACATTTGAATATTTTTGAATACAATTGATTGTTCTCAAGTATTTGTAAGACTTAATCCACATGTTTAATGTGTTCTTCCAATGATTTTCTATAGATAAGTATACCATGAAAGAAAACCAACACAAACTTTATAAATGAGGTTGGATAATTTTGTTCATAAGATTTTGAAAAGTAGAAGGAACATTAATCAACCCAAAAGGCATGACCAAGAATTCATAGTTCCCTTCATGTGTTGTAAAAGTTGTTTTGGGAATGTCTTCTTCCCTTGATCTAATTAAATGGTATCTTGATTTAATATCTAACTTTGTGAAGTCCCATAAAGCTCATCTAATAGCTCTACACTCCAAAAAATGCTAATGAAAGAGAATGCGCAAGGGACTTTCTTGACCTCTAGATAAAGACCTCTATATTATGATGGAGCTCTACCTCTACATACAAGGAAGAATAAAAATGCCTACATACAGAGAATAATAATAACTATTGTGAGTTGTGTGCACAATTAACTATGGGAATAATTTATAAATTTCACTTCATTTTCTTAAGGTTCTTGAGATCTATTTCATAGGACTACCAACCTATCGATTGACTTTGAAACATTATTACAATAGAGAAAATTAAATCTTGTCCAACATTTTCACTAGGCAAGCTCAAGAAGATAAACATCGAAAATGTATTTGAATGAGAGATGAATGCCACAACCCTTAGGCACAATCTCAACCGACACACATATCTATAAATTACTTTTATAACAACAAATGTATAACAACACTTGATCCAACCTACTTATAAGTTTACAAGTTCTTCGTATGCATTTCGTTCATTGGTCTGATTGTTGCTTCTTTCTTCACTAAATATGATTTGCGCTCGTTACTTCTACTTTCACCAAATCTTGTTTGTGTACACTACTTCTTCTTTCACCAGATCAGTTTAGCAATCACTCCTTCTTTTTCGATATCTTCTCGGTGCTCAGTCCTTCTTCTTTTCCAAGATCTATTAGCTCGATCATCACATACTTTATCACTCCCTCCTTTTTAAATAATATTCAATATTTTCTCATATTATATTCTAATATGTAAATTGTTGGAGCTGCCTTTGTTTTTTTAGCTTTTTTTTTTAAATTTTATATCTTTATGCTTGAAATCGAAAGCTGGTTTTTGTATTTTCCTTTATTTTCCCCAAAATCTCAGAAGTTTCATCAAGCAAGCAGCTATGGTTATCATACTCTTAAGGCAAGATTTATTTTTTAATCGTTTTAAACAAGTCTCTCCATTTTTACCTCGGGATGTCGCATGCCGAGAGTTATAGATCACCTAGTTTACGAGTCCCGAGGAGCGAAACGACGAAGTAGTTTTAAAAAAAAGTTTACCCAGGTCGATACCGAGAGTAGAGATACTCTAAACCACAGTTAAGCATCATCGGGATTTCGTGTCTCGGTGTTTTCTAGCTCCAAAAGTCTTACCATCATAACCCCGATAGCCAAAACCACGGGATTTTGTTTTAGTAACCCGGGTCAATTTTAAAAGTAAAAAGTTTAGCCACGGTTAAGCTCTATCGAGAATTCACAACTCGACATGTTTTCCCTCAAAAACTATACCTTCGAAACGCCGAGTCACGAAGTCACGATATAGATAAAAACGTAATTAATTAAACACTTAATCCGGTTTTATCTTCCATTTTAATTAGATCATATCATCGTGATATCGCGATTTCGCAACTCGGCATACGATCATAAATAAAAATGTAATTAATTAAACACTTAATCCTGGTCACGTTTTTTATTAACCAAAGCTAATTATCGCAATCTCGGGTTTTAGAGGTTTAAAGGGTTAAAGTGAAAACTCTCGATGAGGCGAATTCCGAAATATTAATTAACATTTAAAAAGGCTTGATTAATTAAGCTAAGCCAACATTTCCAGTGTTTTAATATGAAAATTAATATGTATAGTCTACGAAGCAATTTTAAACTTTCCTTGCGCCAACTTGCATTACGAACTGTCAAAATTTATGACATTAATTGGAAATGAGGTGAATCGACGAGTAAGGATTTGGTTTTTATTGCTAAATTTATATTTAAGAATGATTTGACCATTTTGTTCCTAAGGACGACCTAGTTTTAAATGGTCGAAGACATGGATCTTTTATTTGTGGTCACAAATTTCATTTCTATTTTGCGCAGAGCAACCTTTTCTCGAGCGAACTAATTTTTGTATGTATACATATTTTTATCACAGGATAGCTAAAGTAGAATCCCCCTCCATGGCCCCGCGAAAAGCATCTAAAGCCACTATTGAGGTTTCAGGACAAGGTTCAGACAACGTTTTTGATACTTCACCTCGAAGTGTCAACTCTGTCAGGACCTGGTCATATATTTCTGAGGTTCTATAGTTTGAATTGGTAGATGGTTCAGATGATTCCAGTGACAATGAAAAAGACGACCTGATCACCAAATATAAGACCGTAGTCCAAGCTGAAATGCATAAAGTAGCGGCTAGGCCACATCTTCTCCCTTACTACGATATGGTCCAATGGGCATTATACCATGTAGTTATACCAACCAGAACCATCGTCAATGAGAAGAGGGTCACCATTGGGACTTTCAGACCCGAGCAATTGTAGGCTATGTACAAGTTGCCAACCGTGTCAGAATTTACATACAATGCCGAATTCCCAGAGAATTTTAAACAGAAGGAATGTGTGCAATACGACAAAAGTATGTCTGGTTTAATCAAAGATTGGGTTTCACACCTTGTGAAGTTCAGGGTGGACAGTAATGGTGTATATTCAATATCTTCTCTGGCACCATAGTTCAAATATGTATCTATGATGACCTGCATATTACATGGGAGAGAGGACACCGCACATTTTTTCCTTCAGTGGGTGCCTCTAATACATACAGTCGTTGAAGGTTGTTCCTTCGACTGGGCTAAACTACTATCTGATAGTTTGACCAGTCGAGTTACAGAATATCGAGCGTAGAGGGAGAGCGGAAAGATCGCTTCATTCTTTATGTCCGCATATATTATGGACGCCGTGTGTTTTCTAACGCCTTTTCCCTTGATGCATTGGAGCTGGACTCCATCGGAGGCTGAGGTCATCCACGTCTACCATTCAAAGTTGTGGGAAAACAAAGCTTCAGATTTTGTGTATGAAATATTTAACTGGGTAATGGTATCGCTGCATGTCACTATCTTTGGCCACCCGCCACCCAGGATCCCACCCAGGATCTCAGACAGTATCGTGGTAAACCTGAGTAGTATAGTCGACTGGTATGTGGAAGCAAAATTTTCATATCTTAGGGTTTTCAACACTTTTGTTCCTCCACATGCCTTACCATTATTCATACCCGATAGGTTGGCTTATCGAGAGGTTGCCAAGCAAAACATAATCAGTGGTGTAAGCAAGGAACTTAAGGGATATTCTAAGAAGGTATGGCCACCTTTTCCTATTCATTTAAATTCCTATTCTTTGTTAGATTTTGGGCATGCTAAAGCTGAGGCAACAGCCCTAGAAGACCTAAAATTGGTTCATGTCGAATTCAAGAAGCACGATCCACATAGGGTCATAAGTAAGCACTTAGCCAGTTGTGGGCTTAAAAGGTTCGAGCACAAAAATTCACCCTCGGATGACATTTTCCGAGGCACGATATCTTATGCCGAGGTTTTGGCTCGGATACAAGCCCTGGCGCCCGAAGAGAGGGCTGATGTTTTAAAATTCCAAGAACATTGGCGGAGTTGTCTTTCCCCAATATTGTGGGGTGAGAATCCAATAACAACATAGGTGCATCAAAAAGAAGTCGAAGGCTCCAAAGATTTAACACCCAGACCAGAAGAACACTAGGAAAGAGAAGAGAAAACTGGGAGCCTGAAATCAAAAATGAAAACTCCTGATCCGCCAAAAAAGTCGACTCCAGTTGCCACTCCGGGCCAATCAGCTAAGAAAATTGTAAATCCCATCGCCTCTATTACTCCCTTACAATCAACTAAAGGGAACATAGACGCAGGGTGGATTTTCAATGAATAATTGAGACCTATAAGGATAGAAGAGCTCCCTCCAAATGAGTTCTTTTTTGATAAAAAGAGAAAGGCTGTGGTAAAAAGAGAATTCTATCAAGAAGAAGGATCAACGGCCAAAAAATTTAAGGTGTTGACCGATGGGAAAGATATGAAGAAAGAAGAGTTTGTGATAGAAATAGCCGGAACATTAGGGGCGTTTGCTACGGCAAACCAATTTTCAGTCAGGGTTTTGAAAAATCAGCTGAAGAGAAAAAATCACCTCATCAAAACCTTAGAAGATAAACTAGCCACAGTAGAGGAAGATGCCAAGGACCAGGCGAACACAGGAATAGAACAAGCAAGAATGGTCAATAAAAAAGAAATCGAGCTGCTCAAATCTAAGCTCAAACAAGTAGAGCTGGTAGCTCAGACCAATCAAATACAGGCAGGCCAACAAAGAGACTTGATAGGGCAGCTACAGGTTAGATTAGAGTTTTTCGAAAGCCAAGTTATAAATATCGGGATATTCCAGTCCTAGGCTATGGAGATTCGGAGAAAAGTTTCTGCAGCCCAATGAAGTTTACTTTCCAAGGTAGAGACGATTCAGGACAGTTGCCTGCTTATTGATCAAGTATTGGAAAACTTATCTGTCAGAGAGAGAGAAGATGGATCAGCTCGAGTCGCATTTCAAGAGGCTATAATAGCTACAACAAACAGGGAATCAGGAAATAATTCCAAGTTTCCCATTTCGGAATAGACCCGAGGTAATATTTTGTTGAAAGAATGGGAACACAGCATATTAGAAGGCAAATTTCAAGCCAAGAAGGTAAGGAAATCCTGTGAAGAGGCTTTCGGTTCTATAGATGGAAATCTGTTAGGCACTGATAGTGAGAGCAATGCTGAGACATTGAGCCAAATGAATATGGCGAAACTATCGCTTGATATAAATGAGAAGGAAGAAAGAGATTCGACCGAAGTCTCACAAGTAACTCTGGCA
>ML795723.1:95197-118819 GCA_009831015.1 Picea engelmannii | reverse complement strand
GATTGAGATTCCATCATATGTAAATCTGTATAAATATACAATAGAAGGAAGGAACAAAGGCTAGACCTTTTTGGGTCGATTGTAATAGAGGTTTTTCTCCCCTAAGAATCAATATAAAGAAAATCCGGAGATTCTCGATTCCGTCATGACTGTGTTATGATTTTGTTTCCTTGTATTTCATATTTAATTTTATTTCATATATGTATCTGATGAATGTTTCTCTATAATTTAGTACAACCTCTACTATAGTGAATTAATTTTAGTTTTCTATATTGTTTACCGTTTTTCCTATGTACCGACTATCAGTAGGTATAAGACCAGTGAACACTTTAGATTTCTATATATATCTTATGCTTCATCAGGTTATTTCTTTATCTTTTTCTTCCTCTGTTTACAAGTGAGATTCTCCCTTGATAGGAGCCTTACATGATAGACAACTAAATGTTTTCTTACACCTCATACACATTTATTAAAATATAACTCAATTACGGGAAAGGGCCTTTGGTTTTCACCCTATATTCACTACTAGAGCTATAAACTCTCATTTATACGACCGAAATCGAGACAACATCTAAAAAGTTTTGAGATTCTTCTTATCATTCTGTTCCTCTATGACTGTCTCTGTGACAAGACAACCTAATATCGAACCTGGACTATCAGACCAAACACACATTGCCTTGAACCTTTTTGATACTATTCTTAAAACAACCATTACTCGGGTAGAACTTGAACACTCATGGGCTGCTATTGAAAGGGACATAAACATCCAGGAACAGTTGGAAGCTAGACAACAACAACCTAGAAATCAGCCCTAGCTTCCCTTGCCGAAGGTTGATACTTCTTCCTTCTTTACCCCTCAATCACTTTCGAATGCCTAGACACTGTACTTTCTAAGCCTTAAGTGCAGACTCTAGACCAACATAAATATTGTACATTTACGCTCTTCACCCACACACTTTTTCTCACAACCATCTTATTATTTTATATTTTACCATCAAATATACATGAAAAGTCATGTACATTTGAAAATACACGACCTTCATTAAATAAATAATGAATTTCCTTTTTGTTTTTTAATTTACTTTTAAACATACCATGGGAGAAATACCACCATGGATTTTAAAACCATGTGAAAATACCATGTGCACTTTTAATCCACTTTCAATTTTTAATTAACTTTTACTTTTTAATCTACTTTCACATAACTTCATGTTTAATCCACTTTTACTTTTTAATCCACTTTCACGTATCTTCATAGTTAATCCACTTTCACGTAACTTTATTTCTAATCCACTTCCACTTTGTATTTATTAAAGTCACCTTTCATTTGTATATTTATATTTGAATACTTACCTTTAACATAAATTACAACAATTTATTCAACAATCTCCCCATTTGTCATTGATGGCAACCGTATACTCAAAAACATGTAACCCTCCCAAAATATAAAGAATTATTGCTTGTATGCAACTCTCCCCCTATCTATAATTCTCCCCCCCTATCTGCAAATCTCCCCCTATCTATAATTATCCCCCTTTGACATCAATGGAAAAGGAATACTCCCCCTAAGAAGTGCTTCTTTACTAAAGAGATGAGAGGCATATCACTCCCAACTTTTGTCTGAGATATGCAAATGTTTCTCCGGGAAGGGATTTGGTAAAAATATATGTAACTTGTTCCTTGGTGGTTTTTAAGCCATAAATAGTGGCACATTACTCCTTAATTGGGGAATATTACATTAGTAATTTTATTTTATTTATTTCGGTTTGGGTCCATTAGTTGTAATTGTACCTCCTAGTCTCATATATATACCAAGGAGACCTTTTCATTTGGAATCATATTGTATTTGGAAATTTATGTGGTGTATAAAGAGGTTTCCCCATCGAGGAGGATTATTATCTTAAATTCTCTCTTTTTCAAGGAGTTGAGTACTTATTCTGAGTTTTTTTAATGCTATTTTGATATTTTTTTTCTTAACATTTGGTATTAGAGTTCAAGGTCTTAGGGTGTCGCTACTACATCTGAGACACCTTTTAATTTTCCCTATAATTTGTTTTCTATGATGTTTAAGAAGGAACCCCTTGGAGGATATTTATTACACAGATCAAGGTATGTGGGGTTCAAATTTAATCTCTTGAGGCATTATACTTTTAGAGATATATCATGTGTAAGATAGGGTTCTGGAATCATCATGAATTTAGTCATCGTGGAATTTTCTCTATAAAAATTTTTATGTAACATTTCATACCTTGAAAACTAGAGTATATTCATATAAATTATCAAGGTAGTTATGATAAAAATTTCAGCTTCTGTGTAATCCTACTTTTGTAGATACAACCTGTGTAAGATAGGGTATATGACTAGTCATATTAACTAGTCTCAAACATGTCTTCCGGGTAAAACAATGATATCTTCTTTAATGAGTATCCAAATTAAGTGATACCAATTGCATTGGATAGTGGACAATCTTTAGTATTTTTGGTACACTGTTTAGAATCAAATATGAGATATTTTTCTCTTGGCACACTTTACAAGTATGCTCTCCTGGAAGGGACAAAAATAAGCAATATGTGGGGAAGTTACATAAATTCCACTTGGAACATCCAATTTTGATCATACCTATGGAATTGCAGAGAAGACATATTAGAGAACTACAAAAAAAAAAATTTAGACCCAGAAGGGATGAAATTTTGGATATGCAACAGAAGAAAGATCGTCTAGTAGAATCACCTCGAAATCAAGGTTTAAAAGTGATACTTTGCCAACATGCCAACAAAAAAGGGAACTTCTACACCAGATAATCCTCTAGATAGTCCTACTTGGAATCTTGATGAAGGTGAAGAAAAGTGCAGGGACATAAATGATAAAAAAAAGAATACAATAACAAAACATGAACTACAAGGGATGATGGATTCAACTGAAGCTAAGTTGGAGGAAATAATGGATACTAATATGGATGGTTTAAAAAGGGAGATCATGGAAGGATTGAAAAATTTCCTAATAGAGAGGCCACCTGAAAGTGAAAATGTATCCCATGAAATTCATGATGAGGACACAAGGAAAATGAATTAAGACTAGAGAAACTCCAACTTTGGGTTGAATACCAACCACTTTCCTAAGATTTATATGAGGAATTTTGATGGGAAGGATCCAATCACATGGATACTTCATATGGAGAAATTCTTTGATCTACATGATGTGCCACATACACAAAAGGTACAAATTGATTCTTTATATTTAGAACCCAATCAATTTTTGTGGTATCGATGGCTTTGTTCTCGAAAATCACTTGTCATCACGGAAGAAATGATAGCACACTATGAGGATACAAGGAGAAATACATTCTTTATCCAATTGATAAATCTAAAAAAAAAGGGTCCAGTTGCGGAGCACGTTGAGAAATTCCAAAGATTGAATATAAAGGTAACATATGTTCTAGATGAGCACCTCATTGATGTATTCATAGGAACTTTAAATGATAACATTCAACATGAGGTTCTCTTTTGGGAACCCAAATCATTGGAGAATGCATCCAGGGTGGTGAGAAATGTTGAAAGTAAAAATATGGCTATGGATATTAGAAGGACCAATCCTAACATCTATCGAGAGAACAATGTTCCTTCTTCTAAAAAACTTCAACCTACAAGGTTGACACCTCAACAATTGGAGGAAAGAAAAGAAAAATGTTTATGTTTTAATTGTGATAGAAGGTATAGTAAGGGGCATAAGTGTGGTGAGAAGACATTATTCTACATAGATTGTGAATAGGAAGAAGAACAAGAAAAAGAACCATCTCAAGATGAAAATGTAGAAGAGATTTATTCTGAAGAGTGGAATACCATGATATAATGTACTGCATTGGCTTGAATTAGAACTTCTCAAACCCTCAATATCGAAGGATATATCAAAAATAAAAAGGTAATAGTCCTAATTGATTCTGGTAGTACTCATAATTTCATTCACTATAAATTAGCCAAATCTCTCAATTGCTTTATATATCCAGCGTCAGGGTTTCAATTAATGATTGAATATAGAGGAACTATCAATTTCTAAGGAAAATGCAATAAGATCAATATTACTATGGGGGAATATGTAATGAATAGTACAATGATTTCTATACCGATGGGTGGTGTTGATGTCGTACTATGAGTCCAATGGTTACAATCATTGGGAACAATGGCTTTTAATTTTCAAGAAAATTTCATGAAATTTTCATTAGAAGGAAAATAAATTGAGTTAAGGGTATCACAGGGAAACCCAGTAAGGTGATAAGCTCTAATGGCATGACAAAATTATTGAAAAAGGGGAATCAAGGTGTAATAGTAAAACGATTCTCACTATATGTTCAAACATCTAATCCATCTATTCCCATATATCTCCAAGGGATCATTAATAATCATTCCAAAGTATTTGAAGATATTCCCAAAGGTATTCCACCCAATCGAAATTATGATCATGATATTCACCTAATTCCTGGGAGTGTTCCTCCTAACATCAGGCCTTGCAAATACCCTTATGCCCAGAAGAGTGAAATTGAGTGTATGGTTGAATAAATGTTAGAGAATGGCATTATTATACCTAGCCAAAGTTCTTACTCTGCACAGGTGGTAAGGTACTCAAGAAAGAGGGCTCATGGAGTTTGTGTCCAAATTATAGAGAGATCAACAAGATCACTATTAAAGTTAAGTTTCCCATTCCCATCATTGATGAATTTTTAGATGAACTACATGAATAAATCTATATTACAAAGTTGGATCTCCATTCAGGGTATCATAAGATTAGAATGAAGGAAGCAAATATCCCAAAAACAACATTCTGAACTCATTAAGGCCATTGTGAATTTTCGGTCATGCATTTTGGCCTTATGAATGCACCTTCCACATTCCAAGGGTTGATGAATTCCATTTTCAAGCCCTTCCTTTGAAAAATTTTGTTAGTATTTTTTTATGATATACTAATCTATAGCAAGTCTTGGGAGGATCATGTACGACATGTTAACAAGGTGCTACAACTACTAAAGGAGAAACAACTATATGCCAAAACATCCAAATGTTTCTTTGGGGTAAAGGAGGTAGAATATTTGGGTCATATTGTATCTCATGAAGGTGTTAAGGTAGACCTTAACAAGATTAAAGCCATGATGGACGGACCGATTCCCAAAACATTGAAGAATCCTAGAGGATTTTTGGGTTTGACAGGTAACTACAACAAGTTTGTTTGGAACTATGGAAGAATAACAACACCTTTAATGACATTAACTAAGAAGAATTCATTTTCATGGACTCCAGAGTCAACTCAAGATTTTGAACAACTTAAAGAGGCGATGTGCAAAGCTCCTATCTTGACCACACCAGACTTCACAAAAAAAATTATTATGGAATGTGATGCCTTAGGAAATGGCATTGGTGATGTTCTAATGAAAGAAGGAAGGCCTCTTGCTTTTGAAAGTCGGCCACTCAAGGGAAAGGACTTACATAAACCCATTTATGAGAAGGAAATTATGAAAATACTACATGCATTGAAGAAATGGCACCCTTACCTAATAGGTAGGCACTTCAAGGTCAAAATAGATCATGATAGTATTAAATACTTCTTGGAACAAAGACTATCTTTAGAAGAACAAAAAAAATGGGTGACCAAGATGTTGGGTTATGATTTTGAAATCATCTATAAAAAAGAGAAGTAAAATGTTGTGGTAGATGAACTCTCAAGAAATTATGAAGATGTTGAGGCCTTTCTCTATGTTATCTTGATCATCCAACCTGATTAGATAATAGAAGCGATGTATGAATGGAATAATGATGAAAACATGTGGAATCTCATTCAAAGGTTGCAACAATATTCCAGTGCATCAGATACATTTACATGGAAAAATTATTCACTATGGTAAAAATATCACTTATATTTATATAAGAAATCCCAACTCAAACAAAAGGTACTATTGGAATTGCACACCTCTCTGGTAGGAGGGCACTCGGGATTTTTGAAAACCTACAAGAGGGTTAAGAAGGAATTTTTTTGGGATGGCCTTAAAATTGATGTTCAAAGGTTTGTGGTAGAATGTTTGGTTTTCCAAAAAAATAAGGTGGAAACAATTAAGACCCTGGGTCTTTTACAACCATTATCCATCCCAAGCTAGCATAGGGAGGAGTTTTCCATGGATTTCATCACAGGGTTACCGAAGTCTGAAGGAAAGAGTGTCATCATAGTGATTTTTGATAAACTGACCAAGTACGCACAATTTTGTGCACTCTCTCATCCTTTCAAATCCAATACAGTTTCCACCACATTCATGGAGACAATTCAAAAGCTACATGGAAGCCCAAAGATTATTGTAAGTGATAGAGATCCCATCTTCACTAGAAATTTTTGGAAATAATTATTTTCTTGTTTGGGTACTCAATTGGCTCATAGCTCGTCTTATCATCCTTAATTTGATGGACAAACCAAGATAGTGAATAAATGTTTGGAAGGATACCTTTGTTTATTTGTCTCTGATAAACAATCACAATGGTTCAAATGGTTACCATTGGAAGAATGGTGGTATAACACTTATTTTCATACTGCAACAAAAATGACACCATTACTCTATGGATACCACCTGTTATCACTAGAAGTTATACCTAGACTGTTGTAGGTGTAAGCCTAGTACCCATCATAATATAAATGGATTGAATTGGTTTGAGTAGGTGGACCAACAATACTTGAAAAGAAAGGGAGAAAGCAACAAACTGTTTGCAGAGGAATTTCATTGGGCATGGATTCATAACATCCTTCAGATCAAAGGAAATCAAAATGTATACCAGAAAAGGAGATATATAATGATGAGTAGAAGCATAGTGAATATGACAAAAGGAGGAACATTCATTGTACATATATCCTTTCAGCAAATAGATTAAAGATTTCTTAAACAATAAATAATGATTTAATGGGAAAGCTACAACAAATCCTTTGATGTTCATGAATTCATCAATCAATGGAAGCGATGATCCTCAAAACCTGCAATATATTCAAGCAAGAAGATAACAAATAAATGGGAAAATAAATAATACCATATGATAAACAACTCTCATGAATCTTTAATGGTAGAAATGCTCATTACAAACATACCCTCAGGCTTACAAATGAGCAACTAAACTGCTCCTCCAACTCTCTTCTCTCTTGGATCACGAATCCAACCCTTTGCTTATCAAAATCCACTTTATATATAGTGAAATATCTCTTTATACCCTCATGAGGTTGAAACCAAAGAGCTACATATGATACTCCTCCATTTAGGAGTTTATTACAAAAGATTCCAACAAAAATATAACAAATTCCTATTTTTTGGGATCTTGTCTATTGTGATAAATGCCTTTTGAAACATGTCATGCTACTTGATATGGATATAGAAGACAACTCCCTCATGTCCAAATAAATACTAGGAAACCATTTGAAGCTTCCCTGAAATCTGACAGCCCTCCCATAGCTTGAATTTTTCAGACTGTTAGAGTTCGTAGCACCTTTGACAACATACACTGCGAACTTTCCTGTAGGTTATGTTTTTATCTTTTCTCCAAAAATACGAAATGGGTCGGGCTTATTTTATTTTAGAAAGTCGATAAAATCATTATTTTCCTCCACACCAAATTTCAAAGAAACCCATATTTTGATTCAAAATTTATGAGCAAAACAATACTTTGTTGTGTGCTAATTGCTTACAAATTGTCCTAAAGTACCAGTTTGCAACGCCAGTGGGTCCAGGCACTGTAGACTTTCTTGTAGTAGCCTATTTCACTTTTGAAAAACTTCAAAACCTCAAAACATATACTAGGAGTCCATACATGAAAAAAAACTTCATTATCTTGATATATCCTTGGAGAAAATCACAAAAATGCTAAGTCTAGCTCAAAACTCATAACCATCATTAAATGTTGTAAAAGCATGTAACATAAAACTTATACAAAAATGATGTTGGTTTTGGATGATCATTTTTATTTATATTTTTTTTTGGAGATTCTTCTAGTAGCCACCTTGTCCAACATGTCTAAGTTTCTCTTTGCCACTTCTTCTCTGAAAGGTTGTAACTCTGCCTTCAATTTTTTTATTTCAACTTGGTAAGTTTTGTTCTTCCCGTAGACATTCTTGAGTCACCTTTGAAGGGGAAAAAGCCTCTTGTCTAGGAGATTTTCCTTAAATATTATACACACCAATGATATGACATGGAATACATTTCAAAATAATGGATAAGATGGATATCCATTGAGATTTATAGTAAAATGCAGACAGGTAAAATAAATTATGTGAAAACATGGTTTTAGTAGCATCGTATCAGTTTGCAGTGATGAGATATAAGTGGGAAAAATGGTTCATTTGTAGAGGAAATGATAAGGTGAGTTTAGGATAACATTTTTGACTAGTGGGTAGAGTTTATAGTGCCATATAAGTGGGTTTGAGATCTTGCAGAAAATGGGCTTGAACAGTTCGCAGCGCCAATAATTTAAGAAACATAAACTCCTCTTTCAACCTTTAAGAAACATGCAAATCATCAAGAAATTCCTGATACATATAGATTTAATGATGGTGCTTTGTGATATTGAGTTGGTCTTAGATAAATATATCCAATATTGAAGCATATTCTTCAACCAGTTTGTAATGCCATTTTGTAGCGCCACGTTCAAAATCAAATAACACACTTCAAGGAAACTGTTAGAGATTTTGTGACAAAATCCTTGAAAATTTAATTAAATGAAGGCATTGAAAACCATAAAATTCCCTTTGACATGTTTCTTTTTTGAAATAATGAAATATGAGTGTATGAGGTACTCATAAGTACACTGCGAACTTTCCTAGTGAGTTGGTAGCATATACATCTGACTTTTGACTTGACATCTAAACGGTTGGAAAGTGACAAAAGGAAAACTTGTGTACAACTGGAGGCAGGACATGTCATGGTGATGATTTAAATATCAAGAGTGTGACTCATACATACCATTATCCTTTTCATGATGAATAATATTATGACATAAAGAATCTAAACCGAGGCTAAACATTGCTTTTTCTTATACAAATCAAAATTTGATTTATGCCAACAAAAGACCCAAAACCTAAAACATATAAAACCCTATGACTCAAAATAAAACAAAACCAAGGTGTTTTTGAACCCCTTCACATTCGATATGATAACATCTGGCTCCACAGAGGATGGAGACCTCCTTGTGAGGCTCCAAGAACATGTAGTTCCAATGCCTTATCCATTGGGCTACAGAGTCCTTCACCTCCTTCCAAATTTCTGTAACTTATTTTGAAACCAAAACATATTGTTGCAAACCAAATGCAAAATGAATGTTGTACTCAAACTGAAAACCAAATACTTTCATGGCAAGATTATTTATGCACACTCCTACTTCTAGCCATTTTTTTCCCTGCTTAAGTGATATGGTAAAACTAATACATCCATTCAAGTAACTGGATCACAAATGGAAATATTCTTCCATCTTTAAGCATTCATATAGCCGAGAAGACTCAAGAATAAGAAAATAAATAAAATATCTTCCCATTCTTACAACTATGGAAATCTACCTTTATGAAGTCATAAATCTAATAATGATGACCCCAATACAACTCCATATATCTTGCCACATGATCATCAAAATCATACGAGAGTAACTCTTTTTTATTTTCAAAATAAATGGGTTGACTGTGTGTATAAACTACTAATTTGATAATGTTGTGTTCTCCATTCGAGAAGATAATTTATGCAATCTCTTGGTCATAAAGGCATGATCAACTTCTTCTGTAGCTCTTTATTTTCACCTACATTGTATTCCCAAGAATCATATTCATAAACATCATATACATGGACAATGTTGAGAGGTTCCAAAGACATCATGAAGAAATTTTTCTTATCATCATCACTAGAATATTCATCAAAAATAAGTTGATTGTAAATTTTTTATGAATCTTGGCATTCATAATTTTTTGTTTCAAGATGTTCTCGAGAAACTGGATGCATATCAACTACTTGATTTTTATCAAAATTTAGGGTAGCCTCTGTATCATAGTAAAAAATGCTAAAGACATTCGAATCAAGGAAAAATGTGTCTACAATATTGCTATCACCAACATCCTTATAACCAAAAGGAATACGAATTGAATGTTGGATGTAGGGTTCAAATTCTTTACAAAAATTTTCAAAAAGAATATCATCAGGATAAGTTTTTTTGTAATGATGATGAAAAACAGTGTGAAACTCCTTCAAATAATGAATGTTATCATTGGGGATAGATTGACACCATTCATGAGCATATTATTCTAAAGAAAGTAAGAACATCTTGGTTAATACATCCTCGTGAAAAAAATCATGTTCAAACATGCATCTATGAAAATTTAATAAGTGCTCATCGAGATGATCATACTTGCTTCCTCTGAATCTGGGAAGATAGTCATCCCATTCAGTTATAGTAGGTATTGGATGTGGAAAATCAACTATGTTTGAGACATCACAAAATTCATACCTCTGAGCAAGGATAACATTGATTGCCATTTCTGTCATGTATCAGTGAAGTCTTCAACATGTTCTTTCTTCATGGAGTGGATTTTCCAGGTGAATGATGCAGTCTCTATTATGTTACCAACCCTTTTTCACCATCAAATATTGGATCCATTCTATGTCGTTCTCCCACGAAAGATTCCTTTATTTCCATCCTCGACAACGACGCCAAAAATGTTAGCACTAGAAGTCACACCTAGACTGTTGTAGGTGAAATCCTGGTACCCTTCAGAATATAAATGGATTGAATTGGTTTGATTAGGTGGACCAACAATACTGGGAAAGAAAGGGAGAGGGAATCAAAATGTCTGCAGAGGCACTCCAATGGACATGGAGTCTTAAGATCCTACATATCAAATGCAATCAAACTATATAACAAACAAAGTGGACATATAGTGATGAGTAGAATCATAGTGAATATGACAAAAGTAGGAACATCCATTGTATAGAGGTCCTTTCTGCAAACAAATTAAATATTTCTTAAACAATAAACAATGATTTAATGGGAAAGCTACAACATATCCTTTGTTGTTCATGAATCCATCAATCAATGGCAGCTATGATCCTCAAAGCCTAAAATATATTCAAGCAAGAAGATAACAAAGAACTGGGGAAACAAGGAACACCATTTGATAAACAAATCTCATGAATCTTTAATAGACAAAATTCTCATTACAAACAAACCCTCAGGCTTACAAATGAGCAACTAAACTGCTCCTCCAACTATCTCCTCTTTTGGATCATGAATCCAACCCTTTACTTATCAAAATCCACTTCATATATAGTGAATGATATCTCTATACACTCAAGGGGTCAAAACCAAGGAGATACATGGGGTACTCCATTTAGGATTCTATTATAAAAGATTCCAACAAAAACATAATAAATTCCTATTTTTTGTGATCTTGTCTATTGTGATAAATTCCTTTTGAAACAGGTCATGTTTCTTAATATGGAGATGGAAAACATGTTCCTCATGTCCAAATAACTCCTAGGAAACTAGTCGAACCTTCCCTAATAGATGGAAACCCTCCCATAGCTCGAACTTTTCAGATTGTTAGAGTTCGCAACACCTTTGACAACATGCACTGCAAACTTTCCTATAGGTGATGTTTTTATCTTTTCTCCAAAAATACAAAATGGATCGGGATGATTTTTTGTCAGCAAGTCAAAAAAATCATGATTTTCCTCCACACCAAATTTCAGAGGAACCCATATTGTGATTAGAAATTTATAAGAAAAAAAATACTCTGTTGTGTGCTAATTGCTTACAAACTATCCTAAATTACCAGTTCGCAGCGCCAGTGAGTCCAGGCACTGCGAAATTTTTTGTAGCATCCTATTTCACTTTTGCAAATCTTCAACACCTCAAACATTATACCAGGAGTCTAGACATGCCACAAAAATTCATTAGCTTGATATATCCTTGGAGAAAATCACAAAAAATCTAAGTCTAGCTCAAAACTCATAACCATCATTAAATGTTGTAAAAGCATGTAACAAAAAACTTATACAAAAATGATGTTGGTTTTGGAAGATCATTTTTATTTATCTTTTTGTTATGTATCTTCTTCTAGTAGCCACCTTGGCTAGCATTTATGAGTTTCTCTTTACCACTTCTTCCTTGAAAGGTTGTAACTCTACCTTCAATTTTATGATTTCAACTTGGTGGGTTTTGTTCTTCCTATAGACATTCTTGAGTCTCCTGTGAAGGGGAAAAAACCTCTTGGCTAGGAACTTTGCCTTAAAGTTTATAAACATCAATGATATGACATGGAACACATTTCAAAAGAAAGGAAAAGAGGGATAGCCACTGATATTTGTAGTAAAATGCAAACAGGTAACCTCAATGATGTGAAAACATGGTTTTAGAAGCACAATATCAATTTGTAGCGCTGAGATATAAGTGGGACAAATGGTTGATTTGCAGAGGAAATGATAAGGTGAGTTTAGGATAAGAATTTTGACTAGTGGGAAGGGTTTAGAGTGCCATAGAAGTGGGTTTGAGAGTTCGAAGAAAATGGGCTTGAATAGTTTGCAGTGCCAGCAATTTAAGCAACATAAACTCCTCTTTCAACCTTTAAGCAATATGCAAATCGTCAAGAAATGCCTGAGAAATCTAGATTTAATGTTGGTGCTTTGTGAGCCTAAGATGGTCTTAGAGAAAGGTGTCCAATATTGAACAATTTTCTTCAGCTAGTTTGCAACACCAGTTTGCAGTGCCAAGTTCAAAATCAAATAGTGCACTTCAAGGAAACCGTTAGAGATTCTATGACAAAATCCTTGAAAAATTAATTAAATGAAGGTGTTGAAAACCATAAAATTCCCATTGACATGTTTCTTAGTTGCAATAATTAAATATGAGTGTGAGGTACTCATAAGTACGTTGTGAACTTTCTTGGTGAGTTGGCAACATATACATCTGACTTTTGAATTGACATCTAAATGGTTGGAAAGTGACGAAAGGAAAACTTGTGTACAATTGGAGGGAAGACATGTCATGGTGATGATTTAAATATCAAGAGTGTGACTCATAAGGACCATTATCCTTGTCATGATGAATAATCTTATGACATAAAGACTCTAAAACAAGGCTAAACTTTTCTTTTTCTTATACAAATCAAAATTTGAGTTATGACAACAAAAAATACGCAAAACTTGAGACTTATAAAACCATATGACTCAAAATAAAACAAAACCAAGGTGTTTTTGACCCCCTTCACATTATATGTGCTAACACCACCCACATTCCATCATTTATTCTATAAAATAAAAATATAAGGTTCAAGTAGTGGAAGATCACATCGAGCATCAACAAGAAGTTCTCCAAATATTAAAGGACAACTTGACCATGGAATAGAATCACATGAAACAACAAGCAAATCAACATCGTAGTGAAAAAAAATTTGAAGTAGGGGATTGGTTATTTTTAAGACTACAACCATAAAAACAGATGTCCCTCAAGAAATCTAAGAAGGATAATAAATTATCACCAAAGTACTATGGCCTTTATAAGGTGTTGCAAAGTATTGGTACTATGGCATACAAATTGGAGTTTCCTGCATCTTCACAAGTACACCCAGTTTTCCATGTTCCATGCTTAAAAAAGGTTATAGGTGACAAGATCCCAATTCAAACTATATTTCCAGAACTTGACGAGGAAGGAAAAATCATATTGGATCTTAAAGGTATCACTAACACAATAATTCTCCAACTAAGGAATAGATCCATTTCAGAGTATCTCATTAAGTGGAGGAAACTACATGTTGAATATTCCACTTGGGAAGATGAGTCTTTTATACAGAAGCATCCAGAATTACTCAAGCATTTTGGACAACACTTGTCTGAAAGGGAGGGGCATGTTAAGCCAAATAGTGGCACATTACCCCTTAATTGGGGCATATTACATTAGTAATGCTATTTTATTTATGTCAGCTTGGGTCCATTAGTTGTAATTGTACCTCCTAGTCTCCTATATATACCAATGAGACATTTTCATTTGGAATCATCTTGTATTTGGAAATTTATGTGGTGTATAAGGAGGTTTCCTCCTCGAAGAGGCTTATTATCTAAAATTCTCTCTTTTTCAAGGCGTTCAATACTTATTCTGAGTCTTTTTAATGCTATTTTGATATTTCATTCTTAACAATGGAAATGTATTCCAACTTGACACTTTGTTCAACTATTTGTTCTCTTAGGAAGTGGTACTTGATGGAAATATGTTTTGTCTTTGAGTTCATAACAAGATTTTTTGAAATGTTGTTTTCACTTGTATTGTCACAGATGATTGAGAGTTTTTTATCATATTCTACCTTGATATCATGTTTGTTTTCTCCATCCAGAGAACTTGTGTGAAACACATTTTTACTGCAATATACTCGGCTTCTATTGTGGATAGAAAGACTGAAGATTGTTTCTTTCTCAACCAAGACACTAGATTGTTTCATAGAAAGAATGTTCCTCCACTTGTACTTTTTCTTTCATGAACACTACCTCCCCAATATGCATTTGTATATGTTGTTAGAATCACCTCTTGAGTACCATAAGCCGGAGTCCAAAGTGACCTTTAGATATTTCAATATCCTTTTTAATGTTTGCACATGAGTTTCTTTTGGTGTAGCTTGAAATAACACAACCAATCCTATTGATTGCATAATTTTTGGTCTTGATGTCATCAGATATAGTAGGATTCCAATCATTGACCTATACAATGTTTGATTTTCTTCCATATATTCATCATTTTTTCTCAATTTACAACCTTTGACCATATATGTGTTGACTAATGTACAATCTTCCATTCTGAATTTCTTCAACTTTTCCTTGTTGTACTTGGTTTGTGAAATGAATAGGTCTTTATCAGATTAAGAAATTTATAATCCAATAAAGATTGATAGTTCACCAAGCATAGACATCTCAAATTCCTTTTTCATTTCTATTGCAAAATATTGGCACATTTATTTCATACTTCCTCCAAAAACAATTTCATCTACATAAACCACAACAATCAACTGATTTTATGCTACTATCTAGATGTAGATTTTATTGTCAATGATTCCTCTTTTTAATCCTTGTTATTGTAGATATTTATCAAGTCTTGAATACCAGGTTCTGGGAGATTATATTATTGCATAAAGTTATTTATTCAGTTTGCACACATGATCCTTATTTTATGATAATAAAAATCCTTCTCGTTTTTTGTTTGTTTATTTATTTATTTTGTAAATAAAATTATTGTATTACCTTGCCTTAGAAAAAAACACACATGTGTAAGTATACACTATAACACACCATCTATTCTGCCACTGCAGTGGAAACCATAACGCGTGGACAAGACAATTGTTCATTGTTCCTAAACCTTAAAAAAAGACAACTGTCAATAAACAAACATGGGGACTTTCCACCTCTTCTGCCACAAGTGTGGAAACTAGAACAGGCAGTGGACTGAGTTCCCCAACCAACTATCAATCCAGAACTAGAGTATGTGGTGTGCAAAAAATTCACAATTAGACCAGAGAAAAACCCTGTAAGAGCACTAGACAGGGGGCAAACTCGGGCGTTCATCGTGGAAAATTTGGAAGACAAAAGGATGGAAGTAAGTTGGGCATCAAATTTTCTCATTCTCTCTTAAAAGGGAGTCATACAAGATGTCCAAACGCTTATTGAGGGTTCATTGTCGGTGTTGTTGATATGCCAAATCCTTGCGCATATCGAAGATCAAGACTAGGTGATCTTCTGTAAGCCTACAAGAGTTGGGACCTACGTGAGTCTGTTCATCAACTTCATCATCTGCCTCATTTTTTACAGGGTCTTTATCCATGGTAGCAGTGGTAAAATCATTTGCAGCGATGAAATCCATGGTAGGTTCCTCTTCCATGACATGGTCATCTTCCATAGTGGCAGTCGAATTTTGTCTTGAGTGTTCCTCCTGAAGCGGGATTTCCTCTTCCACAATGTAGCCTGTCTCGACTGGCTCCTAGAAAGGGGTGGTGGTGCAAGTGGATGGACGTTTCTCCAAGGCAGTTGATGACAAGAAATGCATAATTTCCTCTCAGTTGGGTGGAATTTCCTCTTCCATCAGGAATCTTCCATGGAGACCCTTTATGCTTGAAGGACGAGTCTCTGGTTGAGCCTCTTCATACCAATTTTGACCACAATAAGGTGGGTGGTTCGAGCTGTTGCCTGGGATGAGAGATAAAGAGGATGGTCCCGGGAGTTTTTTTCTGTCGCCTGGGATGAGAGCTAAAGAGGCTGGTCCTGGGAGTTTTTGTCTGTTGCCTAGGATGAGAGCTAAAGAGGGTGGTCCTGATGCATGGCTAAGAAGAGAATAGGGAGAATGGAATCAACGGTGGTGCGATCTAGGGCATGGAGGAAAAAAAGAAGAATGAGACCATGAACAGTAGTTGAATGCCCTATATAGAACCCCCCCACAGGAAAAAAAGACAAGGAGGATAGAGGAGTTGATGCTCTAGTCTCCATTAGTGTAGGAGTAATGGCAATTACCATTTTCATACTGATGCCAAGAAGTCAAGATTGAGTCACTATTAAGGCCCGACACACTAAACTTTGGCATTCATGTAAACTAGACATCGTGATTGAACAAGGGAGGAGGGTGGAGGTGAGGAGCTTTAACTTCCCTCATATCTGCCCCATCCGATGATGCATGTATTCCAAGTGTCACCCCATCCGAGGATAGAGTCCTTTTGTTTTTTCAATGTATACTCGTTCCTCTAAATTTCCATTGAGAAAGGCAGATTTGACATCCATTTGAAAGAATTTAAAGTTCTTGAAACATGCAAATGCCAAAAACATTTTGATAGCTTCTAGTATAGAAACCGAGGAAAAGGTTTCCTCGAAATCAATACCTTAAACTTGAGCATATCCTTTACAAACCAATCTTGTTTTATTTCTTATTACTTGCTCATCTTCATTCAACTTATTCCTAAAAAACCACTTGGTGCCAATCACATTTTTATATGTTGGCCTTGAAATAAGTTCCCATGTTTCATTCTTTTCAATTTGATTAATATCTTCTTCCATAGAATCAATCCAGTGGTTGTCTTCTCTGGATTTTGTAAAGTTATTAGGCTCTATTTTATATAGCAAGTATAATTTTGCATATTCTAGTGCAGTAGCTAGTTTTATTCTAGTTTGAAATCCCATATATTTATCACCAAGAATTATTATTTTCGAATTATTCTTTCGAACAAATATAGATTGTGTATTTTTATCTTGGCGTTATCTTTATTCTTCTTCATTTTATTATCCTTCTTCTTTTTATTCTTTGAATCCTAGCTCATCTTCTTGAACATTTACTTGTGTTTTCACCTTAAGGTGCCTTGCTTCATCAACTTTTACATTGGCATTCTCTACGATTTTGTGTAATGTTGTATTGTAACATCTATAAGCTTTTATTATTGATGATTAACCAATAAATATACCTTCATCAACTATGGAAGAAAATTTTCTCGAATCCTCTTCATCTCTCTTTATGTAGTACTTTCTTTTGAGAACTTTGAAGTATTTAACTGTTGTTCTTCTAACTTTCCATAATTCATAAGGTGTTTTGTTGTAGTTGACTATGATTTTCCCTCTATATTTCAGAATGTAAACTGTGGTGTTGACTGCTTCTCTCCAAAACATGTTTGATAGCTTGGCTTCATTCAACACTGTTCTCGCCATATTTTGTAAATTTCAATTTTTTCTTTCTACTACGCCATTTCATCGTGGAGTTCTTCCAGCTGAGAAATGTTTGTATATCCCATGAGTCTCACAAAATTCTTCAAATTCATTTGAGATAAACACACCTCCTCTGTCTGATCTCAAACACTTGATTTCCAAATCAGTTTTTTTTTCAACCAAGGCTTTGAATTCTTTGAACTTCTCAAAAGATTCATATTTTCCTTTTAGGAACACAACCCATGTCATTCTAGAATTATCTTGAATGAGAAACATGAAGTGCTTTTCTCCTTGTAGACTTTCTTTTCTTGTAGTAGCACAAATATTTGTATGAATGATTTCCAATGGATTTGTTGTTGAGTACTCATTTGATTTATATCTTGTTATTGTATGTTTTCCATGATGACATTGCTTGCAAAGAGTGTTTGAAGGTTTAAAAATATTTTACATTCCTCTCATTTCTTTTTTAGTGTTTATTTTTACCATATTATCAAAGTTCATATGACCCATTATTCTATTCCATAACCAACTTTCATTTGTTCATCCCATATAACACTTTTCTCCCTGGATATCATTGAGGATATATACATTATTTGATGTTCTATATGCACTTGCCAATAATCTTCCTAAGCATTCCTTTTTTATTTCACAGCCTTGAGAATTAAATGTGATAATGTGTCCTTGGTCACACATTTGATTAACATTGATAAGATTGTGTTTCATACCATCAACAAACAAGATATTTTATGTTTAGTCTTTCCATTATTGAGACTTATAGTACCTTTTCCAACTATCCTTGTAGTAACAACAATTCCAAATGTCACATTGCCTCCGTTAACTTCTTTCAAAGTGAGAAAATTGCTCTTGTCACATGTCATGTGTCTTGAGCATCCACTATCAACATACCATTGGTTTCCTTTGTTTTGAGCATGAAGGGTAGTTTGCACAAGCATAGATTCCTCCTTTTGTTGCATCTCTTGTTCATGATTCCTTTTCCAAACTCCTATGAGTTCTTTCTTTTGTTTGACAAGGGTATCCACATCCTTGTTTTGTCTAGAAGTTTCCACCAGGTTAGTTCTACAAAAACATGCTTTTTGCCCATAGTTTTTTCATTTATAGAATACAACGTTGTAATCAAATAAATGGCCAAATGAATTATAGTTTCTATTTTAGAATCCATAAGAATTTATGTATTTGTTCCATACATTATTGTTTCTTGTATGTGTTCTACAATTTATTGCATTATGATCAGAATAATTACAACAAAAGAAATATCCAAAGAAATAATTTTGGTACCAGTTCATGTGAGGCCACGTTGGTGGAAAATATCTTATGAATTTGTCCTCGTTGTCCTTAGGATAAATGAAAATTTTCCATGGAACATTATTTTCTTTCTTCTTGTTGTCTTCATCACTAATGGAAATTTTGAGTACATCAACATAGCTTTTAGATTTTTCTTCATTTACTTTTTTTGATGGCCCTATAGCTTATGCATCCTTTTTGGTGGTCATCTAACTCTTATAATAACCAAGACCCCTAAATAAATGGTGAAATTTGACAATTGATGATATGATCTAAGGTTTTTGCACTCTTTTCAAACTTCAACCTTCTATTCAAATGAACAATTTACTTTTCCAAATCCTTTCTTAAGAAAACAAGCTCATCTTCTAGCTTCTCACAATTTTCTTCCATTTCCTTCAGCTGAATTCTCACCACTTCTTCTATACTTATGGCCTCTTCTAATTGAACTTGTAGGATTATGATAATATTTTATGATTCTTCAAGGCTTTGGGACATTTTGGCTTTTGAATCACGATCCTCTTCTTCATATTTCTGCAGCTGCTCTTTTTGTTTCAAATTATTTGTCCTCGGCTTCTTTATTTCTCTAAAGGCACACATGAGTTCTTCTTCAAGATCCACATCTCCATTTGTTTCAACGTTTTCCTCTTCTTCTGAATCCATTATTTCTTTGTCTTCATTAATCTTTGTTTCGATTTCCATAAAGGGAGTTTCTTCTCTATCACCATCAAAACTTCTTTCACTGCTTTATTCAGATGAGTCACCGACCCCTTTTGAGTAGAGGCTCTTCTTCTTCTTATAAGTTTTATTCTTCTTTTCATGCTTGTCCTGTTTTTGGTTATTTTTGTGTTGATGATGTTTCCTCTTCACGTTATAGTCTTATTAATTATCACATCTTTTGTTTTTCACATATGGACACTTAGAAACAAAATGTCCTACTTTTCCATAGTTAAAGCATTTAAAGAGAAACTTACCTTTGTACTTGCTACATCCCTTTTTGATTTTTCTCATAAATATTTCTTCCTCTACGTATGATTCAAAACTGGAACAATCGCTTGATTTGTGTTCTTTATTATTCATGTTCTTTGAGGCTTTGAAAGATTCTTCTTTATTTGATGGTTTTTCCTTTTTATTCCTCACTTCATATGCAATGAGGATTCCATGAAATTCATCCATTACTAATTTACCAAGATCCTTTATTTATTCAATGGAGAAAATTTTGGCATTAAATATTAAGGGGAGTGACCTCAACACCTTTTTCACAATCAATGGTTCTGTAACTTTTTCACCAAGTCCTTTGATGGTGTTGGCAATTTCATCCACACAGAGGAGATAGAGTGAAACATTTTCTTTTTATTTCATCTTCAGACTCTCAAACAATCTTCTATGATTATGGAGCTTAGCATTCTTGACCTTGTCATTGCCTTCATGGATGTTTTTAAGTTTGTCCCAAATTTCTTTCACTGATTTGCAATGCATTAATTTGAAAAACTCTGATTCTGATAGACCACACAAGATGGAATTCATGGATTTTGCATCATTTGCACTATCTTTGTTTCTGGTCATATATGTTGGTGGAGTTGTTGGGGCTATACATCTAGTCATAATTGATTCCCAAATATCAAAACCAAGGGCCATTATATATGTTTGCATCCTTATACTTCATAAGACATAGTTTTTTTCATCAAACAATAGATCCCTATTTGTAGAGAAACCTTCATGACCAACCATGTGTGCTCTCGAGATCTACCTTCTAGTGGTTAGACTTTTTCTGAAGGAATCAAATCTGATACCAATTTTCGAGCACACACTTATATTGAGGGTGGGGTAAACCACTATAAGACTATCATTTTTTTATTTAAAATTCATAAACCATAATGAACCAATCACATAAATTTAAAAACTAGAAGATGCAATATTTTATGTGGAAACCCTTTCAGGAGAAAACTACAAAACATTCTTTTTATAAATTTGTAGGCACCAACCTACTGTTACAATTTTGTTTAGGCACCAACTTACTAGAGAAACTGTTCCCCTCTGTTTTTTGTAGGTACCGACCTACCAGAAACATCGATCCCCTCTGTTGTTTGTATGCATTGACCTACTAAAGAAACCAATCCACACAACTATTTTTTTTTGTAGGAACTAACCTACTTACAATTTTACAAGTTCTTAATATGCATTTCCTTCACTGATCTACTTGTTGCTTCTGTCTTCACAAAATATTATCTGCACTCGTTACTTCTATTTTATCCACATCTACTTCTCGCTCTCTACTTCTACTTTCGCCAGATCGACTTAGCTCTGACTCCTTCTTTCATTCGACCTTCTCAGTCCTCACTCCTTCTTCTTTTCCAATATCTATTAGTTGGATCGAAAAATACTTCTTCACTCTCTCCCTTTTAAAAATAATAAATATTTTCTCATAATATGTAAATATTGCATTTTCGTTCTTCACCCACACACTTTTTATCACAATCCTCTTCTCATTTTATACATTACCATCAAATCTACATGAAAAGTCTTGTACATTTCAAAACACACGACCTTCATTAAATAAATAATTATTTTCCTTTTATTTTTTAATTTGCGTTTCAACGTACCATGAGAAAAATACCACTATTGGTTTTCAAACCATGTGCACTTTTACTCCACTTTCACTTTCTAATTCACTTTTACTTTTTAATCCACTTTCACATAACTTCATGTTTAATCCACTTTTACTTTTTAATCAACTTTGACATAACTTCATATTTAATTCACTTTCACGTATCTTCATATCTAATCTACTTTCACGTAACTTCATATCTAATTCAATTTTATGTAACTTCATATTTAATCCACTTTCATGTAAATTCATATGTAATCCACTTTTACGTAACTTCATATTTAATCCACTTTCACGTAACTTCATTTCTAATCCACTTCCACTTTGTATTTCTTAAAGTCATCTTTCCTTTGTCTATTTATATTTGAATACTTACTTTTGACATCGATGAAAATAATTTATTCAACATGGATCTCCCACTTGCATCCTACAAGATATCGAGTTTCACCAAGTATGCATCACAAAAATCCACTTACATGCAAGTGCTACAAATATTTCTCTGGGGTTTAATTTCAAAAATACTAGGTCCATCTCAAACCAAGACTTCAACAAAAACCCTAACACTCCAACACTTATATATAGGCTTCACTTCATGCAAATCCTGATTCTTCCAACTCTTGTATCACACAAGCACAAAGATTCCAAGATAAGTATATTAACAAGATTATAATTACACAATTGAGTATTTCATAATAATAAAGGAAATTTTCTCCATTTATGTAATATAGGTGAGGGAGGCCAACAATAAAAAATTGGAATAGGTCCACAACAACCCACTGTAACTCACTATACTAGGTCCACAAGTGAAATGGTACTCTACTAAGATATTACATATGTCACTATGTTTTTGGGTACAACCTTTCAAGTGGAGCACTATCTAAGATAAGCATCTGTCAAGTGATCCTCGTCACAAGGATGTATGATTTCTAAGATAGGATCTCAAATTAAACACTCCTCCACATCTGTGTAACTGCTTCCATAAGCAACCTCCAATGGATTTCTCTCCAAGTAGGGATCCATCAAGCCAAGTTGTCTACCTCCCACTATAGGCCACATGATTCTAATGCTCCCGGGCCAAGAAATATTCCTCCTCATACCTAGTTCTCCTCCATAAGATAGTTATTCCTCCTATGGAAAAAAACCATCCTCAATAATTTGCATCCATGTAGAAGATTTAAAAAATCACATAAGATAACTACCTCCAAAATAATTGCACCTCCTCTAGCATGTATCCCGAGGACAAACATCCACCTATTGTAAAATTAAAAAATGTCAATCAATCAAAATAGTATAATATACAACAAGGGACTAGGTTTTCACCTTGCACCCCATGTCATATGTGTTGTATTGCTGAGAGGGGGGGGGAGTGGGTGGGTGAATCAGTAATAGAGAAATGTAATCCTTTTTCACCATAAAATGCAAGTGTTATTGTTATCACTGAAATTTCGTCCGCACATGGCGACAAGAACTCAACATCGTCAAAACAGGAATGAGGTCATTCATGGCACTGAATTAGTTTCACAGCATTGCAAAAGGGTCAAAAACTATACAAAGTAACCAAAAATCAAAGGGCGCTTTACAGAAGTTGGGTGCACGTGCATATGCGCAGAACAGGAACGTACAACACGCGCATGCGCGCACGACGCGCGGCTGTTGGCGCAAAAACCCACGCACCTGCTAAACGACGCATTTATTGAAATTGGTCGGCCTTCCAACCACTTATGGATCATCTCCCAAGTCGATTTGACCCCAAATCTGAGCTGAATCCGCATGGTAGGCTGGTCAAAGACCTAATTGAGCCCTAAAGAGCCCTTTTTCACACCTCAAAGGGGTTACATAATCACCCAATGCTATGCTATAAAAACCCATGAAGAAACATCATTTTCTCAAGGAATTTCATGTATTGTTATGCTGCTAAGATTGTTAAGGACTCACTCTTTGACAATAACACATTGGAAACATTTCATAGAGCCATTCACCTATCCATTGAGTGAATGTGCTTGGATTT
>ML795723.1:53762-79535 GCA_009831015.1 Picea engelmannii | reverse complement strand
GCATCAACCTGTACCTCAACCTATAATCAACCTGTACCATAAAGACATGCATCAACCATGCACCAACCTATACCAAACAACCTATAGTCAACTTGTACCATAAACAAGTGTATTAACCATGCACCAACATGTACCATGAACAAGTGCATCAACCATCTACCAAATCTGTACCTCAACCTATACCATGAAAAAGTGCATCAACCATGCACCAAACCTGTACAAATAACATGTCACAACAACCTGTCACAACAACGTATGAAAACAACCTGTCTCATCAATCTTATCAACCAAATCAGATCTAATCACCAAGATCAATCACCAAGAAAAATCTCAAAGATGTGCATCAACCAAGCATAACACAACAAATCATAATCATCACCAATATCAATATGTGCTTCTAATAATATACCAATGCAAGTATACTACATCATCCATAAACCATGTGTCAACAATAATACTAACAAGTGCCTCTAACCATGTACCAAGTATGTACAAATCATGTATAAACTACTCATCAACTATGAATCATCAAGATGTACCAACATCATCAACTATACACCTCATGTATGTGCCAACTCATCAACTACTTGTCTCAACCATGTACCCAACATGTACCTCAACCATATACCAAATACATACACCAATATAACCATCAAAATTTATCTAACAATTCATCACTCTATCCACAAACCAAATACCATAAACCCTTACATAAAACCATGTGCCACAACCTCACTGTTATGTAGCCTCAATCTAAACCAACAACTTCAGCAACACATCACAACCAAAAGACCAATACCAATATGCCAAATACCAATAAAAAAATACCCACTGTATCCCTCAACAAATCTGATATATGCAACAATACTGAACATACAATACCACCTCAAGAGCTAAACCCTAGCTCACAAAAAATACCTCAAACAAGATGTGCCATATCTCTTAGACCCCAACCATGTTGCTGCCGCGATTTTTCTGCCACACTTTTTCTGTTGTGATTTTTCTGCCGCACTTTTTCTGCCATGATTTTTTTGTTGCACTTTTTCTGCTGCGATTTTTCTGCGACACTTTTTCTACCGAGTTTTTTCTGCCGTGATTTTTCTGTCACACTTTTTCTGCCGCACTTTTTCTGCCACAATTTTTCTGCCACGATTTTTCTGTCGCACTTTTCCTGCCACACTTTTTCTACTGCAAATTTTCTCTATCAATAATAGCTTCCCAAATAGCCTTTCACAAAAATATATATTCAATGATATTCAAGTGTGATTAAAATGAGAGAGTCTTGCCTCTTATTTATACTTTCATGTAGCTTCCTCAAGGGGTTAGATTTTAACTATCTTAACCCACTTTCCTTATTTTAGGGTTAACCAACTTCTAACCACTTGTCCACTTAGTAATTTCTCCATTAACTTTATTATTTAAACAATTTCTTTTGTATCCACTTTGACTTATAGTACACTCATCACTTCACTTTATTATTTACCTTCTAAAATCTCTTAAACCACTTTCCTCATTTTAGGGAGTTCTCCATTAAATTTTTTATTTAAATAATTTCTTTTGCATCCTCTTTGAATTATAATACACTCATCACTTCACTTTATTATTTAAATAATTTCTTCTTTTCAAAGACTTTGACTACTTTGACCTTTTAGGTCTTCTAGATGACTTATGAGGATTCTCCAACTTCACATGGCCATAACTCTCTAACCACGAGGAGTTATGTGATGTTACACATACCACCAGAAATGGCATGACATGTACTATCCATCTAGAATAGTATTACTTTTAAATATATCAAAACTCATACCATTATCCATCAAAAAAACTTGGTTCCATTATCCAAACCTTTGTGCTACCGGAATTCGAAACCATACTTTCTTCAAGGGTTGAAATCAATGAAAACCAACCCAATTAATCAACAATATCCCCCTTTGGCATTGATGAGAACACTCTGATGCAATACTGAAATCATATCACTCATGCTCCCCCTGGAACCATGCCTCTATCCTTTGCATCTATGTGACCACTTCTCCCCCTGGAACTATGCCTTTGTCTTCTGCATATGATAAATCTCTCCCCCTTTATCATCAATGGCAAATGTATCTTTCCATCTAGGGCTACTCCCCCTGAATGAATTGTCCTCTTTATGGTGTTTCCTCGTGTACATCTAAGACATACAAGATAAGCATTAAAAATCATTCATTCTGGAGTAGAAATAACTCCAAGTCTTTGGCGAAGATACTCAAAGGATTCCCATGGAAGTGGTTTTGTAAATATGTTTGTCACTTGTTCTTTTGTGCCCACATACTCAACTCTAATGTTTTGTTCTGCAACCTGTTCCCGTAGAAAGTGATACTTTAATAGAATGTGTTTTGTCTTAGAGTGCATCACTGGGTTCTTCGAGATACTGATGGTGCTTGTATTATCACAATATATTGGAATGGGATCATCATACTCAACCTGTATATCTATCAGAGTTTGTTTCATCCAAATACCCTGTGTACAACATGTTGCTATTGCAATATACTATGCCTCAGTTGTAGATAAAGATACCAATGATTGTTTATTTCTTAGCCATGATACTAAATACTCACCCAAGTAGAACGTTGTTCCATTGGTGCTTCGTCGGTCATCAATGCAACCTGCCTAATCTGCATCTGTGTAGGAAATAAGTGATAGATCCTTTCCTTTTGGATACCATAATCCAAAATCTTATGTTCCTTTGAGATATATGAAAATCATGTTCACTTCTAATACATGTGATTCCTTTGGTGCTGCTTGAAATCGTGCCACCTATCCAACTTCCTGCATTACATCTGGTCTGGATGTTGTCATATATAGTAAGCTACCAATGATTGAACTGTATTACCTCTGGTATGTAGACTTTGAATCATCATCTTTTATCAACTTGCAACTGGTTTTCATAGGAGTGGTAACTAGTTTGCAATCTTCCATTCCGAACCTCTTTAGCATTTCTATGATATAATTAGTTTGAGAAATAAAAATTCCTTGGTTTCTTTGACATATCTGAAGACCCGAAAATAAGGATAGTTCTCCAAGTAATGACATTTCAAATTCATTCTTCATATCCTTTGCAAATTTTTGGCTTAACCTGTCATTAGTACTTCCAAAAACAATATCATCAATACAAATTTCAATTAATAAAATACTACCTTGAGTTACCTTGATGTAGAGGTTGTTGTCTGCGCTTCCTTTCTGTCGTTCATAGGGAGTTTTTTCATTGTTGTTTATGAACATTACTCTGTTTTGAATGTGAACTGTTGTATGCATTGCATGTGTCTAAAACATATCTGTCAATTTGGAATCCATTAGCATTATTTGAGCCATTTTCTGTGTAATTATCATCCATTATGATATTGTTCCTTTGTCTCTGAACCACTCTCTTAACCAATATATGAATCCATTCTCTCGTCCAGTTTCATATATCTATCCAAACCTGCTAAGTATTCTTACAAATCCATATCTTTCCATATTATCCAAGACTCTACTTGCAAAATTGTCCATAATGTTGACCCATTTATCACTATACTATCATGAAGTCTTAATTAATCTATCAAATTGTACTTCTGCTCACTGATTTCTCTGGATATGTCTTCTCAAACTCTGCAAGATTCTCGAAGGATGGTTCTTTGGTATGTCACAGCTATCGCATAGACTCCCCATGTCTAATATTCATATTACCCGAGAGTCTCTAAGTTAGATGGCTCAGAACAATTCCTTCTCTGATGTGTATTCATCATCATATTCATTAGTAGATTCATCATCTCTCTGATATTTATTTACTTGTCCTTCTTTTATTTCATTTATTTTCCAAACGTTTCTATATCTGACATCCTTCTTTTTCTCTATAGATTTTTCTTCATCTCATTTTATTTCCAATCTTGCGATCTCTAGGACCTGGTCTTTGTTCACATGTTCTTCATGTTTTCTTATCCATACTTTCTTATATATGATATCAGTGTTCTCTTTCATGGAAGTATCGATCATGCTTCTACAATCATGAGCTATGTGTCCATAGTTATGAAATTTGTAAAATTCAATGTTATGTGGGGCCACATAGGCATTTCTTGCTTGAACATTTCTTTTATAATCCTTGCAATCTGCAACCTTATGTCCAAAGTTAGTACAATAAAAACAATGACCATAAAAGAAATTTGCATACCTGGGAGTGAATGATCTTCTTTGTGGTGCAGTCCTTATAAATTTCTTCCTTGACTGATCATGATCATGATTGAAGCTTCTTTGTGGCTTGAACATGGTTGGTACTCTTGAATATGTATCTTTATTAGTTTTCTTAGATTCTTGTTGACCGTGATTCATTCCTTTGAGTACTTATGCATAACTCTTTCTATTTTCTTCATTCTTCTTTTCTAGCAACATATAGTGCTTCTCTTCATTCTCTACAACTAATGTGGATGTTAATGTCTCTTCAACGTTCTTGTTGAGCTTGATGCTTTTGACTCTTAGTGTGACAACTTCTTCTTCAATATTCTCAACCTCTTCTTCTTTCTTCAATATATGAGACTTCATGACCTCTTCTATTCTCTTTGCTTGTTCAAGTTGGATTTTCAATGTAATTATTCATTCTTCTAGTCTTCTCCCTTCTTGACCAAACTCTTCATCAAGTTGGTTTAAGTCATTGGTTCTTTCCTTGAGATGATCCATCAATATATTTTCTCTCTTTTTTAATTCTTCCTCTTGTGTTGCTATGTTGCCTTCTAAACATTTCTTTTGATATTCTAGAGTTTCTTCAATTCTTTTGGCCTCTTCTAGTTGAGCTCTTAAATTCTTGATGACCTTATGATCTTTTTCAGGACCTTGAACACTTTCCTTTTGCTTCATCAATTCTTTATTGGATGACTTGTTTTCTTCTCTTTCTTTTTTTAGATATTCAATTGCACTCATCAAATTTTCTCTGTAATCAACTTCTTCTTCATACTCTTCCTCTTCTGAATCTGTCTAACATGATGACCATCTTTCTTCTCGTTCTATATCTGCATCTTCTTTGGCATTTTCTAAATCTGTGAAGGGGTGAATAATATATGTCATGTAACTTATCCCAAAGTTCTTTGGCTAATGAACATTTACCAACCTTTTCTCTTACCGGATTAGGTAATCCTTCCCAAATGAAATCCATTGCTATTTTGTTATTCTTCTTCAATTCCTTCTTGGTTGTAGTCTTTTCCCTTTTTGAAATATCATATCCTGTAACAAATGATAGATAGATATAATGTCCTTGTTCCTTTAAAAATACATTTTTCCTTATGCTCCACATCTCATACTTAAAACCATTCTGACCATTAAACATTGGTACTCCATTCTTAGAATAATTCATGATCTCCTTTCAGTGGTTAAATTGTTTCCTGAAGGAACCTTCTCTGATACCAATTTTTGGATTACTGAGAGGGAGGGTGAATCAGTAATAGAGAAATCTAATCCTTTTTCACCATAAAATGCAAGTGTTATATCAATGTATCATTATCATCCAATAGTTGTAGAGTAAATAAACAATGAACAAATGAGCAATCACACACATACACAGTACACCAGTGTTTTACGTGGAAACCCAAAGTGGGAGAAAACCAAATAATTCTTTTTCTTATATGTATTTAAGAATTACATTCATTAGAAGCACCAAATTTCTTTGTTTTCCAGCTGCAACTAAAAGGAGGATCCAACCCCCTAGTTTCTCAGGCTACAACCTGAAGGAAGCTCCAACTCCCAAATTCTTTGTCTACAACCAGAAGGATACTAAAACCCCCTATGTTCTTAGGCTACAATCAGAAGGTGGCTACAACCACATGTCCTTGCCCCATCCAACCGCCCTGATGTAGGAGTAGAATGATGTAAACACTGTCACACTATCGCTCTGAGATATACTGTTGTAAACCTGTACCAATCAACCTGCACCAAACAACCTGTACCAATAAATTGAACCATGCATCAACCATGCATCAACTTGTACCTCAACCTATAATCAACCTGTACCATAAACAAGTGCATCAACCATGCACCAACCTGTACCAAACAACCTATAGTCAACCTGTACCATAAACAAGTGTATTAACCATGCACCAACCTGTACCTCAACCTGTACCATGAACAAGTGCATCAAACATGTACCAAACATGTACCTCAACTTGTACCATGAACAAATGCATCAAACATGCACCAAACCTGTATAAATAACATGTCACAACAACCTATCCAAACAACTTATGACAACAACCTGTCTCATCAATATTATCAACCAAATTAGATCTACTCACCAATATCAATCACCAAGACAACTCTCAAAGATGTGCATAAACCAAGAATAACACAACAAGTCATAATCATCACCAAGATAAATATGTGCTTCTAATAATATACCAATACAAGTATGCTACATCATCCATAAACCATGTGTCAACAATAATACCAACAAGTGCCTCTAACCATGTACCAAGTATGTACAAATCATGTATCAACTACTCATAAACTATGACTCATCAATATGTACCAACATCATCAACTATACACCTCATGTATGTGCCAACTCATCAACTACTTGTCTCAACCATGTACCCAACATGTACCTCAACCATAAACCAAAGACATACACCAATATAACCATCAAAAGTTATCTAACAATTCATCACTCTATCCATAAACCAAATACCATAAACCCTTACATAAAACCATGTGCCACAACCTCACTGTTATGTAGCCTCAATCTAAACCAACAACTTCAGCAACACATCACAACCAAAAKACCAATACCCATATTCCAAATACCAACAACAAAATACCAACTGTATCCCTCAACAAATCTGATATATGCAACAATACTAAACATCCAATACCATCTCAAGAGATAAACCCTAGCTCACRAAACATACCTCAAACAAGATTTTCCATATCTCTCATAAATAGACCCCAATCATGTTGTTGTCGCGATTTTTCTGCAATGATTTTTCTGCTGCACTTTTTCTGCTGCGATTTTTCTACYGCACTTTTTCTGTYGYGATATTTCTGTCGCACTTTTKCTGCCACAATTTTTCTATCACGATTTTTCTGTCGCACGTTTTTTGCCGCACTTTTCCTGCCACACTTTTTCTGCTTCAAATTTTCTCTATCAATAATACCTTCCCAAATAACCTTTCACAAAAATATATATTCAATGATATTCAAGTGTTATTAAAATGAGAGAGTCTTGCCTCTTATTTGTACTTTCATGTAGCTTCGCCAAGGGGTTACCTTTTAACTATATTAACCCACTTTCCTTATTTTAGGGTTAACCAACTTCTAACCACTTGTCCACTTAGTAATTTCTCCATTAACTTTATTATTTAAATAATTTCTTTTGTATCCACTTTGACTTATAGTACACTCATCATTTCACTTTATTATTCACCTTCTAAAATCTCTTAAACCACTTTCCTTATTTTAGCGAGTTCTCCAATAAATTTATTATTTAAATAATTTATTTTGCATCCTCTTTGACATATAGTACACTCATCACTTCACTTTATTATTTAAATAATTTATTCTTTTCAAACACTTTGACTACTTTGACCTTTTAGGGCTTCTAGATAACTTATGAGGATTCTCCAAATTCACATGGCCATAACTCTCTAACCGTGAGGATTTATGTGACGTTCCACATACCACCAGAAATGGCATGACATGTACTATCTATTTATAATAGTCTTACCTGCAAATATATCAAAACTCATACCACTATCCATCAAACAAAATTGGGTCCATTACCCAAACCTTTGTGCTATTGGAATTCACTACCATACTTTCTTCAAGGGTTGACATCAATGACAACCAACACAATTAATCAAAAATATGAAGTGAAACCATAGCATGGTGTAAAAATTTCATAGAAACCTAAAATATAACACTCCCTCTTTATAAGAAAATTGTTTTCTCTAACACCAATTAGCTTCTCCCTATGGATCTCAACTGAACTTGCAACCTAGAAATATGATGTGCTGTAGTATTGGAATCAGTCTTTGATCCCACCCAAGGTTTTTCAACAACCCAATGTGTTATTATAGTATCTTGAACCTCCCCTCTACTAGAGATTTGATCACATGTGAGTCTGAAGGAACATATCCCTAGACCATCAAAAACCTACCAAACTCCACCATCCCTCAAGTAAACTTCACAAGCCATAATCTTCACACAGCACATCATACGTTGTTCAAAATATCATGCAAAGATAATCCCATCTATAGATAGGTCCAAGATAAGTAGAATAAACCAAATATAAAATATTCTCAATTCTCATACATATTGAAATACCAAGTTCATAATGAAAATAATAACCCATATAGGTCCTCTAACAAACTGTAATAATGGGTATCTCACTTATGCACCTCAAAATCTTTAGAAACTGAAAACCCTCAATAAGGTCAAATACCTCTTTCTAAGAGAATATTGTGGTAAATAAAACAAGAGTTTATCAAGGCCAACTCCCTCTTTCTAATAAATTATAACAACCCTATCATGGTACCCTTCAATACTCCCATTAGTTGCAAGATTGGATTTAATCACTTATTCCATAGTAGGTTTTCTACCTATCTCCATGGAATCCCACAATACATTATTTACATATGCCTCCTCAAAAATAGAAGGTTGATCCAACTTCCCACTAGCATGCACTAGCATCACATAATCACCAAGTAACTTTTAAAGGCCACCACCCCATACACCTCTATCCAAATTCATATGACTTGCTAGACTATATTTATTGGAAGTTCATCACTAGCCTTCAAATGAAACTCTACACTAAAAATTGATCATACAAGAACTAGAAGACTATTATTATTATTCAAACTACAAAAAAACAAAACATGATTCAACTCAATAAAATCACTTGATGGTATCCAAAATGAAATGGATCCCAATCCTTTCACAAGATAAGTGGCATCATCACCCAACTCCATGTGCATTCCTCCAGCTTCCTCTTGAAACCTACAAAAAAATTTCATATCATAAGGCATATGTCTCACTACCCCATTGTCCACATACCACTTAACACAATGTCAATATTTAAAGATAAGACCATGGAGAAGATGGTCTCAATATTGGATTGTTAACTCATCCACTCTAGATATAGTCTTTAAATCCCTACTTCCTATAATTTTTGCATGGCCTTCCCTTTATTCTTCTATGGACATCAAATGGAATAACATTCCTTTTGATGACACAAAAAACTTCACATGAATCAAGTCATTCTTACCTTTGTTTGAAAGAACATTTTTATTACCCTTCTCGGGTCCTTTCTTACTTCCATTCCTCATGATCCCAATGAGGGTTAAGTATTCTACTTCACTTTATATTACTAAACTAGATTATAACCTTGTCTCTCCATACACAAAATCATCCCAAAGCTTCTCAAGAGATAGTAACTTCTCATGAGAAAAAATACCATGGAAAAAGGGTTTCCAAGTTGGAATAAACCCATTAAAATAATTGGGTACCAATTTGTCATCCTCCACTTTTAATCCTATGGTATTCATTTGATCTCTCAACTCTCTATCAACCTCAAGAAACTAGCCACTAAGTATGTGTCACTCATGTAGATGGTCAAGAACTTGTTCCTCAAGATATTTTTCCTAGATATGTTCCCACTATGGTACGATCAATCAAAGCATCAAACATATCCTTGTTAGTATTATTCTCTACAATGTGAGTGATCAAATGATCCTTCATTCAATTAAGAGTTATTGTCTTTGCTTTGGCCTCCTTGTTATTATGCTAGGCCGACTATTCCAAATTGAGCATAGGTGTAATGATGTCTTTATCAACATGCTCCCAAACCTCAATGTTAGGTACCTACCCTAACCCCCTCACTTAGATACTTTATTAATGTATGAGGCCACCTTCCTGGAATAATTCCCATTGAATAGTTAGTTAATAGTCACTCATTATAAAAAGGGTCATTTTTATTAAAAAATAACAAATTAGTTGGATGACCCTCATTATAAAGGGGGTTGGGGCTCATATGTAGTTAAGATTCACTATGGATAGCTATATATCGACTAGAAGGTTATGCAATGTTTTTTCTATAATTATTATTGTATTTGGAGAATTTCTCTTAGAGGTCACCCCCTTGAAGAGGTAAGTGAACATAGCTCTCTATTTTTTATTATAAAGAGATTTTTCTTAGGGTTTATCTTTGTTTTCTCTCATGTTCTTGGGTTTTGCACTAAATTTTATGTGATTCCTCTAAATTTTTTGGGTTAATTACACTACAAGTGCTATCATAACTCTTTCTTTGGCATGAAGTGGGAGAGTTTTTGGACACAAAGTGGGATTTTTTTTATTTTATCTTTTTGATGATTTTTGGAAGAAAAAAGAGGATGGAAACATTCAGGTCAATTTTTGAAACTTTATGTGTAGAATTTGGAAAATCCAACCCAAGATATTAATTCCTCTCGAAAATACCCAATTTCAAAAAAAAAATCATCGAAAATAGAGTAAGTAAATTGGAGATATCATTGATTTAAAATCATTATTTTTTAGGGTTTTTTCTAGAAGGCTACAAATTTCACTGATTGGATATCTTTTGATAGAGTGAACAGATTTCAATGAAACCAGTGCCAATATATCTAGATAATTCATGTCATTTTATAATTGGGGTTATAATAGCCAATCCAAGAAGTATAGTAGAAGTTATACATTTTTGGCCTCAAACCCTACATTGCATAAGTTATTTTCTAATGATCTTTAAAGATTTTTCTCAGGTTAGCAAGATCATAAACCTTAAAAAAAATAGAGATGTGTTCCATTGTCTTTAAATATCACAGTGATCTGATGCTTAGTGGGTAAAACTATGTTAGGGAAGAATACACACAGAAAATACAAGTGGAATCACATTGTTGGAAACCCTTGTAACCCTTGTTGGTACCCCTTCAAGTAGTACTGCATCAGACAATTCTTGTATATGGTATCTAAAATCTTCCATGTACCCTTGGGTATATAGGAATTCCCCTAGGTATACCTAAAACCAATGTTACATAAACCAATTGGTTGTCTTGTTTCTATAGTACGCCAAGAACATCACTTGGGGAGATCACTCTCTAGTACCTGGGTATTCAAGTAGTATAATGAAGAGCACAATTGAGCCTCCATAGTTAGTTCCATGCGATATTGGGCCAAGTACTACTATTGAACCCTACACATATATCATAGACTTATAATCCCTAATACTCCCTTGTCCCAAGACCTAATAACCTTTTTCAATGAGCTCACCCATGAAAGGTACCTATAAACCACATCATACTTTTATGGATAACAACAAAACCCACTCTACTACAAGCAGGTTAGACTATGTGGAAGATTAACTTAAGAAAATTTAGGACATAACTGGGTGGAATGGGAATCTAGATAAGAAGCTAGATGACAAGTTCAAAATTTTTGAAAATATGTTGACTGAGAAGTTTATGAGTATGCTAGCTCGTGGCATACCAGAAGAAAACCATTGGAAGGCATAGCACATTGAGCCATTCCATGAATAAAATTATAAATTAGAACTATTTATCCACCCACAACCATCGTTGGGCCTGGACAACAATAGATCAATGGATAATAACATATGGTACCATTCTCTAAAGGTGGACCTAAACAATTTTAATGGTTCTAACCCATTAGGATGGGTCATCCAGATGGAACTTTACTTCTCCCTTCATGGAATTACTAATGACATGATGACTCAAGGTGGGGGTCTTGTATCTATATCTACAACGATGGAAATGGTGTGAATGGAATAAAAATGCATATGTGAGATACTATTTCTTCAATTCAAATTGATAGATATATATCTGCATGTAGAGAGATACTCACTATTTGGGGAGGCTTACCAAGTTAAACCAAACAGGATCAGTCACACAATTTATGGAAGCCTTTGAAAAATTAACCATTTGTACAAAGAACTTAAGATATTCTTTCTATAGAGAATGTTTTATTAGTGGCCTCAAGGAGGATATTCGAGCACAAGTTATAATGCAACTTCCTACTACATGGTTTGAAGTGACTCAGAGGGAAGAATAATGATGTGTAATCAAGGGGCTCATAGCCCACTCATTTCACTAAAAGGGATATATTTGTGGAATTTAAAATATGCTCTCTATCTTAGTCTTATATAAATTTATTTTTCTGCAGTAAAGCCACTATGCCTCTATTACTCCATGATACTCTATAATATCTCTTCTATGTCTATTGCAAAGCATTTTCCTGCTTGTACCCCGCACACTACTGTTACAAGGAAAATCACTCTATGGCCTGGGGGAAACCACAATAGATGAAATGACTGCAGAAATCAACTCTAATCTCAAGTATGCTATATAAATGAAAATTCTAACAAGACAAGATAAAGATCCTACCTCGTCCGGACATTCAATGAATACCACCGTTGAGCACTCGACTCAAATATTTATACTTGCAACTTGTCCCCAACAACCAAGATACACAAGCATATGGTGATAATATATAAATTTAGCACATACAATATCATAATCCATTAACATTCATAATAAACATGCCCATGGAATAATAATTCAAATATTTTCAAGACATCAATTGGATGAGAAAAGAGTATTTCTATTAAAATATGATCAACAAAAGTTTATGAATGACAAAATTCTGTGTCGACACGTCTCAGAACCGAGAAACTAAGTCCCTTCCAACTGGGCCTCCACCACTTCAATCCTCCACCAAAGGAAAACTCACATAAGAGATACAATGAGGTTCTCCATTAAAGAGGGAAGATATTGGGGGTTGAACAATGTGTTCAGACTTTAAAGGACAAAGGGATGCATACTCAATATGAAGTGAATAATTTCTCTAAAGTAAATTTTCTCTCAAAAGTTGAATTCTTCTCCTCTTCCATGGTTTGGATATGGCCTATTTATAGTCTTCTTGAAGGGCCAATTCAGAACATCTCCAGTATATGGAAGGTCAAGGATCATGGATCTCATGACATGACATGGAAACTTGAAACAATTTTTTAATTTTTATCACCAAAATCGATGTGCATGGGTTGCAGTGGTGCAACATGCGTATACACATGTTGTATAACTGATAGGGCATGTATATGTGGAAAAATATGATTTTTGTCTTTGGGAACTACAAAAGGGGACTTCAAGTCTGCACATGGAAATGGAAAAGGCCTTTTGAACAAGTTGCATGGGGTGAGGAAAATATTGATATAACATATGCCCTCTAATGTGTGAGGTTGGAGGAGTATCTGCGATGGCTGAAATACATTATAATTCCTAGAAGTGGAGTAATGGAGACCTGGATGGATGAACTAGTTGCTCATAAGAATATTACAATCCATATTGACTTTGTACACATGGTTTCCAATTGAATTACACTGTAGATCGATGTGGAGATATACCAAACAAATTTTCATGGCCATGAATAGGAAATACAAAGTAGATACATGCCATAGGATTTCATAGTCATGGACAAGGCCCAGTGAAAACCAGTCTCAAAATGAATATGAAGATATCTGTATACAATGGAGTACAATATAATCTCCCATTACCATTGAAGTTATACAAGTATTGGTCCAATGAATGATAGCAACAACTCAGGAAAGATGTGACTATAAACTGATGTCTTCAAATCTTTTACACAATCTGCCAAAGGTGCAAGTCTACATCATGTGAATAAAGGATTTGAGGTCAAACACAATGACACTTCGTTTGATTATCGGTCATTAAGGTATATGGTTAACAAACAAGAGACAAACTATCGATAATGAAAGTAGGTATCAAGGCACCAAGTACATTCTTACAAGTGAGAATAAAGGTGTTGAGGTAGAACACTTGAAGAATCCATCGATCAGGAGACATTGGTGTATTCCCAATTTTCAATGGTGAGAGAACCTACCATTGATGACTGCAAGCCTCTAGGTACTCATAGGACTCTAGGCCTCATTTCCAGAATAGATGAGCTAAAGTCGATGGAAGGAGACTCGTTGAAAGGAGAGAATTAAGGAATCTCTCATCAGTCAGTGTGAGGTACAAAGAAATAGCTTCATAATTTGGAGGAACTTAGACGAAGAGGGTGTTCATGAACCAACGACCATGTTTGTCTTTCACAGGCACCATATGCAAGCAGTGCATGAAAAAGACCCTCTAAATACCAGCCAATAATGAAAATTGTCAACAAAGGTGAGGAAACCACCAATAAAGATAATGGAATCCAAGACATTGCATGAATCCCAATGTGTGAATAGATTTATTTCCATCGAACATAAGGGAAACCCCCCAGTCAGTGAACAATGAGGAGATGTCAATTGATGGGTTCAAGGTTACCTACCCATAATGAAAGTAGGACTAGGGTGCATGGTAGGACTACAACTTCATGTAAATCTGAGACACGCTGAGGGTATGGCTGACATGCAAAGTCAAGAGTTATAAGAAATGGTCGACACATGCTTATAGACATCCTTTGAACAAGAGCATGAGACATATGGAGGACTTCAACAACATAGACTTGATAATGAAACTTTGTGATGCAAGAGGCACCAATCAAACTCTCCATAGGAACTGGAAGAGTAGCTAGTGAGAGGAGTAAACTCTAAGTAATGAGCTCAACTTCCTAAGGTCATGATAAACCCAAACTTTGGATGACAAGTGGATTCAAAAAAAAATTCTTTGTTCAAAGGCGACATGATTTCTTCCAATATGAAATAATATTCCTTTCTCACCTGTATTTTTTTGTTTTTTCATAAACAAATGAATGCTATGATACAAAGGAGGAAACAAGAGTCGTCAGTAAGCAACTAGTTCCAACAGTGGAACATAGCTATGCTCAATGCAAGGAGGTGAATGCAGGACATGGACACTTGGGGGAATGTTTCCTCCTAGGGTACAGGGTGTCAAGATGCAAAGGATATAAACAAGGCTTTGTTTGTCTGGTGATGCAAATTGCTAAGGAAATAGGCTTATAACACAAAAATGGGAACTGGAAATAGGCTCAATACTGCAAGCAAGAGAATGAGATGCAATTACAACTTAACTCCAAAGAATGTCCTTTTTTGTGAATTTAGTACCCTAGGCCCGAAAAAGTATAAAACAATACCCACGAGAACACTTCTAGACACTAGTGACTAGAGTATTCCTTTTTCGAAATTAGTATACTTGGTCTGAAAAATGGTTAAACTTACACCAAATAGACGTCCTTTCAGATCCAATTAACGAATGTGAAAGAGACAAGTTCACTTGGAAATATTTTCTCTTTTTGAGAGAGTCGGAAAAGAGCTTAAACAAGACTCGGTGGGAGTCCCATAGGTATAGGTCAAAATGCTTATGAGTAAGAATATGAGGCTCGAATGAAAAGTCATATTGGAACTATAAGGGACTCCCAATCTCTGTGGAATAACCTCTACATGGGCACCATATGACACAAAGGTTCTAACTAGGGCACCCATGTTTGGTAAGCCTCTACCATTCAATAACGACACTTCTAGTAATAGTAAGGAGGTTCTGTGTCACTAATAAATGGGTCCATACCTGAGGTATATGGATCAAAGTCATAGGATAATGAAAAAATGCAATATGGAGTGATGACCTATCCTATATGTTGGTCAAAGAAAATACCTGCCAAAGTCACGAACATGTGAAATAATGCTAGAAACCACAAAAATCCCTGGAAAAAACCACCAAAACCAACTCCTTCCACTGCACTATTAGTCCACTAGGAAAAGACATTAGCAAAAACTATGTAATGTGGGTAAAAATTTTCTATTAATAGTAAAAAATAATCAATTTTACCATACCATTTCACATTTTTACCCAAATAGTGCATTTTGGACCAATTTTCCCATGATTTTCAAGTGTCGATTGTAGGAGCTACAAGTGACAGAATTGAAAACCGTCTGGACCAAGTAAGTACTCTTTCCATCCTCTTCATTTATAGTGGTTTAGAATTTCAAATTAGTCCTAATTTTTTGAGTTTATTAAGGAACATCTTAGGAATTAGGGTGTACGCGGGCTGTAGTTTATCGGGTCACATATATGGAGGAATGTACATGGGAAAGGCAAATCCTTCCCATGTATAGGCAATCCTACACATGATTTTTACCAGAACAACCCATGTATAAGTCCACAAATTGTTTTTTTAAAAGGTTTTGACTCAAAAAATGGATTTATTCTTGCAGGATGGTACTTGAATGGAGAGAAAGAGAGCATGAGGAAGTTGATGTTGCATTGGAAGAAGATCCAAGGGATCAATTAGAACTAAAAATATGTTGGCTTTGCAAGTTTTGGGCTCTCAAAGGAATAAGGGCTCAAGTGAGGCTGCTCGAAATGATGGTGAATTTTTCAGATCCGGATATAGAGGCCTTCAACCTCGATGGACAACCATTGAAAATTGAAGTCGAGGATATCTATTTCCTTACAAGATTGTCTTGTCGGGGTGAGGTGGTGAACCTCAAATGCCTGGGAGCTGAGAGTGGCATGAACATAGAGGACTCCATTGCCACTCACTGTGTTGCAGTCAAAGAAAAGGTAGGGATCCAACTCCCCATTAGGGCGATCAACAAATTGATTTTGAAGATCGTCGTTCCCATGCTTACACAGATCATGGGGTCGACCTCGTTACACCATGCATTAAGGCCATTGATGTTCTATTCATTAGAGTGCTTACAACACACATTTTATGATTGGTTTACCTCACTACTGACTAACATGAAGAGCCAGTTGATAGACTGCAAACAAGGTAGGAAGAGGAACTTCAAGTTCACATCTATCTTGTGTAGTTTTTTCTTTGAGAAGGTTCCAGGATTGAGCCCTAGATTCGATATTGTTCCACATAGACCACGTGATCCAACCATGTCACAGTGGACCGAGGTGATGAGGTGGTTGGGAGGTGGTATGGTGCCACCCCCCTACAATGATGAGTTATTCTTCTGGTGGTATTGGAAGGTGATAACCCTAGACTACTACCCTTATGCAGGGATTGAATACAGAGGATATCCAGACATGTCATTTCCACCGGGCTCTTCCTATGTTGATATAGGTAAATATCATTTTATATATTTCATTTTTTTGTGTTTTTCAAAGAGAATAAAAAAGAAAAATATTTTTGGATGGTATCAAGTATTGAAAATTACTTTGTTTCACAGATGTGGGTCCGCGACGACCAAAAGGATTCCCACGACATCGCCAAAGGAATCAAGGATATGAGCTAGCGAGAGGAGATGCATATAGATCACATCAAAATGTGCAGGGGAACCTATCTCACTTGACACACAGGATTCCTATGGTTCAAGTAGAGGATCTACTAGAGGCTATGCAATGACAGGTGGTGGGTGTGCCCCATGCGTGGGTGCAACTCTTTCAGTGCCTTGCAAACTCTGTATTATGATATCATGATACACATCTGGTGCCACAGGCGTAGATGTCGTGGCTATTGTATCGACCAACCATATATGTATTTTTAGGGTGTAAGCCCCATTTTGTACTATGGCACCATATTTTCGGAGAGATGAAATATAAAAAACATTGGTCTTAGTCTTTACTTATATATTATAGTGTATAAATTGATGAATGTGTTTTATTTACTTTAGTTATGTGAAAAATGTGAATCTAAAACATAATTAGTATATGCATCAGATACATAATTAGAAATTCTAGGTATGTATTATAAGTAATAAAATCAAAATGTCCTTCCAAAAGTTGTACCCGTAGGAATCATCGAAGTAGAGTAGGGTCTCACACATGGTAATTTTCATTCAACTGACATACTAATAACTAGGAATCTAGGCAAACTTCTAAAGAATGAATACCATGTAAAATAGCATCGCATAAAAGCTCTATAACGATGCTATATTCAACCACATTATTCATTGATGTCCCTAGACAAACGCCACCTAAAGACACCAGTTGACCCTTGGGTGAGTAAAAAACCTTAGCGACAAAAGACAAGTTCTGTGTATGATGACTGGCACTACGAATCCTAAATAAACTGAAGACTTCGTTGACATCTTCCAGCCAAGGAAAACTCGATAAGCAAGTCGATGACACAAGGGAAAAGATATATACACTAAGATACACTAGTATACAAAGAGTTACTCCCAAGATTGGGGCTCAAGCGTAATATATTTTCAAGTAGAGCCCATTTATGGGCTCATCCACCATATTCCCTTCATAATATTCCAATTCATAGGCTCTTTTTTCTAATACATGTCGCACAATATAAGGACTGTGCCACATGGGGTTGAACTTGCCTTCCCCTAGCGGTTCTTTGGCTTGGTCATACAAGAGGACCAAGTCACCCTCGGTGTACTATCGAGTATAGATAGACTTATCATATTGGACCTTGACATGTCTCTTATTCACTTCAAAAGTCATAGAGGCATCTCGACGCTGCTCATCTAGGGTCTCTACGTGTATGATGAATTCTTAGAGATTAGAAGTGTCAGGTAGGAGCTTAACTTCCATTCTAATGGAAAGTATTTCACATTCAATAGGAAGGATCGACTCCACACCATGTACTAACTAAAAAGGAGAAAAATCGGTGGAAGTCTTAACCGAGGTTTGGTATGCCCAAAGAGCAGGGTAAAGCATTATATGCCAGTCATATTTTCTCTGGCTGACAGTTTTTTTCAAAATGGTCTTGAGGTATTTTTTCACAGCCTCTACTTTTCCATTTTCCTGGGGATAGTAAGGAGAAGAATGACCATTTTTAAACCCTAGTTTCAATGTTAATTCCTTCATCATTTCATTTTGAAAGTGACTTCCATGATCAGTGATAATATCCCTTGAGATTATGAAATGAGATATAATTTGATTGAACAAGAAAATTGTTGCAATCTTACCATCATATTTAATTGTAGGCATGGCCTCTACCCATTTAGTAAAGTAGTCTATGACCATGATAATATGTTGATGCCCCTCGGCTGAAGTTGGGTTGCAATCTAAAATATCCACCCCCCACTTGGTGAAGGGACCGAGGGTGATGACCGAGTGAAGAGGGTATGGATGCGAGAACATATTCAGAGAGAACACCCAGCAAGAGTGACACTTCTTGACCACTTCGACACAATATTTAAAAATAGATGGCCAAAAATAATCGGCTCGCAATATTTTTTAGTTTTTTGCAAGCCTAGGTAAATGACCACCACAAGCCCCACTGTGATGGTCATTAAGAACGGACTCAACCTCCTCGTGAGTCAAGCATTGACAAAAGATATTATCTATTCCTCGGCGATACAAAGTGTTGCCGACAATAAGGTAGTTTTTAGATTGATATAGTATATGTCGTCGATCGTCTCTCGACAGATGCTGAGAGAACTTCAAGGTTTGAAGACAAATAAAAATGTCTCCATACTAGGGATCTGAAGATGAGATAAGGAAAATATATTCATCCACGAATGAATAATTATGAACAATTTCCTCATCTAACCTAGGGAAGTCTAATATTGACTTGGAAAAGCCTAGCGATTTCTTGTATTTTGTCGAAGAAAAATCGAGGTCAAACTCTTGAAAAATGGAAATCCATTTATTGTATTTTCCCCCTATGATATGCCTATTAAGGACGTATTGAAATGGGTTGACATCAACAAATACGATAGTTTTTCAAAGATATATATAACATCGTAATATTTGAACTGCGTGTATGACATCCAAGGCTAGGTTATCAACATGAGAGTACTTGAGTTTCGGGTCGACTAAGTTTCGACTAAGGTAGTAGACGACGTTCTCATGGAGATCATCATCCTCCTGAACAAAAAACATACCCATCGTCTCTTCAGACGCAACGATATAAAGAAAGTAATATTTGTTGTAGTATGGAGGCTTCAACAGAGGCATCGATACCAAGGATTACTTAAGAGAATCAAAGGATTGGGCTCGCTCATCCCATATGAACAGAGTGTCCTTCTTCAAGAGACACTTGAAACCCTTAGTAATATTGGAATAGTTTACTATAAACCGATGTAAGAAGTTATATTTCCCCTGTAAACCTTGAAGATGGTGAATGTTGTGCGAGGGAGGCAATCAAAGTATTGCCTCAACCTTCAAAGGATACACCATGATCCCAGTCTCAAAAAATAAGAATCCTAAAAGATGACCCGAACCAACGTAGAAGATGCACTTGTGAGGGTTTCAATGGATGTGATAATAATGACATCTCTCAAAAACTAGTCGAAGGTGGGTAGAGTTATCCACTCTCTTGTGAGAGTGAGTTGCAAGATCATCAAGGTAAGCTTCAACTATATGCTTGATATCGTGAAAAGAGAGTTTCATGGCTCGTTGGAAGGTTGCTCTGGCATTTTTAAGGTCGAAAGTCATTTTCTGGTATGTGAAAGTACCCCAAGGACAAATAAATTTCATCTTATGTTGATCCTCGGGTTTGATCCCAATTTGATTCTATCCTAAAAATCCATCCATAAAAGAAAAAACCTCTCTTCCCACACACTCATAGAGAATATGATCAATGAAAGGTGTCGAGAAGTTGTCTTTAGGAAAATCCTTATTCATGTCTCAAAAATCCATATACACACGGATGGTTCGTTGTTTCGTATTCATGGAAATGGGATTGGATACCCATTCAGTCAAGGGAACTAGGTAGATAAAACCAGCATTAAGCAGTTTCTCTAGCTTTGTCTTAATAGCAGGGGCCTTCCTAGGATTAACAACTTAAATTCATTACCGAACAGGGTTAGCATCCAGGTAGGTTTTGATCTCATGTTCGACAATGTGAGGGTCGATTCCTGGAATCTCTTCATATGACCAAGTGAATACAACACAAAATTCTTTGAAGAGATCGGTGTAGATCTGAATTTCTTCAGGCGAACAATCCACACCGATATATACATTTTCAATGTTACCAGGAATGCGAGAGATGTTGGTCGTGACCGTATGAGAAATACTCGCCAAATTCCTTTGGCATAAATGTCATGTGTATCTAGTGGAACCATGAATTGACTAACTATCTCACTCAAGGTAGATCTAAAATGATCATGTTCGATCCTAACAAGCTCTGGGAGGAAGTAAGAGTGATGATGCATATCATCCCATGGCCTATTAGGACCATTCATGTCCTCTAAGATTGCTTCATCCGAAGGTAAAGTATCATCGAGGCAATCATGTGAACAAGATGATGAGGTGGCCCATATGGGCCATAGAATCGTATCCTCCTCATCTATATGTGAGGAGACATGATTTGGGTCAGCAGTAGAGTCGAGAACAACCTGATACACTATCTTTTCCACTGACAGTGGAATTTCCATTCCAATATGTGACTGACCTTCACAAGACATCATCTAGGAAGGTAGGGTTCAAGGATCATTAAAATACAAAGTGTGGAAAGGAATGTACCTCATTGACGAAGAAGACCTACTAGACATGGCATAAATTTGATGAATTGGTGCCATAAAATCAAAGGTACCCATGAGGGAGGAATACATTCCAACACAATATCCTTAGTTTCTGGCTAAGAATTGTCGATCACAGGGATCAAATTTCCAACTAATGCATTGGGACTAGCATGCACAAAGAATAACTGATGAATCCTCATGATTTTCCCTTCCTGAGGAAAACATAAAGTACGAAAAAATAGACGATACAACTACAGTCATAGAATAAGTCCAGTTACGCCCTAGTAATATTTTATATTCAAGGGGTGCATCAACCACCTCGACATCCACCTCCACTATCTTTCCACCTAAATGGACTGGAACGGTAGGAAGAATACCATGGGGACGAAAAATAACGACCATCAAATTTGGTCAACATAGTCAGAGATTGAGAGAGGGTTGAAGAGCCAATGGCTTTCCAATAGGTTAGGGACATCACACATGTTGCAGCGCCTTCATCAATAACAATATGATTGATGGTATAATTTGAGTAATTCACATAGATTTGAAAGGCCATGTGGTAAGGAAAGAGAGGCTTCACATCCGTGATGTCAAAATTGATAACCTTAGAGACACATGGGTCTAAAGCTCCTAACGTAGATAAAAATGCATTCCTATGTGAAGAACATGTCTGGTGTACCTCCAAAGATGAGATCGCACAAGGGGTTTGACCCATATCTTCGACAATAGAGTAGTTCTGGGAAGCTCCGGCCTTAGGGTTATGGGTAGAGCATTTCAATACTCCTTTCAAAATATGAGGCGAAGGCTCTAGATTTTCTATCTGCAAAGGTGTTTCCATAGGAGGGGGAGACTCTATACCTGGAACAACCTGTGAAGAAATGTAATCAAGAGATTGAGTGGCTACATTAATTTGAGACTTGACCATATTTATGCATAGAAGGTCACCTTCATGTGTTGAGGGGTTTTGATTCCCACTTTCCACATTTCCAATATTAGAGGAGCTCAAGGCCATGTGTTGATTATGCGAAAAAGGATTAGTCAGCACAATGGGCAGTTGAGATAAGAGCCTCACAACTTCTTCGAGTTTGGGGCATAAGTGGGTAAGGTGATCATCAGTAGAAAGATTGCAAGGAAACTTCACCTTCCACTTCTCTTTCTTTCCCTCACCATCATTATTGTTCAATATATCATTGTTAACATTGTCCTTGAGTTTATTATTATTTGTATTCCTCCTACCCTTATGATTGTTACCACGTCCTTTCCTTTAATTACCTCCTGGTTTTTGGTTACCATTCGGGTTGGTCTACGAATATACATAATGCACATCCACCGACTGAGTGGGAGTGGAGGACACAGATGAAGCTTGTCCTCCTATAGACTGGATTATAGACAACTCTTTCAATTGGTTCGTCACCAAGTCTGTAGACTTAACATTTGTGGAGCCTATAATTCAATCAACACGAGGCTCGTGATTTTGTCTAGGGTCTTAGTTTTACCTTGGTGCATCAGGAAGAATTTTGTATAATATCCCAGATTGAGCATATATGAGATCTAATTTCTAGGATTTAAAAATAGCTTACTCTTCAGATGTTACCCCAGATGTAGAAACATCCTTCGAAATATAAGGCAATAAAGACTTAAGAAACCATTCCAACAGGAACTCAGGAGGAATGCAGGCTTTGATCAACCTCTTCTGTCTACGCCACTCTTGTATGTAATCTGAGATATGGGTGGATTTTTCTTGGCGGAGGCCCGACAAAAGTTATATGCTGACATCGTAAAAAACTAACAACTTGAAGTGGTTGAGAAAGACTAGAACCATATGATTAAAATTCTCGTATGTTTCCCCTGGTATCTCTATGTACCATTTTGTTGCAACCCCCATGAGGGTGCATTGAAACAATATTAAATGAATATAATCGTCGTTAAGGGAATTGGAAGAGCACCAAAGATGAAAAGTAGTGATGTGATCACTAGGATCCTCACCGGTATTTCCCTCGAATTTTGGAATATCCAAAGGAAGCTTCGTGGGGACAGGGGGTCATGATGGATCATGATGCACTGGGTCATTCATTAATCTTGACAAGTATGAAAAATTAAGTGTGGCCATAAAAGGGATTCAGGGTTGTGGCATTTGATCCCAAGCTCCCGGGAAAGATTGATGTTGGAGAATCGTATCCCATCCAGGGTTATTGTATGCACCATTTCCCTGTCTGAGATTGTAAAACCCCCCTACAAACATATTCATAAGGGTTTGGTTGGGCACCATTCCAATAAGAATTTTATAATGAAGGTTGTAAATATTTCCCCCAGCCGAAGTAGCTCTAGGTTGGGGGTTTCCCAAAGTATGAAATAGACCTCCCCCAGGTGGAAACCCGGAGGATAGAGGTGGATTCGTCATGCCAAATGTGTTGGTCGGAATAGGTGTGGAGGAGGTAGGTGTAAAAGATGGAACATAGGCATCAAATTTTACGCTCGGTTGATTACTCCATCTAGGAGCATTAAGACTAGGATTAGACCTAGGATCAAAAGGAGGTTGGATTCCAACCATATGAATCCTTTGGGGAATATGAGTTCCACCAAACAAGAGTGGAATATGCGAAGGAGACATGCCCCCAAGTATAATACTAGGATTTGCGTTATTCACTGGAATGGAATAAAAAATGTGTGATGTCATATTCGACATACCAAAAGAGAAAGGGTTAGATACTGAAGGAATAGACTGAGTATTGTACCTAAGTGTACCAAAAATAGACCAAAAAGGGTTCATCTCTATATATTTATTAGCAACCCCAAGTTGGATAGGGGTGATGATGGGAACCTCCAGTGCTACAATCGTAGTGGTTGAAGGCGTAAAAGGAGTTCCACTAACTATGATAGGTATGGGAGTTGAAGGACTCCCAATATCTTTTTGAATCAACTCAATACTCATACTTGTATGATCACAAGGCTAGTAGGTGGAGGTGTGTGTACCACTATTGATAACTTTACGTCTTTTAGAAGGCAAAGACTTAAGATGCGGTGATAATTTCAACAAACAATGAGACCTGGAAGGAAGTTGGTCTGGCTCCACGATGAATCAATACTTGAGATATAAAAACAAATCCTAATTCCAACTAACAATCAAAGAGAACTCCAAAATAAACAAAATTTCCAATATGCACACAAACATGATATAGTGGTTGAAAGGGGCCTCCCTCACTAGATTTGATATGCCTCGCCCAAGAGGGGCCTAAGACTCCCTTAAAAATATCAGATGTATCAGAATCAGTTATAAGGGCCCCAGTGGGATTAATAACGTAGTCAATCAGATCCCCCCAAAAACATAATCCTCCATAAAGGTTGTGTGTTTTCCAACCCTTATCTGACTCAGGGTACCTGCAGAATAACCGCTACAAGTAACTTAAGTGGCTACATAAGTCAAGCAACTAAAGCCACCATGATATAACCAATGCGCAGACAAACAGTTGTAAGTCATGTCCACAGTATGGGTAGGGTAACAAAGCTCGAAATATTGAAAGCACCACCTCTCACAGAGGTAAAGGTACTAGCAAGACCCCAAATATGGATAGATCCACAGAAATATCATTGATGCTAAGAAGGTATTAGAGGGGTATCTCTGCAACCAACTTCGCATGACCTTGTGCTTAACTACGGTGCAAGTGGAGCCTCTCGACGTTACCAATTATACAATGGATTTCACCACTCCCTTATTCAAACACATATGTTGAGTTTAATATCCTTGGATAAGTTTACTCACAAAATCCTATTCCAAGGGTCTATATCTTAAGCTAGTTTGTGTACCCTGAAAAATAAAATCTTTTCTAATCAATTTAAAATTAATCAATGTTACTTTTAATGGATTTGTTTACTCAAAATATGTGGTCATGAAACTAATGATGTTATGACTAAACAGATAAAATAAATTAATATGAACATAAAACTAAGTCCTAAACTTCAATTCTCAAAAAATGATAAGCTTTTCACAAATGCAACTTTCAATTCAAATATGCAATTTCAATAATATGCAATCTTTCTATACATGTATCAATATCAATAATAAAAAAAACCAAAAGAGAAAATGCCAAAATGAAAAATGTATATTTTTTGTATTTTCAATATAAAGAAATGAAAATGCAAGGATTGAACAATAGATTGATATATACACCCTATAGTAAGAAAAAAGAGACAAACCAAACAGGATACCAAGAAGCAAACACCTAGCCCAATATGCAAGGACAACCAATGAAAAAGATGATGAGAAAGAAAAACCACCCGAAAATTCAACCAAAGAAAGGTTTCCTATCACTCTACAGGCACTCAACATTTATGACAGAGACCCAAGAAGACTCATCAACTATCAAAATTCACCCAACAAACACCAAACTCAGCAATCAAGAAACAAATATTGATGTATGCGA
>ML795723.1:39450-53472 GCA_009831015.1 Picea engelmannii | reverse complement strand
AGAGACAATGAGGTTCTCCATCAAAGAGGGAAGATCTTGGGAGTTGAACAATGTGTTCACAATTTAAAGGAAAAAGGGATGCATACTCAATATGAAGTGAATAATTTCTCCAGAGCAACTTTGCTCTCAAAATTTGAATTCTTCTCCTATTCCACGGTTTGGATATTGCCTATTTATAGCCTTGAAATGGAACTGAAGGTCCAATTCAGAAATTCTCCAGTATATGGAAGGCCAAGGATCATGGATCTCGTGACGTGACATGGAAACCCAACACAATTTTTTAATTTTTATCACCAAACTCGATGTCTATGGGTTGTAGTGGTGCAACATGCATATAAGCATGTTGTACAACTGATAGGGCGCGTATATGTGGAAAAATATGATTTTTATCTATGTGAAGTGCAAAATGGAACTTCAAGTCTGCATAGGTAAATGGTAAAGGCCTTTTGAGCAAGTTGCATGGGGTGATGCAAATATTTCTATAACAACTACAACCAACTAGCGATACAATAAAAACTTAGTCAATAAAGATCAGATCTCTACAACTATTCAGAAGCTAGTGATTAGATTTTGGTGCTATGTGATCTTTCTATTCTTAACGTAGTCTCTTCCCTTCTAATGGTTGCAAGGTATTCTTTGTGAACCCAATGGGAAACCACCAACTACAATCCCCTCTATTCTTAGACTTGTCTGCAAATAAGAAACCAAATGTTGATGCAGCGGAAAATATTCATTCTTAATGTGCCAACGAGTCTTGGGTCTCCATAATGAATATATTGTTGTCTAATGGCTTATAAATATTCTCATAAATCAGTTATTAGGCCCATGTTCACCAAAGAATATAAATTGACCAAGAGAAATCTCAATCAACCTGAGCAAAATTTTCATCGATGAGAAAGAAAAGTAGGTTGAATAAAGAAGGGGAAAAATAGCTTGATGAAATTAGTTGACCAACAACGAAGAAACCTACTCAAAGGACGCATCGAGTCGATTGGTAGTGAGGAATTTCCTTTAACCGGTTCAACTCGCCATTTTTTCTAACCGATTCAATTTATCCTCACTGCCAGTCGACTCGATGCATCCTTTGAATAGTTTTATTCATTTTTGGTCAACTCATTTCGTCAGGCTATTTTTCCCCTTCTTTATTCGACCTACTTTTATTTCTAGTCGATGATAATTTTTCCAAAATGGTGAGTTGAACCGGTTAAAAAATTTTAACCGACAAGGATTTGAGTTGACTAGTTAAAGGAAATTCGATTTCAAATATAACATAATTCAACCATATAAGTGTAAGTCAGCCCCAATAGAGATAAATCAACTTGGAAAAATAAATTTGATTATGGGGATGAAATTACAATTCGAAGGAGTAAGATCATTTTCCATGAAGTAGAAATTTGCTCGATAAGGTTTACAAATATCCAGGCACATTTAGGAACTACCCTGAAAATATAAATTCTCCCTAACAATTACATACTTTGACCCAAATGGTATTTAAATTGACCAAAGGAGGTTTAGTCGATCAAAAAGTGAAGAGATCGACCAACAATAAAATAATCTAGCCAACAAACAATTTAATTGTCGAAGAAATAAAATTTATCCACCCTTGGTTTTATCTAAGTTGTGGATGGACAATGATAATTCTAGAGCTATTGCAATTCATTAAATTCCAATGATAACTAAATTATGAAAGGAAGTGATAGTTCTATTGCATGGAATTATTCACTAAAACAATGGGTTCATTTACCAACAATGAGTAAGAAACAATATCTCATGCAAAATTAAATGCCACAACACAAATACGTCTCTAACTAATAAAATACATAACCGACAAAATATTTATCTTAGAACCCAAATAGAAAAACCATATTCAAATGGGGCTTATTATTTCATCTCAACAACCTTTTATACAATGCATTCATGGATTCCTCTACCTCTTTCTTTCCTAGCCAAAACAAGACCCATTGAAAATGAGAGTGAGGGAAGAAATAGGGAGAGCTAGGGGGTAGGGGGAAGGCCAACAAACTTGACCCTTCATTCCCCCTTCCTCAACCTTCTCCTCTATTTAAATTTTAATTACATTTAATTCTTCATTTTCCTCTCATGCTATCATTTGTTTGTCCTATTAGACTTTCAAATTTACATTTTTTTACAAAGTTTATTTACCTTCATTAATTTTCAATTACTAAGTCTTACACCCATTCGTCAGTCCTGGTCCATTTCAATTCACACCTCCCCATTGAGAGGATTTTGTCCCCAAAATCTCAAGGAAACCAATCTTTATCAATGTACTTATATATTCTCCTCTAGAACATGGCTCTAAATTTGTCTCTTAGCAACAACTCTGACTCTATCTCTGGCTCTAGCTACTATTCCTAGTCCTTGGCTATGGATCTAGCTCTGGTTCTGGCTCACTTGTTCCTTTATTGCAGAAGTATTTTCACTGACTCTCATCATCTCAATCTCCATATCTGAACTCTGGACTCAACACTCATTCCCATCTCCCTCTATGTCTTGGAGACAGTCCATCTCGACAATCATGAAGCCAAGTTGAATGTTGGTCTATGTATAGTATGACCTCGACAAGATAGCATCACACAAAAAATCCTCAAGGGATGTGTGGTTTCATTCATCTACAAGGATTAGTTGTTTCTCTTCCTTGAAACAACCCTTCACAACCATGTCACTCTAATGAATGATTTGCAAACCCCTACATGCAGGTTGTAGGAGTTGGTCCATCTATTGGAAAGTCATTTTTGAATCATTGTGAAATGCAAGAGATGTCATCCCATGCTTGTACACACACCATGGAGTTCTCAAGAAATCCTCTAAGGTCATTAACCTATGTGCACCATTCTCTTACACAACTCCAATATGGGGTTCTTTGAGTGCAATACCAGAAACATGAATTATATTATGGTTTCTCTTAACATCAACCTGTTTTCCTCCTCTTTTGTTTTGTTTGTCCCTTGTGTTGTTATATCTCCTTGGACAAATTCTACCACTTGGAATGGATATGTTGGTATCTATTCATATTCCTTAATATTCACTCTCCACACCCTTCTCTTGGTTGTACGGTGTCTAGAGTGAAGCTCCAGATGAAGTCGCCAACACTTTGCTTCTCAGTGACCACTCAAATTATAGTGGTGGAAAAATTTATTGTTTATTCTCCAAGGACTTCTTGACATACTCCTCCTCTCCATGTGCCTCTGCATATTCTATTGAATAGGAGAATATTTCTTGTCATTCAACTTTTGAAAACAATCAATCCTACATAATATGGCTTTCTTCTTCCTGCATGATACCTCACAATGGCCTTTATTTCCACAAAAATAACATGTCTTTGCATCCCAATAAATTTCTATGGCATGACCTCTCTTCTTCCAGCAGTGACAAACAAGAAATATATTGTTTTATGTGGACCTCCTGGTCTTCTTCTTCCTCTTCTTCTTGCTTTCACTAATTAGTGTGTTGTTGTCTCTAAGTGAAGATGTCAGTTGAGACTACAAACTCTCCTTGTCATTTCTCTCATTCAATATACCACACAGTTTAGGTGGTGGTGATGTGTTCAGTCACTTCTTTTGCTCCTCTTGATGAGCAAGTCATATCCAAGATATATGTTTCCTTCATGAAAATGGTCTTCATGGTGATGGAATTTTCACTTCTACCATCAAATCCTAAGCCTTCATGCTTGGCCTTGGGTGTAGCTACCATGGGGTTCATGATGCCTTGTATCTTCTTGCCTAGACCTTGTCTACCATATCCCATTTTCCTTAGAATTTTTAAGCCAATACCCCTGGTATGCTTCTCAAATTCACCAAGCTTCTCTTGAGAGATGTCTATAGAAGGTGAGATTACCAAGGTGGTCTCAATCATTGTTCTAGCTTCTACAATGGAAATGGAAGGTTGCCTTTATTCTCTATTCTCTTGGACAGTTTCTTGAAGCCTTTCCAAGCCCTTCTCCTTCTCTACCAACTCTTGCTACAATCGAGTCATCATCTATGTCAGCCTATCCTCTTGCAAGTTATCCATCTAGATGACCTTCTCACCAAGGTATACAAGTTGCACTATGTTCTTATCCCAACCTATTCTAATTGCAATGAGGGAGTATTTGGATTCTTCAAACTTCTTATTAAACATCTGAAACTTCTCTTTCAAGTGCTCAGTCTCCTATTGAAGTTGAGAATTGTTGGCCCTTAATTCTTCCAACTTGTCTCTACTTGCTTTACCCATGATAAGGTTTGCAATTTTTTGTTCAAAGTACTGGAAATAGTCACAACCAAGGATACAAATTCTCTCACACCATCTGATCTATAATCGAGGGGCTCATAGTCCACACTCACTTCGCCAACATGGATACCTTGGCGGAATTTAAAATATGCTCTTTGTCTCAGTCTTATACAAAGTGCCATGTCTGCAATAAATCCACTATGCCTCTATTAGTTTGTGCTTCTCTATAATCTCTCTTCTATGTCTATTTCAAATCCTTTCCCTTCTCGTACCCTGCACACTAAAACCAGTTGGTGACACAATAACAACTCAGTCAATAAATATCAGTTCTCTACAACTATTCTAAAGCTAGTCACCATATTCTAGTGCTATGCGAGATTTTTGTTCTTAATGTAGTCTCTTCCCTCCTAATGGTTTCAAGGTCTTCTTTGTTTGACAACACAGGCATTCCAATATAGGACGAACACCTTTAGTAACCACTCACATAACCAGATCAAATATCAACACACCGATGTTTTCACATGGTAAAACCCCTACGGGGAAACATCCATGACCCCAGCCAACGTGACCACTTGGAGCAGTTTATTAATGCAAAGAAAAAGATTACAGAGAGATTTTACAAGAGAGTTTCTCACAATCGATCATCGAAAAATGACCCTCCATGCTATTTAAATAGATATAATGGACCAATCGGGTGCTAAGCCACGGATCAATGGTCGTTAAGATCGAGGAGAGTATGAACCGTCATATCACTCTATGTCGGGAACATATCGTGACTGTCGGATTTCCTAACTACAAATGCATACTAATGCATACTAAAGAAACACACTAGAAAACACACTTTTACCTAACAACACAATATACCAAGTAGATCTTACTAACTCCTAAGTGTATAAATATCCTAACATCCCCCCTTAAGAACAACTTGGGATAGGATTGAAGGATTTAAAATAGTGACACAATACGAGAAGGAAGGAGGCATTAGAGCCTATCCCCCCTTAATGAAAACTTTCTGAACTCATAACATAGATCAAAGTTTGGAAAACTTCGCTTATGTAAGAGACTTTGTGAAAATGTCTGCAACTTGATCTTTTGTAGGGCAAAAGAACACTTCAATAACTTGATCATGAATGAGCTTTCTGATGAAGTGCATGTGTAGCTTGATGTGTTTTCTACGTTGATGTTGAATTGGGTCTTTGGTGAGCTTGATGGCACTCTGATTGTCACACAAAAGGCTGGTCGGATGTTGGTGTTGGAATCCAAATTCTGAAAGGATCTATCAAATCCACAGGGCTTCCTGACTTGCATTTACCACTTCTTGGTACTCTACTTCTGCTGAAGAAAGTGCAATAGCCTGTTGTTTCTTACAGGCCCAAGTGACAGGTCCTAAACCAAGACTGAAAACATAACCTACAGTAGACTTCCGATCATCAGGGTCACTAGCCCAATCTGAATCAGTGAAACCAACCAATAAAGGAGTCCCCCTTGAACTGTAATGTATCCTGAACTGAATTGTACCACGAACATAGTGAAGTATCCTTTTAGCTAATTTTCAATGGATTTCATGGGGTGTTTTCATATATAGGGAAACAAGACCAACAACAAAGTAAATATCAAGACGGGTATGAGTCAAGTATAAGAGGCTACCAACTAACTGACGGTACAAGGTGGAATCAACTTCAAGAGAAGTATAGGTGGGAGAAATCTTGACTCCAAACTGGAAGGGAGAAGGGTTTGGTTTACAATCATCCATGTGAAAGTGACGAAGAATGTCACAAGCATACTTAGACTGGGAAAGAAAAATTCCTTCATTAGTTTGCAAAACTTGGAGGCCAAGGAAATAGTGCAAAAATCCTAAGTCTGTCATTTCAAATTTCTTCTTAAGGCTGGTTTTCACATGGTTTAAAAGTTTGAGTCACTACCAGTAAGGATAAGGCCATCAACATAAAGGAAAAGGATTATAATATGGCTTCCTACTTTCTTGGTATAGACATTAGGATCAGAATGGCATCTAGAGAATCCAGTGGCAATAAGAAAGTTATCAATTTTGGCATACCAAGCTCGGGGAGCTTGCTTGAGACCATAAAGAGATATCTTGAGGTGACAAACAAGGCTAGAGTCATTCTGAACATAGCCGGGAGGTTGTTCCATGTAGATTTCTTCTTGCAAATCTTCGTGCAAGAAGGCAGATTTAACATCCATTTGATGGACGTCCCATTTATGTGAGGCAACAAGGGAAAGAACAAGGAGGATGGAATTCATTTTTTCTATAGGGGAAAAGGTTTTATTATAGTCAATTCCTTCAACTTGGAAAAATCCTTTGGAAACTAACCGAGCCTTGTGTCTTTCAGCACTTCCATCTGATGTATACTTAGTTATGTAGACCCATTTGCATCTAACAAGTTTTCTTCCTTTTGGAAGAGGTACAAGATCCCAAGTATCCTTTTCCATTAAAGAATGATACTCTTCATTCATTGTTGTATTCCAATCTGGATGACCTGAAGCTTCTGCAAATGTCTCTGGATCATGAGTTTCTGAAACTTGAGCCAAAAGAGAAGAGGCTCACTGGAACTGTGAACGTGTCTGACGCTGATCTGAAGGATCACTGACAAGATCACCAGTTGCTTCTCGTGTTGAACGGACCCATCTAGGAAGCGGTGTAGCTGGTGTTGGTTCAGGTTCAAAGGACTCATCTGGAGGAGGGTGAGCAGGCGGAGGTGGATTTTCATCCTCACTGTCATCATCTAAAGAAGAAACCAAATCATAAGAAGGCACACACGCCGAAGATGGCTCGCAGGACGAAGAAGGCACAATCGTCGAATTAGGCTCCCAGGCCAAGAGATTTTCATCAAATTTAACATCTCTTCTAATAATAATTTCATTACAATGTGATTGAAAAAGTTTGTAACCTTTGACATCTTTAGAATAACAAACAAATATACACTTCTCACTTTTAGGCTACAGTTCTTTCCTTTTCTCATCAGGAATGTGAGCCCATGCTATACTACCAAATACACGGAAGTGCCTTACATCTGGTTTAATTTTACTCCAAGCTTCTTCCGGTGTTATATTTTTAAGAGCCTTTGTGGCAGTACGATTTACTATGTAATTTTCACAGTTGATGGCTTCCACCCAATACTTTAGACTTAATCCCTTAGATTGGATCATACAATTAGCCATTTCTTTTAATGTGCAGTTATTTCTCTCAACAAAACCATTTTGTTGTGGTGTATATGGAACAGTGTGTTGCATTTGGATTCCCTGTGTAGTTGTGGAAGGGAAATCCCTCCTACGGACTAGAACTAAGGGTTTTATCATGCATGCAGAAATGACCTAAAGCTTCCTAATTTCTACCATCATCCCATGCCTAAACCCCATTATTCATATGCAAATACAAGGTTAAAAAGAGCAAGTTTATGTACCTTATTATTGTGTTTGATGTTGATCCTTTTTCACACTTGGTCGCTCCTCAACTGCAACTCTCCTCCTAATGCTGACCTAAATTCACAAAAGACAAACGAAGAACTCCACATGCATTTGATCTATGAAATAATGGGTTAGAGATTTAATCAACATATAATCAATATTCAAACAATAGAAACCTCATATGGCGGGACTGAAAAAGTACTTGTTTTATTAATCTCACAAGAATACCTTACAATAGTGAGATCAACCACTACTCCTCGAATCTGGTCATGGATCCTCTTCAACTGTGCTCCAACTGCTTTTGTATATGCTTCTCTTCACACAATATTTGCAAAAGGCTGAGGCAAGGGGAATGCTAATTCAGGTAGAGTTTCTTTATTATGATTTTTCCTCCTTCAAATGGGACCCCTACCCCTTCTTTTATGGGCTAGAAGGAGCTAGGTATTTAGTCGAGTGACTGGCCATGCATGGTCGAAAGGTTTAGTTAACTTACCCAAAACCGTGTGTTTTGTCAACAACTTTCCATTTTTCATGCTTTTGTAGGTACACACGGGTTGTAGTGGGTCAGCTAGAGTGTGCATGCTGGTTGTAGTGGAGCAGGGTGCGTGGGCCTTTAAAAAGGGTGTTTCTAAGAAGAGTTGTTCAGTACTATCTTGGAAAAGAAGGAATATGAGATGGCCTGATGCCAGGTAAGCATGTATGGTGCAAATTAGGCTTATAACAATAGTGCAGTATCTTGTAAAATTATTGTTCACATATTCACATCCATTATCTATTCTTAACCTTTGAATTTGATGTCCAGATTGCTTTTCTACAAGGGCCTTGTAGGTCAAAAACTTGTCAAAAAATTCACTCTTGAGTTTTAAGAAGTAAACCCAAGTACGTTTGGAAAAGTCATCAATGAAAGTTAATAAATACTTGCACCCAGAAAAAAAAGGAGAAGAAAGTGGACCACACAAATCACTGTGAACAAGATGCAAAGGACCCAAGGCATGCCAAGAGGCACATTTGTCAAAACTATCCCGATGATGTTTTCCGAGAACACAACCGTCACAGACACCATCTCTACATGAAACAAGAGGAAGACCAGACACCATCTGTTGATTACATAGTTGCTGCAATGAGAGATAGTTTATATGACCAAACCGCTCATGCCAAAGTTTTCTCAAGTCATCGCTATGATAAACAAAAATTGATGAAAATTTTGATGACCCAAAGTTGTCAAACTTGTACAACCTAGTAATATCATCAACAATTCCAGTTGCAAGAACATGCTTAGGATCTTTTAGATCCTTGATTACAACTTAGTGAGGTGAAAACTCGACGGTTTTACCTTCACCTGAATGAGTGATTTGATATACTGATAGAAGGTTACAAGAAATACTTGGAACACATAATACATCATTGAAATGACCATTATCTACTTGAACTATTCTAGATCCTACAACACTAAGAGATCTATCATCACCAACAAATATTTTCTTGGTGTTACATTCATTTAGAGCAGAAAATATGTATTTATCCTTAGCCATATGATAAGATGCTCCTGAATCAATAATCCACTCATCAGAATAAGAAGTAGTAGTAGAATTTGAATTGAAGGAGGAACCAAAAGCATAAAGTGCATGTCCGTGAGAAGAAGAAGTAGAATCAATACTAATGTTGTTCTTCTTCATTGTTGCTTCTGAAGATGCCATCTTCTTGAAACATTTGGACTCATCATGACCATCTTTATCACAAAAGTTGCAATGTTTGTTAGTATTCGTACTTTTATATTTTGCTCCTTTGTCACCAGTAGGAGTTGAAGCTATCTGAGCAGGTTTGGGACCCTTATGTTGTTTGTTGTTGTAGCGAGGATGTTTCTTCTTGGGATACTTGGGTTTATCTTTTTGTTGGGCAACTAAGGCTTTGTTGGAGGGACCTGCAGTGTTGATCACTCCAAATTGTACAATCTTATCTTCCTCTTGAATCAAAGAAGCACAAAAGGACTCAAGAGTGGGTGTTTCATAAGATTCTTCCCCTAGAGCCTCTCTCATGGCATAAAAGGTAGATACAAACACATAATATGCACTACCTAGCTTAGAAAGAATAAGATAGATGCAGTGCTCTTCCTCCATCTTGATCTTACATTCTTCACATAAAATTATGAGTGTTTTAAACCTAGATAGATAGTCTCCAAGGCAAGAAAAATCATTTGGACTCAAGGTAAGTATTTGATTTTCTAACTATTGTGCTTGAATAATATTGAGTTTAACAAACACAAATTCAATTGTGTTCCAAGCTTCTTTGGGGTCATCAATATCTTGAAGGAGGTACCTTAAATCAGGAGAGATGGAAATTTCGATTAGTCCATTTGCTTCATCATTCCTACTATCCCACTTGGATTTCTTATCAGCATCAATGGGTGCTTTTTCCTTTTCCAAGGTAATCTAGTACAAGCCTTTACTTCTTAATAAATCTTCCATATGAGATTTTCATTGGAAGTAGTTGTTGCTGGTAAGCAAGACAGTACTTGTAGAAACCATATTAAATATGTAGATAATATGGACTAAAAAACTGAAACTAATTATTTGGAAGGAAAGAGCTCGAAACGTTATGTGGTTTTAAAAAAAACGGCACTGAAAATGAACGTCCGATGTGAGAGTTATGCCCTTTTAAAAAAAAACATAAACGGTAACCAACTGACCACGTGATAGTGTAAGTTGCTTTATGAAGTGACCCACTTTTATAAAGAGAAGTGGGGATCACTTTTACAATGAAGTTACTTTATAACAAAAAAACTGCATGCAAAATAAATAACTCTAAAATAAAATATTAAAGCTACTTATAGTGATTCACTTTTATACTTGAAGTGAAATACACTTTACAATTTTAACATGAACTTTTTCAAAAAAGGTAGCAAAAGAGAGACTTGAACTCAAGACCTCTTACTTAATAAGGCAACTTTTAACCAAATGATCTAGCAAAACATATTGTAATGTTCAAAAGGAGGATTGGGGTTGTTGTTGTTGTGGAAGATGGCCTTGGAGAGCATGCTAAAAAAAACTCTTTTCACACAAGAAACAAATTTCGCTTCTCAATGACAACTAGGGTTAGATCTCGGTTAGCTTACCCGGAAGATGCACCTTTTCCTATCTATTTATTATTTTTTGAGATCGCACAGGGCGCGGGGAAAATAGAATACATAGATCTAAAAGAGTAGCAACCTGGAAATAAAAAATACAAACTGAAATAAAATCAAAATAAAACTTTACAGAAATTTAAAAAATGTGTATTTAGGCTTTATACCTCCGGATCTGACTGTAATGGTCATATATTGGGAAAATGGAAACCTTTTCGAGTGAAAAGAAAAGAGTTTATGAATGAAACGAGTGCTCCGGACGCAATGGAACAGTCCTCTCAGCCCAAAAATGTACATAAATCCCAGAAAATGGAGATGATTCAACTCAACTACACGATCTTGATCTACAATAGGAGCGGGTCTTCAAACATGCTCTGATACCATGTTCGACAACACAGGTATTCCAACAGAGGACGAACACCTTCATTAACCACTCACATAACCAGATCAAATATCAACACACCAATGTTTTCACGTGGTAAAACCCCTATGGGGAAACATCCACGGCCTCAACCAACGTGGCCACTTGGAGCAATTTATTAATGCAAAGAAAAATATTACAGAGAGATTTTACAAGAGATTTTATCACAATCGATCATCGACAAATGAACCTCCATTCTCTTTAAATAGAGATCATGAACCAATCAAGTGTCAAGCCATGGATCAATGGCCGTTAATATCGAGGAGAGTATGAATCGTCGGATCACTCAATGTTGGGAATATATCGTGACCGTCGGATTTCCTAACTACAAATACATATTAATGAATACTAAAGAAACACACTAGAAAACACACTTTTACCTAACGACATAATAGACCAAGTAGATCTTACTAACTCCTAAGTGTCTAAATATCCTAACATTCTTTGTGCACCCAATGGGAAAGCACCAATTGCAATCCATTTGTTCTTAGACTTGTATGAAAATAAGAAACTAGATGTCGATGCATTGGAAATATTTCTTTTTAATGTGCTAGCGAGTCTCGAGTCTCCACAATGGATAACCTATTTTCCAATGGCTTATAAATATTTTTGTAAATCACTTATCATGCCCATGTTCACTAAAGAAGATAAATCGACCAAGAGAAATCTCAGTCGACCTGAGAAAAATTCTCATCGAATGGAAAGTAAAGTAGGCCAAATAAATAAGGGGAAAAATAGCTTGACGAAATGAGTTAACCAACAATGAAGAAAACTACTCAATGGATGTGTCGAGTCGACTAGTAATGGGGATAAATTCTTATAGGGTGAATTGGGTTACCATTGGTGAAGAGAAATGTTTGAGGGGAGAATTTGAGCAACCAATAATTAGGGAAAATATTCCATCAAATCCGAAACCGCCCAATATCATCAAAATCCACCCAACATCTTCTAAATACACCTGAAAAATTCTAGATATGACCAAGATGATAAAAAAATTCCATACAACTTCTAAATATGCCCAATCTATTCAAAATTCACCCAACAACTTACAAAAACACCCAACAAAATCTAAAACTCTTAGCAATCTCTAAACCACCCAAAAAAAATCGAATCTTGTCTAAGCAAATAGAAGTTGACCATGCTGAGTAAATTCGACCAGCAATGGAAATAATCCAACTTGTCAGCAATCAATTCGACCAGATAATGAGTCATCCAAAATGGTGAGTTGACCCGGTTAAAAAAAATCGATGGAAAAGGATTGAGTTTACCAGTTAAAGGAATGTCAACTTCGGCTATAATATAAGTCAACTAGAAAAGTGTAATTCAGCCCTGATAGAGCTAAATCGACTTGGAAAAAGAAATTCAATTGTGGGGATTAAATTACAATTCGAAGGAGTAAGATATTTTTCCCATGAAGTAGAAATTCTCCTAGAAAGGTTTACAAATGTCCAGGCACATTTTGGAACGACCCCGACAAGGAAAATTAGCCCTAACAATTACATACTTTGACCCAAATGGTATTCAAACTGACCAGAGGAAGTTTAGTCAACCAACAAGTGAAGAGATCGACCAACAATGACAATAATCTGATAAACAAACAAATTAATTTCCCAAGAAATAAAATTTATTCACCCTTGGTTTTATCTAAGCTACGATGGCCAATGATCAATATTCTAGATCTATTTCCATTCACTAAATCCTAGTGAGAACTAAATTCTGAAAGGATGTGATAGTTCTCTTGCATGGAATTATTCACTTAAAAAATGGGTGCATTTACCAACAGTGAGTAAGAAACAATCTCTCATGCAAAACTGAATACCACAACATAAATAAGTCTCAGCCCATTACAAGACATAAAAAACAAAATATTCACCCTAGAACCCAAATGGGAAAACCAAATCTGAATGGGGCTTAGTATTTCATCTCGAGAATCTTTGATACAATGCATTCATGTCTTCCTCTTCCTCTTTCACTCCTGGCCAAAAAACCACCCATTGAAAATGAGAGTGAGGGAAGAAATAGGGAGAGCTAGGGGGTGGTGGGAAGGCCAACAAACCCGAACCTTCATTTCTCCTTTCTCAACCTTATACTCTATTTAATTTTTAATTACATTTAATTCTGCATTTTCCTCCCATACTCTCATTTTTTTTTGTCCTATTAGACTTTCAAATTTACATTTCTTTACAAAGTTTATTGACCTTCATTAATTGTCAATTACTAAGTATTACACTCATTTGTTGGTCCAGATCCATTTTGGATCATAAAAGAAAAGAAAGTGATCATTGCACAAACAAAACAAAAAAAATCTTCATTCCATGTAATCATCCTCCGTAGGGAATTTCCCCAAGCACAAATCATACTCATCTCTTGGAATTACAAAGGTTGTCTCTAGTGGAAATGACAAATAGCCAAATGTGAAGTTCAAATATAATTGTGATGAAAAATATGCTCTAGGTCATCTGTGTAAAGAATAGAAATTGTTCCAAATTGATATGACCACTCAAGCCCTCACTGAAGACATAAGTATTGAAGAGACACCAGAGTTATATGTTGAAGACACCAACAGTCCAACTCGGGTGGATATTGAACCTCCATTCTCTCATGAAGAAACAATCATATCCCTGCATGTATTATCATGCATTTCGACTCTGAAAACCTTGAAACTTATGGGTTACATCAATCACCATAAATTCATAGTCCTAGTTAATAGTAGTAGTACTCACAATTTCTTTCACAAGAGAGTGGTAGAAGAAATCCATTGTTTTGTACACTTGATGCATAGCTTTGAAATCATGATCTCCAATGGAGGTATGATGAAATGTGGGGG
>ML795723.1:9920-35328 GCA_009831015.1 Picea engelmannii | reverse complement strand
AGGTCTAGCTCACACCAAGGCTTTAAAAAAAACCCTAGGTCTAGCTCACACCAAGACTTCAAAACAAAACCTATCACTCCATGTATTCTATAGGGTTCACTTCAAAACAAAAACTATCACTCCAAGTCTTCTATAGGGTTCACTTCACATAAACCCTATGTCTTCCAAATCTTGTATCGCACAAGTACAAAGAAGCCAAGACAAGTACATCACAATTACAAGTACATACTTGAATAGTTCATAATAAAAAGGATCTCTATTCCCTTTCTATGAAAAAGGTGAGGAAGACCGCCAATAAAAAAGTGGAATAGACCCACAACAACCTACTCTAAGTCACTAAACTAAGCCCACAAGTGAAGAGTTCCTCTACAAAGAGAGCAAACATGTCACCAAGTGGTTGGGAATCACCTCCAAAATGGAGCACTCTCTAAGTGAAGCTTCCACATGTCAAGAACTTCTCATCGCAATGTTGTAAACTCTCCAAGATAGGATCCCAATCTAAAATATCCTCATCCACATGTGTAAAATTGTATCTACAAGCAACTAAGGAAAATTTTAGGGGCTAAATTTCTCCCATGGGATAATTTTCCATGTTTTTTTTCCAAAAAAAGATTCATCAATTCCCATTTTTTTTCTAAGACGATTCACCCAAATTCTATAGGATAAAGACATATTACTCTAAAATTCACCAAAACATTATACAAACAATGCAAAATCCTCAGAAATTTGAATATTTTTACAAAATATCACCAAACATTTTATGGTTGGAATTTTAAGAATTATTAAGAATCACTAAGGTTTCTAAACTTTAAGATAAGTATGGATCCTTAGGATTTTCCTTGCAAGCAACCTCTAGTGAAATTCCCTCCAATAAAGATTTCCTCAAGCCAATCAGTCTACTCCAACCGATGTTCCACAAGGTTGTGATGCCCCTAGGACCAAGAACCCCTCCTACTCATTACTAGCACTACTCCATAAGACAACACTTCCTCTTATGCCAAGAACCCCTCCTACTAATTCCTAGCATTGCTCCATAATACAACACTTCCTCTTATGCCAAGAACCCATCATCCTCAACAATCATCCATTTTGAAGATGTCAACTATGACTTATGAAAACTATTTCCACAATAAATGCACCTACTTTAGTATGTATCTGAAGGACAAGCACCTACCTATAGTAACCTCTCCAAATGTCAATCAATCAAAGAAATCTAAGATGCAATAAGGGACTAGGGTATCACCATTCACCCCACATCACACGAAGCATGCCCCTAGCATCACATAAAAACTTTCAAAGTAAACCAAAATGTAACACTAACAAGAAGTACTTGGCATACCTAGTCGGTAACATTGACATGCACGATGGTGACACATGTACAATTAGAGGAATCAAATAATGTCACATTCCATCCATGTGGGTGATAATAACCCTAAAGAGAAATTTGTAATGTCCTATGTTTAAGGAATTTAGAGGAGGTCGTTACAATATTTGCGGGGGTGGGTGGTTGCAATAGATGCTAAAATATTGGTGGCTCTTAGCCTTCCCAAGGAAATGAATCACTGGAGGACATAATAAAGAGGCCAAAGGAGGACAAATAGAGAGGGGTGGAGAGTTAAATATGGAGCTAGAAATTGAAAATATTGAGAATCCAATGGCTTGGAAGGATAAGATGAAAGACTCAAAATGAGAATTATATTCCTAGAACAAGAGGATGAAGATGATTGTATGATCCTTTTCATAGGGAAAAAGGATTGTCTCTGAGATGAATTACAATCTATAAAACATAGCTAGAGGAGTAAGAATGGAAAAAATATCTATCTGAAAGTGTATAACTCCTTATTGTAATAATTTATGAGCATAAAAAAACCAAACAAAGGCCATTTCTTGCCAGTTTAACCAACACATGTTTCCAAGGTAAAATCTTCAAGTTATTATTGTGTTTATGATTGATTTATAAAAAAAATATTTTCCACATTTTATTATAGAATTTAAGTAGTAAACAATTATAATTGTTGTATAATGAAATAGAAAAAAAGGATAAAACAATTTAATTATGCAAAATTAATTAAGTTCCTTCCTAATGAACCGAATCATCCATAGGCTGAGTGATTACAAATTACCTTTATAGGGACCCCTTATGAATATCTTGTCTCCAACCTTGAAGGATTGTTGATTCATCATAGTGCATCTTTGTTGGCTTCCATTCATACAATGGAAAATTCAACCCTACAACCTTAAGAGATGTGCCATCATAGCTAGGCAACGGGATATATCATCCCTTCTTTGGGAACTTGGGCCTCTATAATCAGTTTAATCATTGATATATATTTATGGTAGTACATGTAGTGTTTATAATACATACATTTGTCTTGTAGAAAAGTTGAGAAACATCTACAAGATCATATGGGACATAGATCACTCTTGGAGACCTATCAAAACTCTCTTCTTCAACCCAAGTAGCTTCAATACCTACAGCAATGAATTCTAGGTGAGTTCCTTCAATAATTCCCCTTTGTATATTCCATCATTAGGGTTTCTATATCATTAAAGGGAATTCTAGTAAATTAACCCTAGTTAGTTGATTTACTTCCATAAAATAATTGCTAGTAAAACCTAAGTGAAGTGCCTAATAATCTACATCTATATATTAACATAATCAATATATGGAACCCTAATTAATCTAATAGTGTTCCCTCTCATTTTGATTTTCTCTTTCCTTTCTATATTTAGCCCTAAAACCAAGTGACAACTATGTACTCCTCTTCCTTCCTTTTAGTTGTGTGTGAGAGGGTGTGTGTGTGTGTGTGTGTGGGTGTTCCTCCATATTTACCCTCACACTATGTGTGGTAGAATAGGTATTTTATTACACTACATAAGGTATACCCACTATTACATATACATTTAATCCATATATATCTACATTAGGGTCATAATATAGTACAATCCTTTTAGAAATCATTGTCCTTGAATCTTCGTAATCAAGGGCTTTAGATGTGATGAAACTAACTAACAATATTTCATTTGATTTTTCATCTCTTATTGTCACTAAATATTATCCATTCATTCATATTCATTTTTTTATTATTATAATTGTTGATTATTTTATGTTACATAGCTTCCTCTCTATTGATTTCATGAATCAGTGTAGCTTCTCCAATTTGTTATAGTTATTTTTATTTCATAATATCATGTAGAATAATGGTTCGTTGATGCCATATTCTATGAATGTCATTGATTCTTCCAATTTATTCCCTGGTAGTTTCAATGTTGACCTACCTTTATTCCACCAAATTTATTGGAAATGAGGGTATCAATATGGTTCCACATGTGAGCACTAAGAGTCACACTTAGACTATTGTAAGTGAAAGACCAGTACCCATCAAAATATAAATGGATTAAATTGGTTTGAGTAGGTGGATCAAAAATATTGGGAAAGAAAGGGAGAGGGAAACAAAATGTCTGCAGAGCCATTCCATTGGGCATGGAGTCATAACATCCTACAGATCAAAGGCAATCAAACTATATACAAGAAAAAGGGGATATATAATGATGAGTAGAAGCATGGTGAATATGACAAAAGGAATAACATCCATGGTACAAAGATCCTTTCTGCAAACAAATTAAAGATTGCTTAAGAAATAAACAATGATTTAATGGGAAAGTGTAACACCTCGACGATGGGCGTGAATGATTTTTTTTTTATTTTTTATATTTGAGTTTTCAAGCCAAATCAGCTCTTCGACTCCCTACTGGGGTCCTACTAACAAATCCACAGACCTCATTGAACCCTAACTGCGCAAACCCACATAAGACGTGAGATTTCCCCATACGACCACAAGGTATGACCGTGTGCTTATGAGAGATGCTTCACATTTCAGGACTTTCAGGATGCGAAGCCACCCAAACTCTCACTCTCGAACTCTCGACCTCTGGTTCCCTCCCAATAAATTGAATCTACGGTCCTGTGCTATCCACTCTATCAACGGCTTTGATCGTATGGCAATTTCGCATATTGGGATAATGAACGTGAGCCCTCTCCGACTCTCCGTTCCCCAAAATCATGATTCCCATAACACTTATCTAAACCCTCCACCCATGTGACCGCCCAACATGACCAGGGGCTGAGTCTTCGAGCTCATCAGGACTTCGTGTCCCTCGACATCTCATTTCCTTGAACTCTCGTGTCCCGAAATGCCAATCCTCGATTTAGACCCTTAGTCAACTTCTAGCACCTACCTCCTCCTTATACCATATGACCCTGTCCTAAGACCTAGGGCCAATCCACAAAGTGCATCGGGGTTTCTTATAATGGGATTTCATGACTTACAAAACCTACGGATCTTGCCCTTTGGTCTCCCGGTCGTTGAAACACCAAAACTTGTTCACGCTTAAACTGATGACCCATATCACTCCTGGATCAACAACCATGATCACGTTGTGATTTTGCGAATCATGAGTTCATGCAATCCTACCCTTTGACCACTCCAAGTCACGAGTTAGCGAAATGCTACCCGACTGCCACATGTCTTGTGCCGATGGATGGTTCTGAATACTTCGGTACTTTCAGGACGTTGTCGAGTCCACTCTCCTGCCTATGAAAAGGTTAAGATTGACGGTCAATAGAGCTTCGACATATCCTTGGATCTACGGTCCTAGACCCCATCACTACTTGCGAAGGCTAAAGGGGTCAAGGCATTAATGCCTGCGCTCCTCCTCTAGATCCGTTGGTCCTGACAGATCTGGGGTATTTCCAAAAGGATCCCAACTATTCGTCTACTAAACGACGGAATACACCCTTTCAATAATTGGACTCCCTATCCTTTCTGAGCTTGAATCACGAAATTCAACCTCTCGGAGCTTCAAACTCCCATGACTCTGAGACCTTAGAGAGCTACTCTTTCTTGCATAAGGTTTCCAGACTCAGATCGCATGAACCTTCAAATGGTTCTTGGGCAATTGTCCCTAATCTTAGTCGAGTCTCTGGGTAAAGGTTCGGTACGGTTCCAAGGTTTATGGGGCAATTCCTGGGGAAGAGTGCTCTCGAGGAGCCTTCCTAGAATATTACAAGAATCAAGCAAACAAAACGATTCTTGGTGGAGCGAACTCATGCCCCAGACTTAATCATTTGTACAGAAACCAACTATGGAATGTAAGTATACACATGCATCCATTATTTCCAATCTAAAACACCATGCAATCATTCCACACAGAAATCATTATGGGCGTATAAACATGAGCATGTATTCATGATATTCAATTCAAAATACAAGGCATAAAACACTTATCAGATCCACTAGGCGTGATGCAACTGCTGAGAGGGGTGCTCGTTTCCACCCAACCGTAGGCTCAGTGACTCCAAATGGATTTACCACTAGCCACCCCCGAGCTAGACCACGATGCTCTGAGATTCAATATCTTACTTCCGGCTCAACGGAAATCATGGAAAAAGGTTACTCTCCTTCTCTTGATACAGAAAAATAATCCAGGATGAAGGTTACTCTCCTTCTCCTATGTTCATAACTCCATGTGTTTCCAGAGTTTCTCCAGTTCTCTTCCGTGATCCCTGTCGCACGCGCTCTCTCTACCCTTTACCACACTTCCTATCTTGCCTTTTTCTCTGAAAGATTTTGTGTGGCGCGAATTTCCTCATCCATGGTCAGGTCTGAAAGCTTTTACGGATGGGTGGTTCACCCCCATCCCCTCATTAACTCTTGAGGAGCCTCCCATCTACCAATCTGACGGGAAATCCATTCCAGGTCCCTTCCACCACCTCTCATTAGCCATCGTGGTCTCTTTTAGAACATCCCCCCTCCCAACAATCATGCAACACATATTCATAACATAATTTACATTCATCGACCTTTTATACAAAGGTCCATCAAATCAAGCATTCACATCTTTGAGTTTTCACAGACTGTGGGAAACATGGTGTTACAATTCCCTTCCCCTTAAAGGAACATCGTCCTCGATGTTCTATCTATCAATATGATGTGTATGTACAGAAGTAAACAAAATCGGATATGCCTGTTTCATGTCATCTTCCATTTGCCACGTAGCCTCATCTGGGCCAAAATGTTTCCACTGCACCTTGACCTCTGGAATGGTTTGGTTCCTGAGTGGGGTTTCCTTTCTGTCTAGTATGCATTCAGATTCTGGCAGGAATTCTCCCTCTGGTTCCACTTGGATCATAGACCAATCAATTATATGATTAGAATCGTGTACATATTTCTTCAATAATGAAACATGGAAAACATTATGTTCTTTTACTGTGGGAGGAAGTGCTAGACCATAGGCTATAGGTCCCACTCTATCTAGAACTTCAAAGGGTCCACAATACCAAGGTGCCAACTTGGCACAAGCTCCCATCCTCAGGGAACTCTTCCTAGGCCTAAATCTGAGATATACGTGGTCTCTCGTCTTGAATTCTCTTGGAGTTCTCTTTCGGTCGACGTAACTTTTCTTTCTGTTCTGAGCGACCTTTAGATTTTGTTTTATCTGAATCACTTGTTGTTCTATTTCTGTCAACATGTCGGGTCCAATAGTAATTCTATTTACGGGATTACTCCAACTGACTAGAGTGTTGCACGACCTACCGTAGAGGACTTCGAAAGGACTCGTCTTCAGGGATTCTCGGTAGCCATTGTTGTAGGCGAATTCCACCAGTGGCAGGTAATCTTCCCACTTTTTGGGTTGATGCATTACATGCATCCTTAGCATGTCTTCTAATATTTGGTTCACTCTTTCTGTCTATCCATCAGTTTGAGGATGATAGGTTGTGCTAAACAGTAATTTGGTCTCCAGACCAACCATCAAGGATTTCCAAAAGTTGGAAGTAAATTTCGTGTCTCTGTCAGACATGATCTCTTTAGGCATACCATGTAGTCTGAATATCTCCTTCATGAATACGTTGGTGATGTCTATTGCCTTGCAAGTCGACTTGACGGGGATAAAATGAGCAGACTTGCTCAATTTATCCACCACTACCATGATGGTGTCATTCTATTTGGTTGAGGTTGGTAATCCGGTGATGAAATCCATGGAGATGGTTTTCCATTTCCATTCCGAGATTGATAGAGGTTGTAATAATATTGCTAGGTGTCGGTGTTTTGCTTTAACCTGTTGGCATTCTATGCATTTGGCTAAGTACTTAGCTATGTCTTTCTTCAATCAAGGCCAATAGAATTGTTTCCTGGTGGACGTGATCATCTTCTGGTATCCTGTATGACCAGTATATGGTTTTTTATGTATTTCATCCATTATGAACCTCTTCAAGTTATCACAATCTAGAATATACAATATATTTTTGTAAGTTAGCAAACCTCCATCTATCATCTGGTATCCTTCATACTTTATCCCTATGAGCTCTTTCTCTAGGTACGAGGTCACGGTCTGGAAGAATGTGTCTGTTTCTTGTGCATTCCTGACTCTTTCCTTGACATTCATCTCATAGGTTCTCACCGTTACCAGGTGAATTGTTTTCATACTTCTGCTAAGGGCATCGACCACGTTATATTCCTTTCCTTTAATATGTTTGATTTCAAAATCAAACTTGCTAAGTAAGGCCATCCACCTAGCTTGTCTGGCATTGATATTTGGTTGGTCAAATAGATATCGCAATCCATAGTGGTCTGTCATAAGTACAAATTTCCTTCCTAGGAGGTAATGGATCCACATTTTTAAGGCGTGCACTATGGCGGCCATCTCTAGATCATGGGTCACATAGCTGACTTTGTGCTCATTCAATTTTCGGGATAGTAGACTACAATTCCTCCTTGCATAAGGACTCCTCCGAGCCCTTCCTTGCAGGAATTTGTGCACATGAGGAAGTCAGCTTTGGGATCGGCAATCTTCAACACAGGTGCGTGGGTCAGTAGATGTTTTAGGGATTGAAATATTTCTTCACATTCTTGTGTCCACGTGAACTTAGATCCCTTCTTCTGGAGGGCAGTGATTGGACAACCAATCTTGGAGAATCCTTTTATAAATATCCTATAGTATCCTACTAATCCCATAAAGGATCTGATATCTAAAATGTCCTTTGGGGTAGGTCATTCCATGATAGACCTAATCTTGTCAGGGCCTACTACTACTCCTTCTTCAGATATGACATGGCCCAAGTAATGTATTTGGTTCTGGAAAAAGTCGCACTTGCTAAATTTGGCATAGATCTAATGTTCTCTTAGCACTTGAAGCACAAGTCTAAGATGTTCCTCATGTTCCTCTCTATTCTTGGAGTAAATTAATATATCGTCAATAAAAACCAATACAAATTTGTTTAGGAATTTGCTGAGCACATTGTTCATCAAGCACATAAAAGTGCCAGGGGCATTGGTTAATCCAAATGGTACTACCACAAACTCATAGTGACCATATCTAGTCCTGAAGGTAGTTTTGTGGATTTCGTCACCCTTGATTCGGACTTGATGGTATCCAGATCTCAAGTCAATCTTTGAGAATATGGAAGCACCTCCCAATTTATTGAATAGGTCATCGATCCTGGGTAAGGGGTACTTGTTCTTTATGGTTACCTTATTGAGTTGTCTATAATCTATGCACATTCGGAGGTTACCGTCTTTCTTTTTCACAAACATGACTGGTTCTCCCCATGGAGACACATTGGGCCGGATATAGCCTTTGTCCATCATTTCTTTTAGTTGTAATTTAAGCTCAACTAGCTCAGGTGTGCTCATCCTGTAGGGTGTCCTAGACACTGGCACAACTCCTGGTGCAAGTTCTATCGAGAAGTCAATGTCCCTTCTCGGAGGTAGACCTGGTACCTCTTCCAGAAATACATCTCTATATTCTCTTAGTGTGGGGTGGTATTCAAGGCTTGGTTTGTCATCTTCAGCTAATTCCAACACCTGTATCGCATATAGTGGACATCCCTTTCTGCAATACTTTCTCATTTGAAGGGCTGATATTCGTCTCACCGAGACAGGTTTTTGGATCCCTTGAAGGGTTATCCTTCTTCCTTCTTCACTTACACATTCTAAGGTTTTATGGTAACGGTCCAAACTGGCTTTATATTTGGCTAGCCAGTCCATACCAATCAATAGGTCATACGATCCTAGGGGTAGTATGTTAAGGGTTGCTTGGGTGGCGAATTCACCTATAGTGAATTGGCAAGATGGTATGACCTATACTACCTTTCCTTTGGTGCCAGTGGCTAATTGTACCAACCATGGCTTGACATGTTTATGTGGTTGTAATTTACACTTATCAACAACCTTAGGAGCTATATAAGTCAAATTTGAACCAGGGTCAATTAGAATAGACACTATATGGTTGGTGATCATACCTTCCATCTCCACCACTCAAGATTGGTGGTCAACTTGTTTATTATCCAAGGCTACATAAATTTTCGGCACACTCTTGGCCACGTGATTGACGGTGGTAGCTTCTTGAACGTTGTAAATTCTCCGACTATTCTGTTGTCAGTGCGGGCAGTCCCTCAGTAGATGTTCTTCTCCACAACCCCTACATTTCAAGGGTTCTCTCTTTGGGTTATCAATCTTTCCTGGGGTAGATCCAAAAGGTTTATTCCCGCTCTGGGAGGGGAAATTCTGTTGATGTACACTTCAAGTTGGGAAGCTCATCCTTGAGTCCTTTTTATAGTTTTTAAATCTATGGGATTTAAACCCCTTTTTCTGGAATCCCGAACTATTCTTCTGCTTCCAGCCTTCTCGAGGTTCTGTCTGATGCCTGTTATCCCCGTTTTCTAGGGATAACTAGGAGATCATGTCTCGAGGCCCACAAGTCCTAGACATGGAGTACAGAGAGCAGGATTGACCTGAGTATGGCCCTGGAGGGCCCATCCTTCCTCTTCTTCGCCAGACTTGTCCTATTAGCAGCAACAACTTCCATCACCATCGGCTTGGACTTGCATCAGAGGAGACTCTTTCTCCATGAGGTAATTGGTCCGAGGTATCATGGTATGTGTCATGTTTGATCGTTATAACCTTCTTATATATGCATCATGTTCCTTACATTTCTGATAACTTCTTGGATCTTACACTAACCCACTTGACCATTACAGTTGGGGGGATTGACGGGGTGCCCTAGAAAGCTTGTATCCATGGGTTTTGGTTAGCCACCAAGGGGGATTTGAAGAGCCATCGTCCGCTCCCCACCATACTATCACTTTACATCTTATCTCCCACACATCCATCCCATTCCCCTAGTCCAGGCATTAGGATGACCTACTTGATGGGTTACACTTCGTCCTGTGGGAAGAAGGGGCTAAAGGCCCAGGGGGTAAAAGAAGCTGGTAAAAGATAAAAGACATAAGAAATAAAACCTAGAGATGCTTCACCCAGGGATCCCTGAGAAGGAAATAAAAGGCCTCTCGATAAGAAACAAAAGGGACCCGAAGAAAAATAACAAAACAAGACCTAACCAAGAGGATGGGAGGTCTCATCATGAGTCGGCCCATTATGTTCATAGGTATATAGAGATATGACATTGCCACTATCTGGTCACCACGCCAGGGAAGTGACCTTTGGTTTCATGGACAAGGGAAAGGGGGTCTCATCACGAGCCAGCCTTATCATTTCTGCGAAAATACCAGTGGGTAACACTGTCAGCTCTGGTCACCACGCCAAGGTAGTGTCCTCTGGTCAGACCTTGAAACAAAAAAGAAAGAGAAAGCAATAAATAAAGAATAAAGGCAATAAAGGGGCTTGGAAAAAGTGCATCCATGATGGGTACAGCTCGCCTCCTACAAAGGCACCCACAGACAACACCTACCCCTGGTCTTCACTATGACTGGACATCCTTAGACCATATCACTTCATATACATGGCTTGGATGATATTCTGCGGAAACTTTCCGTTTCTTATGGATATCAGCCCAATAGGTTGTTCTTTCTATTTCTTCAACTTTGTATAGTAGATCTATGTAATGTCTTTGAGCTATTAGATGATATGCTAGGGATTTTACGCATGTATTTGATAAATTTAATGATGAAACATGATTTACATTTCTATGATATCGAGGACTGATGAGCCCATGGAGGGCGTAGTTTTTGATGTGCAAGACCATACCCGATGGACAGGTACCCGTGGACTAGTACACATGGGGATATGATTAGCTCGGACCTCCATGGGGCTGAAGAGCCCATCAGATGGTTGTTGGGATGGAAGAGACAGGACAACATTATGATGAGCCATTGCACAAGAAGAAAGAAGGATGTTCCACCCAGGACACTTTGGCAGAGCCCAGCCTAGAGGGAATCACCCACTGCAGATGGAACATTTGCCTTTGATGGACAGGATGTCACCTGGGAGAGATGGACGTTGTCTGGAGCATGTGGCAGTGTGCTGAGGTCATTTGGCACGTGTGGAAGCTTGGAGGAGCCCTAGAAGGGCCAACATTTGGTTTCTAGATGTTGTATTTGCCCAAAAGGGGCCAACGTCTCCCTCAGAAGGGCTTGACGTCCCTCTTTTTGCTCATATTTTGACTATTTTCTAGCAGTTAATGTAAAAATAGTGTAAATCTTATAGTCAGCCTTGTCGGTTGTTTTAATGACCTAAATTTTAATTCAAAGGTCATGGATTGATATAAATAGAGGACGTTTTGCCTCATTTTGACATAACACAACTCACTCTCTTGTGAGAGATCAACTTTTAATATTTTACTTGGTATCTTGGTCTTGGAAGTGAGGCGCAACTCTTGTTGGAGGATTCTTCTTGGCATGTATGGTGTTTCTCTCATTGGAAGGTTTACAACTAGGGTTTGATTAAGCATTCTTCATGATTTGTAAGTGAATTTTTCATGCAAAAATTCTTAAATGAATGGTTGTAGGCTTAATTTCTTACATTTGCTATATCATTGCTATTATATTGTTAAATCTTGAAACCCTAGGTAGCAAGCACACAAGTAGGTCCTTGCTATATGTTCCCATGCTTGAGAAACTTGTTTTAGCCATTGATTAAGGAAGATATAGCCTAGTCGTTGCTACACTTATCATCCTTTTTCTGAGTTAGCATTTAAGTATAGGTTGAATAGAGGAGACATCCTAGGCCTAGTTAATTCTACACCTAAGGTTTTAACCTCCTAGGGTTTGAAAAGCCTTGCCCTTGCAACACTTTTCTCCCTTAGATTTGTACTTCAAAGCTATCCATTTTGCCAAGAATATTTAGAGAAAGAGGAAGGAGCATGAGGCCTTGCTTAAGCAACACTAGAATGAGCCTCCTTCCCTTAGGGTTTTGATTCTAGGGCCCTGCCATTGCATCACTATAGAACCTAACCTTCTAGTCTTTAAATTTTAAATCCTCCTAAGATTTTTCCCTTACTTTTGACTCCATATTACCCTAAGGCACTGGTATTCTTTCCAACATTGAGCTTGTTGTGCAAATTCATCTTTCAAACTTTCAAATCTTGAAACCCTAACTAACCCTAGTGCACTAACTAGGGTTGACGTCATACTTGACGCAACAACCCTTCTAACCTAGCAATTAATGATGACGTCATGCCTTATTTGAGCTTTTGTTGATGAAAAATATTGTTGGCTTGGTCATCTTGTGATAGACATTGATAAATTGATGATATTCATTGACTAATTAGCAAAACGTTGACCTTCTTTGTCTATTATACTAACCCTAAAAGAAGTTGACGTCATCTCTAGGATATTGATGCAACAACCTCTTGTATATGAGAAACTAATGACATTTAATGCATTGATTTAATTCAAGGATTGATCATTTTCATTTGATGCCATATTATTCTGGTGTTTATTGACAAGTAACATTATATAGCTATTGTCATTATTGCAATCATTGACTTCGTCAATAATTACTGTTGTATATGCTCATATACATTAAATTTTGATAGTCATTGATTTATGAAGTATTAACCACTATTGCATGTATTAGTTTCATTGTTGCCTTGTCTCACAAGCAGGTGCCTTTTATGTGGTTATTTTTCATTTGACTATCTTCTGGGCGGTAATCTGTGAAGGGGAAACTAGCCTTAATCCTTTGAGCCTTTTCCCTTCAAAACCCCAGATTTCTAGGGACGTCTCCCTTGGGATTAGCCACCCTAAATAGAAAGGACCTCCCCATTGTGGTGACATTGGGTGGGGTAGGTCCTTGTTACGCCAGTTTGACCATTATCCTTTAGCTTTTCAACCTAAACTACAAACTGCGCGATAACAATGCCTAAGTTGTTCATAACAATATCTTGCCTTTCAGATAGTGTCTTCTAGCATCTTTGGCTCATCAAACTCAATCTTGTTCTGATAGTCCTTAGGTAGTCCACTGATGAATCATTGCACCTTTGCCTTTTCTTCTTTTATATAGGGTACGTACCTTAGCAACTTGAGGAATCTGCTGACATATTCCTCTATGGTGAGTTGCCCCAGCTTGAGTTCATAGAATTATTTAGTATTTTCGTAGAAATACTTTTCCGACAGATACTTCTTCCTGAAGTATTTCTCAAACCGTTCCCAAGATAGGTCCTCTTCATGAATCCGTTTTACATTCTTAAGGTCTTCCCACCAAATGGAAGCCTTTCCATTCATGTTGAAAGTGGCTACTCGGGCCTTCAAGTTTTCTGAGAAGTCATGGACTCTGAAATACTTCTTTAGTCCAAGCAGTTAGGCCTCCGCTTCCTCCCCCTTCTTTATTTCACCGTTGAAAGAGGGTGGTTTGGCCTTCTTGAATTCTTTGAGATTATGACTTTTGGAATGATTTTGCTTCTTGCATTTTCTTCGAGAATAAGAACTAGTTCTGCTACTAGAAGATCCCTTCGAGTCCCCAGTTTCCTTTCCAGAGGAATTGTCCGACGCTTGTCCCTTATCTATGGGGTGGAACTTTCTCGAGGTGATCTTCCCAGTGTGGCCACTTAAAAGACCACGTTTTTTTACCTCAGGTGGACTTCGAATTTTCTTTGTCTGTCGTCGGTCCACATGACTGGTATCAATTCCATGCTGCAATTGTCTTTGTATGTCAGATAAACTCTGCAACAAGACTGCATTAATTTACGTTTTCTTCTCTTGCTCTTTTATCAACCTCTCATTGTCGGCCTTGCAACTTTGTAGTTTGACCATGAGGCTCCTCACAGTCTCAGCTAGATCCGGAGGGGTCTCTACCACCCTCCTTTCGTCAGAATTTCGTCTCTATTGTGGGAACCATCCCCCACTTCATGGTGCATCACCATTCTATGCGTCTGCAGTTTCCCGTGATTGATCGTCCGCTTGTGTGCAGGAAAAAGACTTGTTGTTAGTAAATATTTATATTCATTCATAACCAACGCATAATTCATATTTTTCAAATGCATACACATAATAGGAATTTGCATTCTTAACTTCGAATTTTGATAAAGGGGGTTAAGACATAGGGTTACTCCTTTTAAGAGTACTTTAAATGGAGTTTCTACGCAACTCGTTCATGATCCAAAGTAGGAAAATTGTTGTAACCATGCTTTGATACCAATTTGTAACACCCCCACGATGGGCGTGAATAAAAATATATAATTTTTTTTATATTTGAGTTTTCGAGCCAAATTAGCTCTTCGACTCCCTGTCGGGGTCCTACTAACAAATCCGCAGACCTCATTGAACCCTGACTACACAAAACCACATAAGACATGATCTTTCCTCATACGAACACAAGGTATGACCGTGTGCTTATGAGAGATGCTTCTCATTTCGGGACTTTCAGGATGCGAAGCCACCCAGACTCTCACTCCTGAACTCTCGACCTCTGGTTCCCTCCAAAGAAATTGGATCTAAGGTCCTATGGTATCCCCTCGATCAACGACTATGATCGTATTGCAATTTTGCGCATTGGGATAATGAACGCGAGCCCTGTCAGACTCTCCATTCCCCAAAATCTCGATTCCCGTAACACCTATCTAAACCCTCCACCCATGTGACTGCTCAGCATGACCAGGGGCTGAGTCTTCGAGCTCGTTGGGACTTCGCGTCCCTCGAATTCTCATTTCCTCGAACTCTTGAATCCCGAAATGTCGATCCCCGAGTTAGACCCTTAGTTAACTGCTAGCGCCTACCTCCTCCTTCTACCACATGACCCTGTCCTATGACCTAGGGCAAATCCACAAAGCACATCGAGGTTTCTTATAATGGTATTTCGTGACTTACAAAACCAAGGGGTCTTTCCCTTTGGTCTCCCGGTCGCCAAAATGCCAAAACCTGTTCACGCTTAAACCGACGACCCAGATCACTCCTGGATCAATGACCATGATCACATCACGATTTCGCGAATCGTGAGTTTGTATAGTCCTACCCTTTGACCACTCCAAGTCGTGAGTCTGCGAAATGCTACCCGACTGCCACGTGTCCTGTACCAATGGACGGTTCTGAATACTTCAGGACTTTTAGGACATTGTCGATTCCACTCTCCTGCCTATGCAAAGGTTAAGATCGACGGTCAATAGAGCTCCGACAAATCCTTGGATCTACAGTCCTAGACCCCATCGCTACTTGCGAAGGCTGAAGGGGTCAAGGAATTAACGCCTGTGCTCCTCCTTAGATCCATTGGTCCTGACAGATCTGGGGTATTTCTAAAAGGATCCCGACTGTTTATCTACTAAACGGTGTAATAAACCCTTTCAATAATTGGACTCCCCATCCTTTCTGAGCTTGAATCATGAAATTCAACCTCTCGGAGCTTCAAACTCCCATGACTTCGAGACCTTAGAGAACTACTCTTTCTTGCATAAGGTTTCCAGACCCGGATCGCATGAACCTTCAGATGGTTCTTGGGAAATTGTCCCTGATCTTAGTCGAGTCTCTGGGTAAAGGTTCGGTACGGTTCCAAGGTTTATGGGGTAATTCCCGGGGAAGAGTGCTCTCGAGGAGCCTTCCTAAAATATTACGAGAATCAAGAAAACAAGACGATTCTCGATGGAGCGAAATCATGCCCCATACATAATCATTTGTATAGAAACCAACTATGGAATGTAAGTATACACATGCATCCATTATTTCTAATCTAAAAAACCAGGCAATCATTCCACATAGAAATCATTATGGGCGTATAAACATGAGCATGTATTCATGATATTCAATTCAAAATACAAGGAATAAAACACTTATCATATCCACCAGGTGTGATGCAACTGCTGAGAGGGGTGCTCATTTCCACCCAACCGTAGGCTCAGTGACTCCAAATGGATTTACCACTAGCCATCCCCGAGCTAGACCATTATGCTCTGAGATTCAATCTCTTACTTCCATCTCAATGAAAGTCAAGGACAAAGGTTACTCTCCTTCTCCTGATACAAAAAAATAATACAGGATGAAGGTTACTCTCCTTCTCCTATGTTCAGAACTCCTTGTGTTTCCATAGTTTCTTCAGTTCTCTTCTGTGATCCCTGTCGCCCGCACTCTCTCTACCCTTTACCACACTTCCTCTCTTGCATTTTTCTCTGCAAGATTGCATGTGGCGCTAATTTCCCAGTCAGTGGTCAGGTCTGAGAGCTTTTACAGATGGGCGGTTCACCCCCATCCCCTCATTAACTCTTGAGGAGCCTCCCCACCTACCAATCTGATAGGAAATCCATTCCAGGGTTAGAGAGTTGCTTTGGTCTTTGAGCAAGTAAAAACCAATATGGTATTGGCTCGGTGGAAGTTAACGCAACCATTCCAAGTCCCTTCCACCACCTCTCATTAGCCATCGTGGTGTATTTTAGCACATCCCCCCTCCCAGCAGTCATGCAACACATATTCATAACATAATTTACATTCATTGACCTTTGATAAAAAGGTCCATCAAATCAAACATTCACATCTTTGAGTTTTCCATAGTTCTTGGCCAATATAGTTATTTTTACATACTGGGGGAAACAGGGTGTTACAGAAAGCTACAACAAATCCTCTATTGTTCACGAATCCATCAATCAATGACAACTATGTTCCTCAAAATATGAAATATATTCAAGAAATAAGATAACAAATAAATGGAAAAAAAAAGATCACAATATGATAACAAATCTCATGAATCTTTAATGGTATAAAATGTCATTACAAACAGGCCCTCAGGCTTACAAATGAGCAAATCAACTAATCCTCTATCTTTATCCTCTCTTGGATCATGAATCCAACCTCTTCCTTATCAAAATCCACTTTCATATATAGTGAATAATCTTTATCTACCCTAAGGAGGTCAAAACCAAGGAGATACATAGGATCCTCATCCATTTAGGAGTCTTGTTACAAAATATTCCAACAAAAACGTAACAAATTCTAAATTTTGGGGATCTTGTCTATTGTGATAAATGCCCTTTGAAATAGGTCATTATGCTTGATCTGGAGATGGAACACATGTCCCTCATGTCCAAGTAACTCCTAGGAAACCATTCAAAACTTCCTTGATAGTTGGCATCCCTCCCATAGCTCGAATTTGTCAGACTGTTAGAGTTCAAAGCGTCAGTGACAACATGCGTTGCGAACTTTCCTGTAGGTGATGATTTTGAATTTTCTCCCAAACTACAAATTGGGCTGGGCTGAAGTTTTGTCAGAAAGTCAAAAACAACATTTATTTCCTCCATAGAAAATTTCATAGGAACCCAGATTGGCATTCAAAATTTATGATCAAAACAATTCTCTATTCTATGCTAATGCTTACAAACTGTCATATATTACCAGTGCCCAGCGCTAATGCTGAGGACTTTCCTATAGCATCTTGTTTCACTTTACCAAAGTTTTTAACATATAAAAATTGTATTAGGTGTCCAAAAATTATGTAAACTTCATAAGATTAATAATATTGATTAAAGGAAATCACCCAAACTGATAATCATGGTTTGCAAAACATAACAATCACCAAAAATGTGTAAAATGTATGAAACAAGAACTTGACAAAAATTGATGCTTGGAGATGGAGGTTCAACATCTTCATTTTATAATCTTGGAGCTTCTCCTAGTAGAAACCTTGGCTATCATGTCATAGGACTCTGTCCTTACAAACTCCCCTCCCTTGTGAGTTTTCTTATGTTGTTGACTATCCATAAGTGTTGCTGGTAGAATGCATTTTCTGTGAGTTTTAATGACAACTATATGTGTGAAAAGAAGGAAAATATGGGATTAGGGTATTTGATGACAAAATTGTTTTCAATAGGCTAGCATTAAACAATGTTTCATGGATTTTATTCCATACACAGGAGGTAAAGAGAAGATACTCCTTGAATCAGAAACAGTGAGGAATGACAACTAGGAGTTGAAAAAAAGGAAGTGCAAGTAAATTCTCATCTTAAACAGGGTGTTCTCATTAATTCAAATATCAGTTGATCAACATGATAATGCATGCAATATTTTAAAATTGGCTCAACAACTGATCGAACACATACTTCAATCTTAGGAGGGGTGCATACTTATCCTTCAAAAGTTGATCTTGTAAAGATGCAGAAAATGGGGTTTTAATAATGCTGGAACATAGGGTTTGCAATGCCCTGTTCACAACACACAGTTCACAATGCTTGGAACAGAGGGTTCATAGCGCTGTGGAAAATGAGTGAAGCACATGAAATCTGAACAGTGGGAAATATGGTTGAAGTCTAGAGGTGATTTGGTTTAATGAGAAAGGTTCCAAACATAATGGAAATGATTTTGAAATCTATTAGAAAAATGAATGGGATGGTTCGCAACGCCAATAGGAAAGGCAACCAAAACCATTTTCTCCACCCTCAAATAGAATGATAACTCTCATGGAGTACATGGTTTTCCTAGGTTTTATGTTGGTATCTTTGAATTTGCACAGGGGTGTCTGCAACCTATCCAACCTCCAACACTCCTCTTCAACCAATGTGCAATGTCGGTTCATAGTGCATGTCTATCAGTTTGAAACACCTGTTTCAAACAAGAATTGCATACTTCAAGGACAATGGGAGGAAATCTAATGACATTATCTCTAAAAATTGGTTAAAAATAGGCTCTGAAAACTATAAAATCCTTTTGACACGATCCATAAATTTCAAATGATGAAAAATGAATGCATGAGGTACTTAGAGTACACCACGAACTCTCCTAATGAGTTGGAAACACATACACCCAAATTTGACTTGACACTTAAATAGATGGATGGTGACAAGGAGAAACTTGTGTACAACTTGGAGGTGTGACATGTCAAGGTAATGATGTAAGGATCAAAGGTGTGACTCAAAAACAAAACCAAAGTGATTATTTTTTACCACTACAATTCTATGTGCTAACACCACCTTCGATGGTTTTTCTTTGATTTTCACTCTTAATATAAATCTTATTTTATGGTACAATGATATTCTCTAGTCTCTATGCTTAATATTTAATTATATATTCTTGAGAAGAATTCCTTCAAATATTTTTGTTGATTTTTTCAATTTGGATTGTATCCTCTATAGTTGGATATTTGCATCCTCAAGTAAACATTGATTATGTTCTTGTGGTTTATCTTAATTATGGAGGAATGGTGATTTTATCCATCAACTTCTTTCATCCTTCTTAAATTTTGGATAACTTTTTTTTATTTGATATCTTCTTGTGAGAATATTTAATGTAAACCCAACTTTAGAGATTTATTCAACATTTAAGATCGTTTTATCACTCCATTCATGATTAACCACCTTAGTGGTTATTGTGGTCCCACCATTTGATGTCTTAGGAGTAAACCTAAACCTATTTATTAGTGAGACTCTAGATGCCTTTGACGGATACATTATACACACAATGTATTGTGTTATTTGGGATCTTCTTACAAAGATGTGTTTTATTGTTTTTTATGAACACCTTCTCATAGTTACCTTTTTCTCATCTTAAAACCATAAAACGTTATCAAATCCAAGTTTCATGAAGAGTAAAATTGATTTCCTATGCAATCTGATTTACTCATGGGTATGACAACACGTATTGGGAAAAAAGTTGCCCAACGAGAAGAAGAGAAGCCATTCTCTTTGTATGTATGCCTAGTTAAAGGCATGATAAAGGTAGCATAATTCCCATTGGTTGTTTACATATGAATTTAGAGTACAAGTTTGTGATTAATTTGTTTTCTAGAGACTAGTCAGCATGTGCAACACAACTATGGGTGAGTATCTAAAATTGACGTTGATAAACTATTTCACGTATGCCCTCAATTTTTAGAACATAAATTGCACTACTACATGAAGCATTGACGTGCTAAACAATGTACATTAGTTCATGGGTGGGTCTGTTTGTAGCACACATGCATAGGTTAATACAATTCATGAGGGTGTCCATGGAGACAAATCAACTTGTGAAGACAATCACCTTTTGAAAAGTTAAGAGGCAAGCCAATGATTGAAGAACCCAAACTATGAGTGATAGAGAATAGTTGTTGGGGAGAGTTACCCATGTGAGACACTATTCAAAGGAAATAAAATAGGTTGAGTCTTTGGAATATGAGGTGAATTCATGTAGGAATCACTTAGTTGGAAACCTATGATGCACTATGTCGCAGTCATGGGAAAGTTTGTTTTCCGCATTTTTACAATATTTAGTAAACTAATTTGATTTAATTGTTACTATTCATGCCCTTGCTTCAACTTTGTTGGTTTACTTTTTCCAGATTGATCTATTTTAGGTTAGTTGTCATCATGAATGGATTCACTCTATATGGGAATACTCAAGGAGTGCTAGTCGTTGCATTAATATAAGCCTAGGCATTGAGGTTCGGTAGAGGCCCACAAGAGGAGGCATTGCAAGCATTGCAATGAATCAAGGAATATGAAAAATGTGAGGATCATGGTACAAAAAATGAAGAGGATTGGGTAGAATATCATAGTGTGTGCTATTTTTGTTATCAATTTTTTTATCTAGTGGATTCGATGCCTAGCAATGTTTATCATTTATCATGATCCAAGAATCACTCCTTCTCCATTGACAAATCATATGATCACATGTGGTAGGCTAGTTGGTCAGTGTGAGGTTTAATCCTCATATCATTTCATATTTGATTCTTGTGAGTTCTTTTTTGATGCATCAACCCTCCCCAAATCCATCAAATCATGGAAAAAAAATACATATATATTCACGCGCATGTGCACACACACACACACCTTCAAATATATTACATCCCTTTTATTACTTAAACTTCCCAAACTACATTAATTTTTTTTTTTCAAAATATAAGTTAAGGGCCTTATGTAAGTGTGTTGGTTAAGTACATGATTGAGAAGGTTTAAAAAATAGACATTATATTGAAATAACAAAGAGAAGTGTGAGATGGTGTCTCATATGGGGAGTATTTTCTTGAATTATTGAAGGTAATATTGTTGGATTAATGTTATGGTAGTGGGGATAGTTGGGAGGCTAAATATATGCACTATTAATTCACAACATTAAATTATCAACCAGAGAGTCGTGGACTTAGAGGTGCAAGCACAAGAAATGTAGGATCAGAGGCTAACTATCCTAAGGCCGACAAAAATCCAAACAAACTGAGAAAATTAAAGCAAAACAAGCTCCAAGAAACTAACACTAAGGATTCATCACTGGGACATAAGAATAACTTAGTTCTATAAAGGTTTAAATCACAGTCTTTCATGCACTCATGTGATGTTCGTGTGATTAATCATGAGTAGTTGACTTAAGTTTCCTGTCCTTCAATGGATTCATGTAGTGGTTAACTAAGATATGGAAAACCATAGCTTATATTCTTTAATATAATTAAAGAATATAACTAACGAACGTAGAGAAATATAACGCAATGTATATACAAGAACAAACCACACAAAGATAAAACATACGTATATTGATAGAACACACTCGAAGACTTACACAATTTTTTGCAGTGGTGCAAGAGTACTGGTGGGATAAATATTATAGGAACTCATGAATAAACATCATAGAAAAGGCAGAGAACTAGGTTTATAATGAAAAATTGAGGGTGTAGGGTGTGAGGCGAACCAGAGGTTAGAAGTATTGGCAATATGAGTGGAAAAGGAACCGATTTCAACAAAGTGGTTGAGCATCAATTAGAGAGTTGTACATAATGAAAAATGGAAGTGACCTGAAATTAGTGTAAGAGGAAGGCGGTGTTGATCTGAGGAGGAATCTCACAAAATTATCAAGTTAAAATAATACAAATTGAAATTAAAAGAATGAAAAAATTAATCAAGGCAATAAATTAAATACACGCAAATCTAATTAATAAATAACAAAGGAAAATGGTTTACCACCTGGAGAAGCTAACTCAGATCAAAATAAAGCTTACAATGCCAATGATCAATCAATTCTTCATTAATAATTAAAAAAAAAGGTGTTTTCAATGTAACAATGTTGAGCTCTTTCTTAATGCAATAATAATATTCTCATATTCACTCTAATACCCAGCCTATTTATACATAAAAGGGAAATGTCTAAGTTGAGCTGCCTTTGTTCCATCCTGGGGATAAACAAACTCAATTTGTTTTGATAGGGTTTCAACTTAACATAGAAAATACATAATTTAAAACTAAACATAGGAACCATCCCAACCACATGTTACATGTTTCTTTACTTGTGTCTATTTGGTACAATTTAATCAAACTTTGAGTGCATAGCTTGGACACACGAAATCTTTGTCAGTAAATCATATCTTTGATTTGTTCTTTGATGGATGCAATCAATTGAGGATTCTTGATATAATTTTGTGCATAAGGAAAAAGGAATTGGATATTTTGAGTAGCCGCAATTTTGAGCCAATCCTTTTTGAAATCCACTTGGAATATTTAGCATTGGATCCATGGAGATATTTTGCACAAAATATCATTAGTTAAATGTATTCAAGGCATTCTAGATAATTCATTAAAGACTTGGAAATTAATTAAATTATTATATTTTCTCCTTAAGCTTAAAAAGTGGTGGATTAATATATTTTATGGATTTAAGTTTAAAGGTATTTCGAGAATATAAATAAGATGGATGAATGGATATTCATTTTAATAATGAAATGAATAATTATGTTTTAAGTCTTAACATTTTTTTTTATAAACATGGCCTCGGGTGGCCTATCCTTGAGCTTGTATATAAGAAATACTTCACGAGGGCCACTACAAATACTTGGTGATGCAAACCCCCACAGCTTCCTGGGGCCCACGTGACCTTCGGTCTAAGGATCGTTCACACTAAGGAGTTGAATTAGCTCTCGGGCTCTTGTTGATTCTTTGAAACTCTCTACCACAGGCCTTTACTCTTCTCCATGTGCACAAATTCAAGTTCGCGAGGGTCTTTTCACTTCAACAAAGAAGTCCACGTGAACTCAGGAAAAAACCATAGGATAAACCTTTAAATAATAGGAACTCCACTAATTCAAATCTCTAGTCTTTGGGAGTTACAACAACAACACACAACGTTCCTCCTGAATGCCGAATTCACGAACAACCAAACTACGGTGGAGATCAATGACTCTCGACATGCGCCGAGATCTATGATTCACCTGTATTTTGGGACTCTGCACTTAGGGAGTTTTACCCATTCCAATATGCAATACCCCCAAACTTGTGAACTATGAACTTCACAAATCGGATGGCCAACGCTCACCTCAAATCAATGGTTGATCTTTACTCTGCGCTCCGGGCTTCAGATCTTTCCACAACACAATCTACACTTCCTCCCAGATGTGGGAATGTCGAACTGTCAGGTAGACTTGGGGATCAATGGTCCCACTCTGTCCTAGATCTATGTTCTAGTATCACTCCAGGCTATGGGACTTTGAAGCTCTCCACTGCACAATACACAAATCCTCTGAACATCGATTAGATAATCTCTCTGAAGGCTCATAAATCCAATGGTATACAATCCTCAACAAACTAATGACCAAGTTCTACACCGTAACTTCAGGCCTCGGGAATTCAAGAGTTCTCTCACCTTAACAACTCATACCCAAATTCTTCTGAACCCAAAACTCTTTCTATCCGTCGACACGTGCCCTTGATGATGGACGACCGAGATGGATTCTGGCCTTCGGGGATTCTTGAACCAAACAACAACACACCCAAGTCTCTCTAGAGTGCCAAGTCTTTGAATCACGCGATCTGTCACCACATGGCCCTGATGTCGACAATTAGGATCCCTTCCAAGACTTCAAAAATTCGGGAGTCTTCCACACTCTTGCCACAATTCTCCCAATACTCCCAAATAATCGGACTTCCAGACTACCCTTGATCTGCTAACACGTGGGCCTCTTCTGTCGATGGTACAGATTGATTTCAGACTTTGGGGCTTCGAGGGATTTTCTCTCTCCACGACAAATACATGAAACTTTCCAAACTCGCGAAGTTCAAAGGATGTCAAGGGTTAAAACTCGTGCTCATTACCTTTCTCTAATGGTTTTTTATCCTCGTTCTTAGATCCAATGGCTTGGACATGTTCTCCCTTCTTTGCGCACTCCTCCTCCTATGTAGACTTAGATACAACCATCTAGATCTATTTTCTCCATCAATATGATAGTTGTTGTAGCTTCGTCCTGTTGTGAAACTTCACTTCCTTTGAAAGGAGGATTTCTTGAGATTTTAAAAGGCTTGCCTTTGACTATGTTCTTTGTAACTCTTTCCCTCCTGATATTTTCTGATTCCTCAAAATTTCAAAGGGACTTGGCCCTTTTTCCCCTCACCAGAACTTTCTTCCCTCCTAGCAACACAATGCTCTTTCTCCTAAGCTTTCACACTTGGAATACTTGGCCTCTAGCACACTTCTTGCACGAAGTTTCCTTGGAACTTAAAGGTTTATGAAAACTGCTTGTGCACTCCTTACGCTACTTCCACAACCTGAACCTTAAAAGGTTCTTGACCTATGCACACTTTGCAGGGACTCTGTACACTCTTGTACTATATCTCCTGAGATTTTAATTGCTCGTAATTCAAAGGGTTTTGGCCCTTTGTTCCTCCAAATGGTTTCTTGTGCCCTCCTGGCAGCCATGCTCTTCCTCCAAAGATTTTCCAACATTTCAGCAGTGTGTTGGCTTCATGCACTCCTTGCACTCAAATCTTCTTAAACTCGGGCTATCCCTCTTGAGATTTCGAGCCTATATATGGTTCATCCTTCACACACTTTGTGTTGGCTCTTCAGAGTGTTTAGTAACTCTGATGTGCACTCCTTGCACTATTCCTTTTAATATTGAGAATGATTCTGGTGTGCCCACCTGGCACGCTCTTCATAGAACTCCTGAATGAGTTCTCGTGCACTCCTTGCGCAAGCCTTTTAGAGTTTTCTAACAACTCTAAGGTGCACTCCTTTCACAGCCGTGAGAGCCCATAAACACTCAGAAAACTACAGACAAAGAATTATATCTATTCTTGCAAAAGGAAACATATATACATTCATGGCATTCATAAATATACATAGAAAAAAATTAGAGAGTGAACATTCAGAAAACTCACAAAACATACACATAGAAACTCATATGCAGGGAATTCTACTCTTTGTATTAATTTTAATGTTCTTTGCAATGTGTACAAGACTAGACTGCAA
>ML795722.1:245231-273666 GCA_009831015.1 Picea engelmannii | reverse complement strand
ATATATCGGCTCAGCTGCAATTGGCCAAAAGGACAAGAGTTGGTGTCGATAGATCGGGCCAGTTGTATTTAAACAGTTGTAATTTGTAATTGGACAAAAATTATACATAAGGTTGATTTTGCATCAATATCATGTTGATCTTGCATAATCTCAAAGTTTCAAACACACCTGAAGTAATCTCAAGTTTCAACACACCTGAGGTAGGTAGGGTTTTTGAATATGATGGCGCAGTCAAATCCAAAAACCCTATCTTAATCCAAAGCCTTTGCCCAAATGCTTCTGGGTTAATGCAGAGTCTACATAGTTTATAACTTTTACCAATGCAATTCTCCCCACCTGCTGCCAGGCTTGCTTATCTCCGTCGATTGTTTCAACGACTTCCACTGAGACTGCAGAAATGACGATAACGGCGAATAGCATCAGTAGGCCCATGTGCAGGTCCAGGGTTTGGCTGCAGGCTATGCCAGGGAACACATCACATCAAATTCGATAGTGACAAAGCTATGGAGAGCGGTCTTCATTTTATCTGCTGGGCACTCAAGTTTTGAATAGGCAGACGCAAATAAAAGCTTGGACTACATATCTCTTTTTCGATGGAGCAACCGTCACAATTCTGGTTTCTATTGCTGTAAATTTACTTTGATGATTTCATGTTATCACTCAACTGGGCGATTACTGTTCATGGTCATCTGTCCACCTACCAATTCCAAATACAACCCCTTTCAGCGAGGCAATTTCTACTCTTATTTGTTCTCGTGTCCATGCACAACAGTTGAGTGTGGGGCTTGAGGGTGGATTTGAAATTTAACCAGCAGTAATTGAAGTTGTCAAAAGAACAATCTATAAGATAGTTAGTTCATGTGGCATTTAATCCAATGAGCAGATTAAAATGCAGAGGAAGATTAAGTAACAGGTGGATTGTACGTGGGCCAGTTCATTAATATTTAGATTGACCTACATTATTGGCATAAGGCAGAGGATATGACCGCGGTAAAATTAGCGCTGTGATGCGTATTTTATAAGCATAACATTTCATCAATTCTTCCTACGAACTGATTTGGTGCCTATCTAATTCGTGATATGTGGAGATATATTTAATGCACTATTTTAAACGTTATACAAAATTAATTTTGTTGTTATATTTTTGGAGATATTTGCCCAATATCTATCAATAGATTTGAGTGATTATTTCTGTATATGTTTTGAGATTTTTCAGTATGTTAAATTTATTTCTACTTAAAATAGAGATCAACCACACAATAACATTGAGGTTACAAGGGCTCACAAGTGAGACTAAACTCAAATATTTTATATCTATTCAATTTGATAAATTGCACACAAATTTATAGCCTAGGATAGCCTCTAACAATCTCCTGAATTTGTGGATATGAAAACCACTCAAACACTAATCTAGGGTACTATAGAAATTTGTTCTAACAATTTCCTAACTATGGCATTTCTCCATTATTCTCCAACACTCCCCCTTAATGGAGAAATGAATTTAATACAATATCAATACATAACATGCTTGTCGGTCTTAGTCTTAGCTAGGCTTACAAACATTACAAAGGACAATTCAAACATAACCTTAAAATTTGTCTCAAGTCCTTGTATGAGTGAGTTTTTATAACCCTGCATTTTCAATTTAACCCTTCCTCTTTTGTTGAAAATTCCATGTTTTAACTTCTTGTCCTTAATCTTCTTGTTGGTGTTTGTCATCAATGCTTGTCCTCTTCAACTTTTTCTTCGAAAAACTGTTTGTATGTGAATTGTTGCCACATACCATTCTATGTTGTTTGATCTTCACCATTGAGCTTTTGATCATCAATTTGTTGCAACATAAGTTCATAATAGAACTTGATTTCTTCAAGGCTTCACTTCATAAAAATTTCTTCAATTTCAACATCTTCTTCTCCAATATTCATTGCATTTTCATCATAAATTGACTCAATTTTTGTATCTGTAATGGAATTTTCTTCATCTTCAATGACCATGCAGTCTTCATCGTAATGGTTTATTTAGCCATTTTTTAATGAATTTAATCTTTGCATCTGTTGTTTGTGTGCATTCATCACAATATGATTTTTCAATAAATTTTAATTCTTCATCAACATTATCTCACACTTTGACTACGTGCTTGACTTCATGTTCTTTATCTACAAATTCATCTTCCTGAGTGAGGCCTTCTTCTTCATTAGATTCTCTAGCAATAAATACTATTGGATCTTCTTGTTTAATTTCACTTGGCTTATTGTTCCAAGTAGGTTTGCCTTTCCATTCAATAAATCATCATTAAGACTTTTCTCTTTCATAATCTATAGTCATTCTTCTTCTAAACAATTTTATTCATCAAAAAACATGTTCTCATCATCATGTATTGTCTCAATGACAGTTTCTTCATTGCAATCACCATTATCCACATGTGACTAAGCACAATGGGATTCAACATCTTCACCATCAACTTTTGAAGTTTCCTCATAAGCATATGCACTCTTTCCACAATACTTCATTTCTAGAATATCCCATTAAATTTTTGCATTGCCTATATGACTAAATTCATATAAAATTGAAGACAAAGTACTTGTATCCAATTCTGCACTTGTATAAGATATAAGGATATTTTATCTTTTCTCTTATCATGGGAATTGACCAAACCATCTTGAACAAATTTCCATAAATCTATTGAACGAGGTAATCTTTCCATTTTAAATGCCTAAAGCTTAAAATTTTTACCTGAAAAGGATGGAAAAATTGGCATTAGTCTTTTCAATATTTCACCAATTTCTTCATGTTCTTAATTGAGCTCGTCCACTTTTGCATTTTGATCCTAAACTATGGGTTCTTCATTGATCTGGTGTTTATCAGGTATAGGTTCCTCAACTCAAAACACTTCATATTCTTTTGGAAAATATATTGCCTCTATCCTTTGATTTTTTCTCTTGATATGTTTTAGCTCTCTCCTGAGCTGTTTAATTTTCCTTTTCTTATCCATGAGAGTAGAAAGTAACTGTGCATCCTCCTTCTATGGGTTTTCGCTTCATAGGTTTGACAACACACTTTTCTTTTCAATGCAGTTCAACAATTCCATGGGCAACAATCTCCTTTCACTAAACAATCTTTGTGGAAGGGAATATCTCCACCTCTACACTCCAATTTTCACTTACAACTGAAGGGACTTGACACCCAGCTTCCTCACAGTTCTCTCCACAATCAATAGAGTCCAGTCGTCTTCTCCATTCCAACGAACATTAATAAAATTTGATAAACACAATCTTACACTCTTGCAGTAAGGCTACACTTCACCACTACTTTCAGTCACTACTCATGCAACTTTTTGGCTGTTAACAATCTTGTTCCTTCTCACAAATCAAGCAAACATAATTGAAATAAAATATCACGTCAAAACCATACACATTACGACCAACCAGAATATGTCGATGAGACTGTTCAATGGAAAGCCAACATTCTGTTCTTGGCCAACAATGATTTCTACTCATGATTTATGATGATCATCGGACCCAAAAAATTACAACATTCTCTAATTTCCTTTCTTCATGTTTTCTAGGGTTGTAATATGTGCTTTCAGTTGAGTGACCGTCTAAGAAATAATAACAGGCAAGAAGGCTCTGATACCAATTTAAAATAGAGATCAACCACAAAATAATAGTGAGGTCACAAGGGCTTACACGTGAGAATAGGCTCTCATATTCTATATCTATCCAATTTGATAAATTGCATACAAATTTATACGCAAGGAAACAACTCAAATATTAATTTAGAGTACAATAGAAATATTTTCTAACAATTTCTTAATAGAAATATGTTCTAACAATTTCTTAATTATGGCATTTCYCCATTATTCTCTAACATTTCTGCATTGAGAAATAAATTTTAAACAACAAAAAAAAATAATTTCATGCAAATTTATTTAAGAGTTACGACGAAAAAAATCATTTCATGTTCATTAATTATTAATTATTGACTTTGTCATTTTGAAAGTCCTAAAATTTATAATATGTGGTAGCATTGTTTTATATGATGAGGATTTTGACGTGTAATTGTTCTATACCTTAAAACCTAAATCCCAATAATTTGAACACAATTTTCACCTTGTGATGAGATTTTAAAAGATTATAATTTAGTATATCTTGTGAATCCAAATGATTAAGATTAATTGTAAATTGTAATTATTATTATATTAATTAAAATTTTAATTAATTTAATTATAGTATTAGATGTAAAGAAATGGTTGCTTTTTTAGTTTTTATATTTTTATTTTCGTATTAATATTTATGGTTTATTTATATTCATTTTAATATCTTTGATGCTGAAATTTAGAATTGTGATTCTTGGAAATTGAACTCAAGATATTCCTCCTTTTAGCTATTGTCATTGTTTGCAAAAGGAGTATAGGAATATGTAGTGTTTTGGTGCCCCTCATAACTTTCAACATTATTACCTTGGTGGAGTAACATGTGAAAATGGAATCAAATGAATTTTGCATCTGAGGTATGATAGTGTTCTTTGTGAAGAATTGGTGTATGGAAATTGAATTTGGGAGTGCTTTGGGATTCTTATCTCAAATCCATTTCATTTACATTATTTATCTTAATTACAAAATGTGACAATTCTATTTATAGACACTTGATTTTTTTTAATCTTTGCTCCACTCTCATTCATAAATTGAAGTGAAATCTTTGTTCATTTTATTTTTAGAAAAAATTAGAGTTGTACAACCCATGTTTAAAGCTACACACTCCATGTGTGTTGTAACATTTTTAAGTTTATAGTACAAATCTCATAGATGTTTTGTGGACCTCATATTTCCTTGGGCCTATGTAGAGTTGGAATTTGTATTCTTTTTTATCTGTTAAACAATTTTTTTTTTCACATTTTGGGTCTCTAGGTTCCCCATCAAAGAACATTTTGTATAAATTGTGCCTTTCAACAATGAAGTTTGAGAAGAAATCAATTGTTCAATAATGAGGCTTTGACTAAAAAATTACCCTTCAATAATAAAGTTAATGATGATATCCATAAATTATCCATACTTGTTTTTTATTCACAAGGATGATCAATATGTATTACATAGATAAGTAAGATGAATCTATGTCAGTTTTTTTTCATTTATAGACTGATAAATATATATCACAAAGAGAATTATGAAGAAAAAGTAAAGAAATACATACAGAGAGGAATCCACCAACCCGACTATAAAATCTCGCCAAAAAAAATGTTGCAAGGTGGCTATGACAACATCACAAATAACTTGCAAGTGCAAAACATAAAATTAAGCTAATTCAATGCTTATGCAAAAAAAAACATTTTTCTATTAATGTGCTTATTATTTATTTCTTTTGACATACATCATTCCATAAATGCTATTGCATCTTTCTCAAATGTGAAAATGTGAGATGGATATAAAATAAAAGGAAGGTGCCCATAAAAATGATGGACTTCATTGAATTGAAGTAAAAAAAAAATATTCTAAATTTATATGTGAAGCTAGTGCATCCTCTCCCAAATTTGAAAATGTGAGATGAATAAAAACTAAAAGCAAGATGCGCAAGATGCCCATAAAATTGATGGACTTTATTGGATTGGAGTAAAATAAAATAAAATATGAATTGCTATATGAAGCACTTAGTATGAAAGGTGGGGTTAGCTGGAATATGTATAGACTATAGTATCACAAAATAAGCTTAATACCATTTAGAATTGAAGAAAAATGTGTGTGTAAGAAAGATTGCCAACACCTTACTACTTGTTCTGTGGTTAGTGGAGGCGTTGAACAATCCCAACCATACGCCATAGTTATTATAGGAATATAATCATAGGAAATTATTATAAAATCTAGACATTTGTTGTTGCTTCCACTCTCAAGTCGAATATTGAAAATCAATTAGGTATGGAACGATGCATTCTTTTTTCTTTTGTATACTCTAAACTTTGTATTCAATAAGACCCTTCCACAATTATATGATGGGAATAATTGTGAATTACCCGTGTCAGGCATGAGCTCCAAGAGTTGGGAATCAATTTCTATTGTGGAATTATATAGAAGGAATCTACTATTATCTCCATACACTTCAAAACAAGAAAAAATAATCTCATAGTCTCAAATACTTGTCCCAAAGAAAATGGGTGTAATGCTTGTAACAATTATTGCTTCAAGGAAACCCATTTAATATAGACGATATTTTTTAGAATCAATATCATGCATTGTTGATTTATAGACAGATGCAGGGAGAAGAAGAAGCATGGAAGTGAAACTTTGCCAGAATCATAACCCAGCAAGGCTTTAATTCAAGATGCAATTATAAGTGGAGAAGATGAAGGCAGACCAGAGAAGACATAAATTAATAGCTCCATGGTAGAAAAATACCTTGTGTTGAGATTTATAGACTAGAGACGTGGGTGGGTTTGTTTCTTCTCAACACTCAACACCACCTTTTAATTTTTTCATTTAGATTTAAAAGGAAATTTAATAAAATAGAATTTAATTTCCTATAAAAATCTCTATTCTCAAAATCAATCCATTCGTAAACTACCCAAACATTTTTTCCCCAAAATTGAATCATTTAAAATCCTATACAATGATATTCCTACAACCTTATGGAATAAGTATAATCTATAATATCACAAACATAGACTAAGTTTTATACTTCTCAGAATTGTAACAAAATGAATATGTAAGAAAAAAATTCTAAGAAAAAACTATCGAGGAGGAAGCCAATTGTTGAATGGTTCTTAAAATTTTAACCTATAAGAACATTCAAGTTTTCAACCGAATGAAAAAATAAAAATAGAAATAAAAAATATATCTTTCATCTTTCAAAATGGTTTGGTGTACCTCAAGTTCGATCCTTGAATGTTGTCATAAATTCCATCTCTTTTGTTTAGGGTTGAGGCCGAGTATTGCGGGAGAGGAATTTGGGTTTTATTGGACTGAAGTCTGAACGTAAATGATTTTACCTATTTTGTAGACAATAGCAGAGCACGGTGAATCCAAAATGGAGGTGTGTGGATCCATGTTGTAAGTGMTAATATATATTGCATTAATGACCACCCACTTCCAGATAAGTTGAAGTGACTAATGGAAACTCCAACCCTACCAACATATATCCCCACTGCATGTAAAAACTAATGGTAGATCACAAACATTATTAAACATAATAAATATTTTCTAGCAAGTTGGGTTCTCATTATGAGACGGTTTGATAAAAAAATTCAACAATATTTGACAGACATTTTCCCCATCAAATTCCAACCGTGGGCCTATGTAGTGAAACAATCTTTTCTCAAACTTTGAATCGATGATTATTTTCCATAGAGGAATGGCAATACATTTATTGCATATATAATTTATGCAAAGAGGGTTTTCAAAGTCTTTATTTTGTTTCATAAAAAAAATCTCAAAATTAAGGAAACATGTCTTGTACAATTTTATTTTTAGAAGGTCATTACCACCAAGAGTCTACATTGTTAAGCTTACATGTGGTTTCATTGGTGTGTTTTAGGGAATTTCATATAGTTGAAATTATCTTGGATCTGTCAGAATAAAAAATGGTTGTTTGTCTCCCACATAACTTATCATATACTAAACAATTATGAAATTGGCGTGCATAACTTGATAGTAAGAATAATGGCATTAGTTGCATCCAATAGTCATATTGTCCTCAAAATGGACATGCACCATACACTTGAATTTGTTGGAAATATTTAGAGGGGGTGAATCAATATTACCCTTTTTAAACAATTAGCAATTACTTTGTTATATTATTAAACACCACAATAGATCAACAAAGAATTTGTACTAAAATCAATTATATAAATATAATTAATAGGAATTACAAGGTTTTATAAAGAATAGTGAAGGAAACCAATCATTTTGAGATCACCAACTCTAGGAGACACAAATCCCCTTCTTCAAGGCACCAACCCTAGGAAACACCAACTCCCTTGTTTTTAGGGAACAAACCCTAGGATGCATCAACTCCCTTTTCTTTAGGGCACCAACCCTAGGAAGCACCAACTCCCTTATCTAGTAGAGTATATAAATCCTCCATTGCTCCTCCCTTCCACCCTCACAACATCAGTATCATCAATTCCTTTTCTTGGACTCTACTTCTATTTTGATCTTCTTATCTAGACTACAGAGACCCCTCTTCTTCATCGTTCTTTCTTTCTTATACAGTCTTCCAACTGGTGTGATCTATGAAGCATCTTGTCTCTTTGTTTGAACCATTGCACCTATCCATTTAAATTAACAATAATAACATTTGTCTTTCCTTTACTGTTATTCATACATTATCATCAAGGCTTTAGAATTTAGTGAGAGGGGTTTCCATAAATCGATCACAGGTATGGATTGATTCCTTTAACTCGATTCCATGCCTCTTTATTTCATTCTAAATTTAAATTGATCGAATCTAATCTTTCTGATTATCTTTCTAATGCACTGCTTGTATTAGATTACTTAAGATAAATAAGGAAAAAGTCCAGGTCCTATCTGGTTCAATGTTCCTTTTAGACCGAGATAAAATTCTTACTCTGTGTGTTAAATTTTGCTTAGAAACACTTCAGTACCTCTATTCCATATGACCAAAAGCGGTGGCTAGGCACTAATCAAGACATGTTTTTAATCATTTATCAAGATCAACGATCATGTTTTAATTTGGACGTTGAGATGGACGAATGTATTTTATTTTGGAACTTTGTCCTTTGGGAATTCCATCCTTTGCAGTCATTCAATCCTCCCAGAGTGCATTTCTTCGAAGTATATCAGACGGTCAAGAATTAATCTGCAATTGTGTGGATGATTCTAATTTACTTCAGGATTTTGGAGTTTTGAAACTCCGACTTTTGTAGTTTTCCAACTCCTCCAGAGCAAATGTTGTCAGAGTTCTTATCAACACTTTCCTGTTATAATATACTTCAAAAGTCTAGGAGCTAGGACCGTGGGATTATTAATTTAATATATGCTCCAAGTGCCTCATAGCTTATGTGTTTGTAACTCATGACTGGGGTCTGGAACCTAGTCTTTCAGACTTCGGACTTCAGGCGATTTCTCCTTTACAAACATCCAATCTTCTAAAGTTTGAACTTCCCAAAGTGGTTACCTATCACAATGGTTGATCCGATGGTTAACATGATTCCTGGAACCAAATAAACAGTCTAGATTCAATCGTTACACTAGCTTAATCCAATGGATATGACTTAATCAAACGTTGAGATGGATGGCCGAGATTATTTCAGAGTTAAACTTGCATAAGTGATAAATATTCTTCCAACCTCTGAGCCATAAACTGTTTGTCCACGCATTATACACACATAATTTCAAAGCTTGGAAGGGTGGTTTTCCAAACTGCTTTGGTTGACTTCCGAAATAGATTATACTCATTGATTTGTATCTTGGATCGATGATTGTGAATGGATCATGTTCACGTCCTTTAACCGTGCTTGACCAACAATCGAGAATGACTTCGAACTTCGACACTTCCGACAGTTGTTGGTGGTAGAAATTGGTTTTCCCTAAGGACATACTCCTAGAGTGGTGTAGCTTGTTGACGCCACTACTGATGTGGAACTGGTTGATTGGCTGCCACATGTCACTTATATTTGTGAGTTACATATACCGAAAATGGAAACTGGACATTGACACTTGTCACCATATGAATGCACCACGTTTCCTCATTGACGTGGTCTTGCACACTATGATGACATGGTCTCTCGATGTGTGTGCCATGTGTCTTGGCTTATTTTCACCGAAGTGGTCAGTGCCAGAGTTGACTGATGCTACGAAACCTTGATCCGATGACTATCATTGATCTCAAAGTTCCCCTTAAATCTGACGGATCACTTTTACTTCAAAAGTTCATCTTCGGCTAAAATTCCTTCATGAAAATTTCCTTCGGTCCATATTATCCAAAGTGGTCAATGTCGGGCTGACCATGCATACATCATTTCCGCGATCGATGGTCCATGAATCTTAGTAGTCTATTTGATGATCTAGATCTCACAATCTAAATCATTCCCAGATATTCAACATATGGTCACAATTGTCCTCTTCTTTACGCAAGTTTCCTTTATGATCCGACGATCATAATTTGTCCCGAAAACTACATCAGCGGATATCATTCCTCCTGGATTCTTTTGGAGTTTTATTGTGGGGATTTCAATCCAGATAGTGTTTCTGTAGTGTGTTCTCCATTATGAAATTTAGGTTAATGTTCTTATTCTTCTTATTTGACATCAATGAAAATATCATACCATTATGTCCAACATTCTCCCCTTTTGGCATTGATGGAAACCTTTTTCTCTTTAAAATTTATTCTCTTATCAATTTCCTCCCACTTTGACAGCAATGGCATAGGGGATATTTCTTCGCTTCCCCTTTGGAAATTCTCCCCTTGACCATGTGCCCCTTCTGATATGATTTTTATGGTTTTTAATGAGGTTTTTGAATTACTCCTAATTTATGTCGAAGATTTTCAAAAGAACTCCTGGGAAAAGGTTTTGTGAAAATGTCTGCAATCTGTTCTTTGGTGTCTACATACACTATTTTAACTACTTGTTCGGTAACCAGATCTCTTAGGAAATGGTATTTAATTGGGATGTGTTTGGTTTTAGAATGCATTACTGGATTTTTAGATATGCTTATGGCACTAGTGTTATCACAATTAATAGTAATGGTATTATCATATCTTATTTGTAAATCTTCTAATGTTTGCTTCATCGAAAGAACTTGTGTGCAACAAGATGCAACAACAATGTAATATTCCTTTGTTGTAGATAGTGATGTGGATGCTTGTTTCTTTCTTATCCATGATACCATACATTTTCCTAGAAAAAATGCTCCTCCACTAGTGCTTTTCCTATCATTTATACTACCGGCCCAATCTACATCGGTGTATGCAGTTAGATTTAAGTCTTTATATTTTGGATACCATAATCCAAGTCTAAGGCTCCTTTAAGATATCTGAATATTATCTTTACTAATTTTAAGTGAGTTTCTTTAGGTGCATATTGAAATCTCCCTATGAGTCCTACATCTTGTAGGATGTCAGGTCTTGTTGTTGTTGAATACATCAAACTTTCAACCATTGATCTGTACATTGTTTGGTCCACTTTTGGTGAGTCATCTTCTAGGATTAGTTTACATCTAGTGACCATGAGAGTACTCATAGGTTTATTGTCTTCCATTTGGAATTTACTTAAAATTTCTTTGATATATTTGGATTGGGAAACACATATTCCATTTTGTATTTGATTTACTTGTAAACCTAAGAAGAAGGACAATTCTCTCAGTGTAGACAATTCAAATTCTTCTTGCATTTTGGTTGAAAACTTTCTTCTTAGTTTAGTAAGATTACTTCCAAATATGATTTCATCGACATATACCACCACAACAATCATGTTTTGATCCTCAATTTTGATGTAAAATTTGTTGTCATTAGTCCCTCTCTTATATCCTTGTTTTTGTAGGTACTGATCAAGCCTTGAGAACCATGCTCTGGGGACTTGTTTAAGACCATACGGGGCCTTTTTTTTATCTTGCACACATAGTATTGATTTTCTGTTAACATGAATCCTTTCGGTTTCTCAGCATAGACTTCTTCTTCTAGTGTTCCATTAAGGAATGCTGACTTGACATCCATCTAATAGATTTTGGAATTTCTGAAGCATACAAATGTTAGGAACATTATAATGGCCTCTATTCTTGCTACTTGAGCAAAAGTCTCTTCGAAATAAATACCTTCAACTTGGCAATATCCTTTGAAAACTAATATGGATTTGTTCTTTATAATCTCCCCATTTTCATTTAGTTTGTTCTTGAAGATCCACTTGGTTCCTAGGACATTCTTGTCCTTGGGTCTTGGAATTAGTTCCCAAGTCTGGTTTTTCTCTATTTGGTCTAGTGCTTCATTCATTGCTTCTATCCAATATTGAATTTTTCTAGCTTGTTTGAATGACTTAGGTTCTATGAGGAATAACATTGATTTTTCTGAGTCAAATGCTAGTTTCCTTCTTGTTTCCACTTCAACAGTTTTATCCCCAGTAATATGACTTTCATGATGATTCTTTTGAACTCTTTTTGATGGAGATTTTTGAAATGGTGTTTCTTCACTGTCTTCTTCATCAGTACATGGTTTAATTTCCTTTGTTTCATTATCATTATCTTCTTGATGAGATTCTACATCATCATCTTCTTGTTGAGATTTTACATCATCATCTTCTTATTGAGATTTTATCAGTGTCTTGGGATATGCTCCTTAGATAATCTATTTTTACATTGGCACTTTCCAATATCTTTAGTAGTCTAAGATTATAACATATGTATGATTTCTTATTACATGAATACCCTAAAAATATTCCTTAATAAGATCTTGGATCAAACTTTCCGAAGTTATCTTCATCATTCTTAATGTAACATTTACTTCCAAAAGTTATAAAGTGTTTTACAGATGTTAGCCTCCCAAACCATAGTTCATAAGGGTTTTTATCATGGTTGGGTCACAACTGTTCTCTATTAAGTATTTGGACTATTGTGTATAATGCATCTCTCAAAAAAAATTATGGAAGCTTGGATTCATTTAGCATGATTCTTGCAATTTCTTGAACTGTTCTTTTTTTCCTTTCTACCACTCCATTCTGTTGAGGAGTCCTGGGAGATAAAAAATGTCTTTTGATGCCATGATTTTCACATAATTGAGTGAACTCTTTAGAGTTGAAGTCTCCTCCATTGTCTGATTTTAGATATTTAATTTTGAGATATGTTTCATTTTCTACAAGGGCTTTGTATGTTTTAAATTTCTCTAAGGCTTATTATTTTTCTTTTAGAAAGTATACCTAGGTCAATATTGTGTAATCATAAAAAATCAACATAAACTATTGTTCACTATAAGTACTTTTAGTTCTGGTAGGTCCATATAGATCCTTGTGAATACGTTCTAATGGTTTTGTTGTGGAATGCTCTTTTATTTTGAACCTAACTCTTGTTTTCTTTCCTATTTGACAATGTTTACAAATATAATATGAAGGCTTAATCACTTTTGGTAGGTCCCTAACTGCCTCTTTATCATTTCCTTTGATCAATTTCTCAAATATTAAATGTCGCAAACTTCTATGCCATAGCCAAATTTCATCTACTTGGCTTAAACAACATTTTTCTTCTTCATCTATATTAAAGATGTAGACATTGCTATATGTTCTTGGTGCAATTGCTATTAGCTTTCAAGTGCCCTTTTTTTTTATCTCACATTTCTGAGAATCAAAAGTAAGTATGTGACCTTGATCACATGTCTGACTCACACTTAGGAGATTAGGTTTGATATTTTCTACCAGAAGAACATCTTCTTCTTTGGTTTTATTATTTCCTAAATTGACAATGCCTTTTCCCAGTATTTTGGCTGACATATTATCTCCAAAAGTCACTTTTCCTTTTCCTTTCTTTTTTAACTTGAGAAATTTGATTTGATCTCTAGTCATGTGTTTGGAACATCCACTATCGATATACCACTAACATCCTTGATTTCTCGCACATAATGCTACATTGCACTCTGTTCGCTTTTTCTTCCATACTTTTTGATTATTGGGAATATTTATCTTTTTATCATATTTTGGAAATCTACATTCACTAGATTTATGACCATAGTTGTTGCATTTGTAACATTCAACATTGTAGTATTATAAGGGAGAGAAAGAGCTATAGTTTCTTCTTTTTGCATTATCCTTATTATTTCCATATCTTTGAATATTTTTTGGATTGTACTCTCTATAAGCTTTACAGTGTATTGCTTTATGTCCAAAATTTTTGCAGGAATAGAAATAACCAAGGAAGATATATTGATTTATATTGGAGGGATTCCTTTTGATGATTCTATTCTTTTCGTTATATTTTTCATTAGTAGAAGGTGCAGATTTTTGTTTATTTGGGACAGTTTCAAATGGCCTTGTTTTTCTTTTCTTTTCTATTTGTGGGTTTCTTAAGAACATCTGTGTAACTAATTTTGTCACTTTCTTGTTCTATACAGGGATCATATCCTAGTCCTGTATTATAATTTGATGATCTATAACTGCTAAGAATGTTATTCAATATTTTTGAGTTATTTTCAAATTTAGAATTAATATCTTCTTTTTCTAGTTTCCCTTTTAGTTGAATTATTTTATCCTCTAATATTTTACACATTTGTTGTTCTCCACTGAGTTCTTTATTCAATATTTATTATTTTATTTTGGTTTCTTGGAGTTGAGTTTTTAACTTGATAATCAATTGTTTTGACTCACTGATGGTTTTAGAAACTTCCTTCTCTCTTGATTTAGTAGCTTCTTCAATCTCTAGAAGTTATTCCCTTACTAAACTATTTTGCTTTTTAGTTTTTCTTAGTTCTTCAATTACACAAAGGATTTTTTCTTCGAAGTTCACTTCTTCTTCATCTTCCAAATGATTATCGTCTTGATTTTTTATTCCCATAAATAGAATCTCTGGTTCCTCTTCTTCATTTTCTTCCGATGAACTACTGTCTTCTTGGGTAAAGAACATTTTATTTTTCTTGTAGAACTTCCCTTTATCATTAGTTTTTCTTTTCTTCTGATTTTTGTAATTTCTTTCATCATCAATTTCCTCCTGCTTAGGATAGGGACATTTATTGGAAAAGCGTCCAATTTCGCCACAATTGAAACATCTTAATAAAAAATTTCCTTTGTATTTCTGAGTCCCTTTCTTGAGTTTCTTTATGAAGTTGGAAGTTTCTTCATCAGATATATCTTATAACTCATCATCGGTATTTTTCTCCCACCTCATCTTTATTTTAGACTCTTTGAAAGGAGTTTCTCTTTTTGATGGTTTTCTATTCCCTATTCTCATCTCATATGCTGTAAAAATTCCATGAAGTTGATCTACTGTTACTTTTTCAAGTTTTGGACTATATTCAATTGTGGAAATGTTGGCATCATATCTCATAGGTAATGACCTTAATATCTTGTGTACAATAGGTTTATACATCAGAGTGTTTCCATCAATTCCAAAGAAGGAAATTGTTGATTATTTGGGTTGGTTGTCATTGATTTCAACCCTTGAAGAAATCCTGGTAGAACAAAGGTTTGGGTAATGGAACCGAGTTTTTTTTATGTATAATGGTATGATTTTTAATATATTTGAAGGTAACACTATTCTAGATGGATAGTACATGTCATGACATTTCTGGTGGTATGTGGAACGTCACATAAATCCTCACGGTTAAAGAGTTATGGCCATGTGAAGTTGGAGAACCCTCATGAGTCATCTAGAAGCCCCAAAAGGTCAAAGTAGTCAAAGTGGTTGCAAAGAATAAATTATTTAAATAATAAAGTGAAGTGATGAGTGTACTATAAGATAAAGTGGATACAAAAAAAATTATTTAAATAATAAATTTAATGGAGAAATTACTAAGTGAACAAGTGGTTATAAGTGGGTTAGTCCTAAAATAAGGAAAGTGGTTTAAGATGGTTAGAAGGTAACCCCTTGAGGAAGCTACATAAAAGTATAAATAAGAGGTAAGGGTCTCTCATTTAATCACACTTGAGCATATTGAATATCTATAAGTGAATGAGGTAACCAAAGGATATCTAAGGTGAATTTCAGAGGGAAGGTGAAGTAAAGAAGGGAAAAATTCAAGGGAGGATAAATGTTTTTGATGATGCTTTCTAAGGTATGTTATTTACAGGTCATCTCACCATTTTCACAATAATTTTTTTTCTAGAATGATTCAGATCGCGAAATATGGAGGTTGTTGAGGAAACATATCCAAGTAGTTGTGATAAACATTTCAACTTTTGGGTCATTGTATTTTTGTAGTTACACTTTCTGGAAAATAGGGTTTGTGGCTAGTCCTGAAAGTAGTCTAAAACATGTGTTTCGGGAAACAACATCATAAATTCTTCATAACAGATCCAAATTAAGTAAGACCAAATGTATTGGTTAGAGTATAGTCTTTAGTATCTTGTGTACCATTTTAAGATCTACATAGAAAATATTTCATGTAGGTAACTCTCTACAAGTTGGATCTCTAGAATAATCCATAATTCAACAAGGCATGCCATTTTTTCTATAAATCATTTTATGGGAGGTTCCAAGAAGTGAAACCTGGAGAAATTATAAAAACGACACTGAGGAACATTTTTTACTAATTTTAGACATTTATTCATTACAGGTATATAGTTACGATTATTGCAAGTTAGGGTTGTTGACTAATCCAAAACTAGTCATGTGAGACTAAAGTAAAGTTTGATGAAAATGCTAGTCTCTTGTTAAAGTTAATGAAGGTTTGCAGGTATGTGATCATATACACCAAGTCTATTACAAATTTACAAATCAGATTTGGATGACGAAATTGATGAGGTCTTTTGGTTGAGGTACATGTTGGGTACATGGTTGAGACAAGTAATTGATGAGTTGGCACATACATGAGGTGCATAGTTGATGATGTTGGTACATCTTGATGTGTCATAGTTTATGTGTATTTTATGAATTATTGGTACATATTTGGTGCATTGTTGATGCACTCATTGATGGTACAGGTTGAGGTATACATTGGTGCATGTTTGATGCACTTGTTTATGGTACATGTTGATTACAGGTTGTTTGGTACAGGTTGTTACAGGTTGTTTTGTGCAGTTTGATTGGTACAAGTTTATATCAGTATATCTCACAGTGATAGTGTGATGGTGGTTCCATCATTCTACTTCTACGAAAAGGCGATTGGACTAGGCAAGGATAGGTGGTTGTAGCCACATTCCGGTTGTATTCGGAGAACATAGGGGGTTGTAGCCTCCTTCTGGTTGTATCCAGAGAATTGGGGAGTTGGAGTTTCCCTCGGGTTGTATGCTGAGAAACTAGGGGGTTGGAGCCTCCTTCCAGTTGCAACTGGAAAAAAAAGGAAGTTGGTGCTTCCAATGAATGTAACTCTTAAAGACATATAAGAAAAATAATTCTGTGGTTTTCTCTCGTTTTGGGTTTCCACGTAAAAACATTGGTGTACTGTGTATGTGTATGATTTATCATTTGTTCATTGTTAATTTACTCTAAAACTATTGGATGATAATGCTACATTGATATAACACTTGCATTTTATGGTTAAAACTAATTAAATTTCTCTATTAGTTATTCACCCCCCCCTTCTCAGTAATCCAACAGTTCTCATCTCATATGTTGTAAAAATTCCATCAAGTTGATCTACTGTTACTTTGTCAAGTTCTAGCCTATCTTCAATTGTGGAAATCTTGGCATCATATCTCATAGGTAATGACCTTAATATATTTTGTACAATAGGTTTATCGATAAGTCCTTCTCCTTCTCTAATTGAATTAACTACCTCATCTACCCTATAAAAGTATTCAACAATGTTCTCTTCTTCTTTCATCTTCAAATTTTCAAATTGAGTTTTATAAGTTTGTAATTTGGATTCTTTGACTTTTCCATCTCCTTCATATACAACCTCCAATTTGTTCCATATTTCCTTAGCTGACTTACAATAAATAACCTTTACACATACAAAAAGTTTCAATTCTCCTAGAACGACATTAACTACTCTTGAGTTGTCATTGCATATTTTTTTTCCTATGACATTTGTGGGTTGAGTAGTTGGTGAAGTGTAACCATCTACAACTGATTGATAGATATCAAAACCAAGAGCCAACAATAATTTTTTCATTGCTATTTTCCAAAGATCATAACCTACTCTATTAAAGAATCATGCTTTGTTGGAAGACATTCCCTCTTGTTGATCCATTCATTTAGGATCTACCTTCCAGTTATTAGAATGTGATGAAGGCACCCACTCTAATACCAATTGTTGGAAATACTGAGGGGGGGGGGTGAATAAATATTACCCTTTTTAAACAATTAGCAATTACTTTGTTATTTTATGAAACGCCACAATAGATCAAAAATGAACTTGTACTGAAATCAATTATATAAATATAATTAACAAGAATTACAAGGTTTTATAAAGAGTAGTGAAGGACACCAATCCTTTTTAGAGCACCAACTCTAGGAGATGCAAATACCCTTATTCAAGGAACCAACCCTAGAAAGAACCAACTCCCTTGTTTTTAGGTCACCAACCATAGGAAGAATCAACTCCCTTGTCTTTAGGGAACCAACCCTAGGAAGCACCAACTCTCATATCTCGTAAAGGATATAAATCCTTCCTTGCTCCTCCCTTCTACCCTCACAACATTAGTATCCTTTGTTCCTTTTCTTGGACTCTTCTTTTGTTTTGATCTTCTTATCTGGACTACAAAGACCCCTCTTCTTCATCGTTCTTTCTTTCTTATATAGTATTCCAACTCGTGTGAGATATGAAGCATTGTGTATCTTTTTTTGAACCATTGCACCTCTCCATTTAAATTAACAATAATAACATTTGTCTTTCCTTTATTGTTATTCCTACATTATCATGAAAAATTTTCAATTTAATGAGAGGGGTTTCCATAAATTGATCACAGGTATGGATTGATTCCTTTAACTCGATTCCATGCCTCTTTATTTCATTCTAAATTTAAATTGATCGAATATAATCTTTTTTATTATCTTTCTAATGGATTGCATGTATTATATTACTTAAGATAAATCAGGAAAAGGTCCAAGTCCTTTCTGGTTCAACATTCCTTTTAGACCGAGATAAAATTATTAATCTATGTGTTAAATTTCACATCGAAAGATTTCAGGACCTCTATTCCATATGACCACAGGCAGTGGCTAGGCACTGATCAAAGCATGTGTTTAATCATTTATCAAGATCAAAGGTCATGTTTTAATTTGGACGTTGAGATGGATGACTATATTTTGTTTCATAACTTCATCCTTTGGGAATTCTAACCTTTGCATTCATTCAATCCTATTGGAGTGCATTTCACTGAAGTAGATCAGATGTTCAGGATTTAATCTGCAATTGAGTGGATGGTTCTCATTTACTTTGGGATTTCAAAGTTTCATAACTTCGACTTCTGCAGTTTTCCAATTCCTCTGGAGAAAATACTGTAGGAGTGCTTATCAACACTTCCCTATTCTAATATCCTTCACAAGTACGGGATATAGGACCATGGGATTATTATTCTAAGCAATTTTCCCAGTGCCTCATAGCTTATGTGTTCGTAACTCATAACAGGGGGCTCGAAGCTAGTCCTTCGGACTCCGGCCTTCAAGCAATTTATCCTTTACAAGCGTCTTATCTTCCGAAGTTTGAACTTCCCAAAGTGGTTACCACTCACAATGGTTGATCCGATGATTAACATGATTCCCATAATGAAATCAACAATCTAGATTCAATCCTTACATTATCCTTCCACTGGATTTATCCAACAACTATGAATTAATCAAACGTTGAGATGGATGTCTAGGATTATTTCAGAGTTAAACTTGCACGAGGGATAAATATTCTTCCAACCTCTGAACCATAAACTGCCTATCCATGCGTCATACACACATCATTTCAGATCTTGGAAGCGTGGTTTTTCAAACCTCTTTGGTTGACTTTCGAAATAGATTATACTCATTGATCTGTATCTCATATCGACAAATGTGAATGGAACCTGTCCTTGTCCTTTACTCATGTTTGATCAACGGTCAAGAATGACTTTGGCCTTTAGCGCTTTGGGCATTTGATGGTGGTAGAAATTGGTTTTCCCTAAAATACATACTCCCGAAGTGATGTAGCTTGTTGATGTCACTGCTAATGTGGTACTGGATGAGTGGCTACCACGTGCCACTTAGATTTGTTACTTGCATATAACTAAAATGCCAACTAGACCTTGACACTTGTCACCATCTAAATGCACCATGTGTCCTCATCGATGCTGTCTTGAGCACTCTGATGACGTGATCTCTCAATGTGTGTTTCACGTGTCGTACTTAGTGACTTCGGAACTCTGGACTTCGGGTGAATTTACATGTTCTAAACCATTTTTCGATGAAGTGTTGAACACCGAATTTGACCACAATTGAACTCACCTATCTTGATACAATGATCATCATGCATTGTCCAGATCTCATGGTCCTTATTCACTTCGAAAATTCGGGGCTTCGGCCTTCGGGTAATCTTACCTGTTCTTGGATTCTTTTCACCGGAGTGGTCAGTGCCATAGTTTACTAATGATATGAAACATTTATCTGAGAGCTATCATTGATCTCAAAGTGCTCCTCAGATATGACAACTTACTTTTACTTCAAAACTTCAGCTTTGGCTAAAATTCCTTCATGCAAATTTCCTTCGGTCAATATTATCTGAAGTGGGCAATCTCGGGCTGACCATACATACATCATTTCCACGATCGACGGTCCATGAATCTTAGTAGTCGATATGATGGTCTAGATTTAATCTATATCTCATGATATAAATCATTACCAAATATTCAACATATGACCATGATTCTCCTCTTCTTTACGCAAGTTTCCTCTATGATCCGACGGTCATAATTTCTCCCGAAAACTACATCAATGGATAGGATTCCTCCTTGATTCTTTTGGAGTTTTAATGTTGGGATTTAAATCCCTATAGTGTTTTTGCAATGCGTTCTCCTTTCTGAGCTTTTGGTTAATGTTCTTTTGCTCCTTATTTGACATCAATGACAATATCATACCATTGTGTCCAATAGAATCAACACTGGTACCCTATATATATTGAATAAATACAACAACCTACATAGAAGGACAAGAACAACAAAAAACATATCATCTCAATGAACTCATTGGATCATCGACAATGATTTTATCCAATTGTGGGTGAAAATGGTTTGGGACATGCGATATATGGGAGATGTTTTGTACCACACACAAACACACACATATAATTTGGGTCCTTTATATTCAATGGACATTAAATTATGAGAGGTCATATATTGTGTGTGGGCTTATATGTGTTGAGTTATATACTTGAATCTTAAAAGGGTTAAAAATTCAAATCTAACATATTAACATTGGGGAGTCTATGACAATGGTTTGGGACATGTGATATATGGTGATGTTTGGCACCATAGACACACAAACAAATGGTTATACATATCGAAAATATAATTTGAGTCATTTATATTCAGTGAACCTCAAATTATGAGAGTTAATATATTGTGTGAAGACATATAGGTGTTGATCTATATACTTGATACAGGAGCATCTCAAGCAAGCCAGCGTTGAGACAAAGGATAGCTGAAAAAGCGCCCAACACAAATTTTGAAATATCTTGAATCATTAATGAAGCCATCAAGTGGAGGCCCACTTGTAAAATGTAAATGGACCTTGAGCGATCCGCTCTCGTCCTTAGTAGGTAGAAGGTATTTATGGTAGTTAATGTAAGTAGATAGAATTCAATTCTAGATTAGACAATTTAAAATGAGAGAGGGAAACGACATATAGACACCCTCATTGTGTATTGTAACATAGAATAGAGAATAGAAAAGAACAAAAGAATAAGAAAAAGAGAATATAAGAGAGCATAGAGCATAGAAGAGGAGAAGCAGAGAGATGTGTAGCCGAACTCCATGTACAAAAGTTTTGAATTAATACAAGAAAGCTATCATTCAAACTCATGGTGTTCATATATTCTCCGTGTATGCATTTTTGAATGTTATGTTCATGAATGTTTTATTCTTTCTGTCATGCAATTTCTTTTATGCTATGTATGAATGATTTCTTGTTGAATGTTTGAAATTTGAGAGAGAGAGTAAGGGAAATGAGTTTCAATTGTTTCTCTATCTGAGCGAGAGTTCCTGCAAGGAGTGCAGTTGAATTGTCTGCAAGGAGTGCATCGACAAAGTGTTCAGAGGTTTGTCTTTGAAAGCTCAAGAGAGATATATTTTTTTCTCATTCTCTTAGAAGTGCGGTTGGCACCGAAGCCATGCAAGGTGTGTGCAGGTCGAGTAGAGGTTCAGGTTTGGTAACTTGAATGATTTGCTGAGAGACTGCTACTGCAGGAGTGCGCAGATTCGATGGGTTCCAATTCCTTGGAGTAATTAATAAATTTATCACAAGGAGTGCGTGCAGAAGTCTTCTTCAAGACTCATAGTTGGAGAGGGTTTAGGAAGGAAATCCTTCAAAGTCATCGAAGGAGGCACAGGAAGCTTGTGCACTGAAACCAATGAGAAAGCGTTGCAATTTGGGTCACAGGTGAGTAGTACCATGGAAGAAAACTCTGGTAAGAGGTTGCAAAAGTCCTTGTGAAGGAAAGAACGGATGGTCGGAATTCTCTGTAGAGAATTCGTGAAGTCCCGTGAGCCATCGGATCTCACGGAGGAGAAGGGAAGTTACGACGAGTATTCCCAAAGGTTCTAAGCTCAGGAGGAGTAGAGCCATAGATCCAAGCCACATGAGCCATTGGATTTACCGGTGAACTTCTATTTCAGGTTTTCGCGAGTGGAAGTCCCAAAATCTTGGTGACAGGACACACGAAATCATGAAACGCGAAGTCCCAAGGCCGGAAGGATTGTGTGGGCCACATAATCGGTAGGTGGATAGGTGGCACATTATCAACACAGAGTCAAACTTCATTGACCATTTCAGGGTTTCGTGGGGTGAAGACCCAAATTCTTTGCATTAGGATTCATGATATCGCGAAGTCCGAAGTCCCGATGGAGTGAAAGGCCATTGAAAGGTCAAGGCTTGCGATCACATCGGAGTTTCGGTAAATCGAGTTTTGGGAATCACAGGAATGAGTTGCTTGACATCGCGACCATCGAAATCCCGATAAGGAGAAATCTGAAATAGAGAGAGAAATGGTCAAGCATTGACTGTTTTCGGGTTTCCGAAGATCAAGAGACAAGGTTCTTGACCACTGGATTCATGAAGGTGCGAAGTCTGACCTCCCGAAGTATAAGGGGGAATTTATCGAAGTTAGTTGTGGGTGCAGATTTCCCGAAAGGGAAATAGAAGAGCCATTGCGAAATCTCTTCGGGCCAGTGTAAGGAAAAAGATCCTGTGTACGTGGACCTTTCGACCCACTGGTTGAGGGTTCCGTGCGCCATCATTTTTTGGTATCAGAGCTCAGAAAGTTTCTTTGCTTTCTATAGCAGAGAAAAAGAGAATTCACCATGCTGCTGAGAAGAAGGGACAGACAAACACCCGATCCACCAGAGGAGAGGGAAATGCCAAGAAGAAGAGGTAGGCAGATGACTGATCCCGCCATGGAAAAAGAAATGTTTGATTTACGCGCCAGACTTGAGGACATGGAGACAACATAGAGGCGTACAGTAAGTGCTGGGGATCTTAGTGATTCCAAAAGTGAAATTGAAACTGAACATGAAGAAGAAGAAGTTGCAGTAGAAGATGCAGCAAACGAACGCTTGATTAGGGCTATTGCAAGAATGGGTGCAAGAGCGAAAATGAACATTCCAGTTTATGAGGGAAATCTGGATGCAGAGGAGCTTCTAGACTGGATTAGAGACCTGGACACATACTTTGACTATGAAGATGTTGAAGAGGACAAGAAAGTCAAACATGCTGTCACAAGATTGAAGGGACATGCAACATTGTGGTGGGATGAACTACAAGCTGACAGACACTGCAAAGGCAAGCAGAAGATCAAGAGCTGGGACAGAATGATTGCAAAGATGAAGGCAAAATTCATCCCCAAAGATTATCAAATTACTCTGTTCAGAAGGATGCAAAACTTGAGACAAAAGCTGATGACAGTGAAAGAATATACTGAAGAATTCTATAGGATGAACATCGGGATAGGTCATCGGGAAAGCGATGATGAAAAAGTTGCCAGATACATTAATGGCCTGAGATACGACATTCAGGATGAGATGAGCATGGTAACCATCTGAACGGTGGAATATGCTTATCAGATGGATCTAAAAGCGGACGAGAAGCTGAGCCGAAAGCAGGGTCAAAGAGGTCGAGGCAGAAGTCAGCCCAAAGGCAAATCAGTTGCCCAGGATAAATATCAGAAGCCCAAGGAGGACTGGAATAAACCTCAGACTCGAACTGAGAGAGGTAGAATCTCACAACTAGGGCAACATACTGAGCAGAGAGGAGATTATGCTGATAATAATATTTTTCCTCATACCAGAGGTAGAGGAAGAGGAAGAGGTGGAGTAATAACATGCTTCACATGTGGAAAGAATGGGCACAAGTCTTACGGGTGTCTAGATAAAAAGAAAGAGAGTGGAGAGACTCACATCGTCGAAGCACAGAGGAAAGATATTGAGGCAGAAGATGTTGAAGGCAGAAGATCGTTGATGATGCGAAAAACTCTTTTTACACCAGAGAAGGAGGTGGAGAGTTCAGTCCAAAGAAACAGACTTTTCTGGACTGCTTGCAAAATCAAGGATAGGGTATGCAAGGTTATTGTGGATAGTGGTAGCACAGACAATCTTGTTTCTACAGAGATGGTAGAAAAGTTGTAGTTGGAGACGATTGATCATCCAAGCCCATATAGAGTTTCATGGCTACAAAAAGGACATCAGGTAACTGTCACTAAACAATGTTTAGTTGAATTTAAGATAGGAGGATATAATGATAAGATACTCTGTGATGTCATTCCCATGGATGTTTGTCATCTATTGCTGGGTAGACCGTGGCAATATGATAGGAATGTGATTCATGATGGGAGAATGAACACATACACCCTGGAGAAGAATGGGAGAACTCACATGTTGCTTCCAATCAAGGATAAGGAGGTGAAACCGGAAGTAAGCAACACCGTATTTCTCATGAGTGGGAAGGAACTTCTTACAGAGGTTAAGAAGAAGGAGGATCCACAATTCATTGTGGTCAGGAAACTGAATATTGTTTTGACCAGCACAAGGGTGGATGATTTACCAGAAGAGGTTCAGGAACTACTGAAAGAGTTTGCTTACATAGTAGTGGAAGAATTACCTCGTTTGTTGCCACCGATCAGAAGTGTGAGTCATCATATTGATCTCATACCTGGAGCCATTTTTCCAAACAAAGTCGCATATAGATTGACGCTGCAGAAGAATGAAGAGGTCAAAAGACAAGTACAAGAGTTGTTGGACAAAGGATTGGTCAGGAAAAGCTTGAGTCCATGTGCTATTCCGAAAATACTCTGTCTGAATAAAGATGGAGGCTGGAGGATGTGTATTGACTCAAGGGCGATTAACAAGATAACCATCAGGTACAGATTTCCATTTCCAAGGATGGATGATCTGATGGATTTCTTGAGTGGAGAAAAATTCTTTTCAAAGATTGATTTGAAAAGCGATTATCACCAAATTCGCATGAGAGAAGGTGATGAATGGAAAAGAACATTCAAAACCAATGAAGGGTTGTATGAATGGCTTGTTATGTTGTTTGGCTTAACAAATGCGCCGATTACATTCATGAGGTTGATGAACGAAGTCCTAAGGGAGTTCATCGGAAAATTTATTATTGTATATCTGAATGACATACTGTTTTTCAGTAAAACAGTGACAGAGCATCTGAAACATTTGGCTACAGTGATGTAGAGATTACAACAGGAGAAGTTGTTGATAAACATGAAGAAATCCTCATTCGTGAAGACAGAGCTTGTTTATTTGGGATTTGTTATTTCTGTAGATGAGTTGATGATGGATCCAGATAAGGTGAAGGTAATCAAGAATTGGCCATCACCGAAGAATACTTTTGAGGTGAGAAGTTTTCACGGATTGGCTAGTTTCTACCGAAAATTCATTAGGAATTTCAGTGGAATTAGTGCACCGATGATGGACACAGTGAAGAAAAGACACAAGTATTTTCACTGGACAGACGAGGCTGAGAAGAGTTTTAATCTGTTTAAGAGGAAGATTACGGAACAACCAATTCTGGTGTTGCCGGATTTCCAAAAGTCATTTCAAGTGAAATGCGATGCAAGTGGATTTGCAATAGGGACAGTCTTGATTCAAGAGGACAGGCCGATAGCATACTTCAACGAGAAGCTGAATGAAGCGAAAGTGAAATACTCCACTTATGATAAGGAGTTTTATGCTATTATACAGGCATTGAAGAAATGGAGACATTACTTGATCCCGAAAGAGTTTGTCTTGTATAGTAACAACCATGCACTGCAGTTTGTGACTCAACAGGAAAAGTTGAATCAGAGACATGTCAAATGGGTTGAATATATGCAAAATTTCACTTTTGTGATTAAACACATTTTTGGTACTACTAACAAAGTTGTTGATGCTTTGAGCAGGAAATGTTTGTTGTTGCAGGAGTTCAGAGTTAAAACACTGGGTTTTGATGACCTCAGGGAGATGTACAGAGATGATCCAGATTTTAAGGAGGTGTACGAAGCAACTGAGAATACAATTCTCATAGATACAAGCCAATGGACAGAATACATGATCCAGGAAGGATTACTGTTTAAAGGTAATCAACTGTGTATTCCAAAATGCTCCATGAGGGAGAATTTGTTGAAGGAGAAACACATTGGAGGATTGGCAAGTCATTTTGGTCATGAAAAGATGTTCACAAAATTGAATGAGTCATATTTTTGGCCAGGAATGCGAGAAGACATCAAGATATTTGTGGACCGATGTAGAATTTTCCAGCATTCAAATGGAAGGAAACAAAATGTAGGGTTTTATCAACCATTGCCCATACCTAAGAGGCGGTGGGATGCAATCAACATGGATTTCATATTGGGGTTGGCAAGAACACAAAGAGGTTTTGACTCAATCTTTTTGGTGGTGGATAGATTTTCCAAGATGGCACACTTCATTCCATGTCAGAAGACCAGTGACACAACTCACATTGCGAATCTGTTTTTCAAAGAAGTCATTCGAATTCACGGCTTACAAATGAGCATAGTTTCAGATCGAGACCCCAAGTTCATAGGACACTTCTGGAGGACCTTATGGAAGAAGCTGGGAACTAACTTGTCATTTAGTTCGGCTTATCATCCTTAGACAGATGGACAGACAGAAGTGGTGAACAGAAGTCTGGGAGACTTGCTGAGAAGCCTGGTGACAGAACACCACAACCAGTGGGACAACATATTACCACATGCGGAGTTTGCTTATAATGACTTAGTTAACAGAAGAATGGGGCAGAGTCCTGTTGCCGTCCTTATACACACTTGCTAACGTGAGCTAAGTCCCACTCACTTAGTGTGTCCTTGGAGGCACAATACCTAGGTTCTTAGTCCACACTGTCACCTTGACTGAAACCTCTTCCTTCTAGGCTTACTCCTAGGGAAGCCAAGGGGGGTTGTCCCTAGTTACTAAATGAATTTTAAAGTTAACGTTCTAGGAGTTAGTTTTATTTTATTATAGGCCAAAAGGGAGAACTAGCCTATGATGACAAGCAACAATGCAAGTGCAAGTCTAATCTAAATGCAAAGTCAACCCTTTCCCTAAGTCAACTAAAGACTAGTGCCTAAGGTTGGGCAATGGGGTCAACTATGTTTGAGGGTGGTTCAATTACAAAATGTTTTCAAATAAACCAAGTTAAAGTACCCCAAACCAAGATTTACTTACAAAATAATTAAGAGTGTTTACAATGTTTACAACTTATACATGATATACAAAAGATATACAAATCAAATACAAGATACACCAATGTAAGTGTTCAAAATTTGCCAAGCATGCCCCAATAGCACTTACTCTATTGGAATGCCTTCACTGGCTACAATCACACAAGCACTCAAGAATCAAGAGAAGTAATGCCTCCCCAAGTGGGATGCTCAAAACTTTCTTGACTCACACCACAACAATCAATAAATAAAATACTTCAATGTTTTTTAGACAAATGATCACTTAAGCACAATAAACATTTACCATCAAGTTGCACATAAGATAAACAAAATAAGATGATCACCAATGATGTTTGCCTATCGATACATCTACTTTCCCCCAAACATACAAGTGATCTATGCAACTAAGTGTAATTTCTTAAAGATTTTATTCCCCACCCCCTAGACTAAGTGTGTGTCTCAAACTTCCTCCTCCCCCAAATAACTGCACGGTGCTCAAGATAGTAGGGCTATGAGTCCCTACCCTAGCTTCCAAGGTCAGCCCGCACCTAGTAAGAAGTAGTCCTGACATGGGATCTCCCCAACGAAACCACAGGACGGTCCCCCGCCACTACCGCCAGACTGTCCTTCAAACCCATTTTAGATGGTGGAGGGAGGTGAATGAGGCCCCTAAAATGTTGCTATAAGTTGTTAGGACCCTCGGGTGGGTCTTTAGGTGTGTTGGGTGTATTTTTAGCAAGTTTTAGACCCTTAAATTTTAGCTTTTTAGCGTATGGACGTGAGCAAAAGTATGAAAATTTAGTGCTTGCAAATGTGTGATTAAACCACCATTAACATGTAGTGAAATAAGGAAATGATATCACAATGTTTAAACCATCAAAGTAAACATCACATGAAAGGAACTTTAAAGATAATGAACCATAAACCATGAACCATTTACATGTAATGATACTAGAACTGAAATGAGAGATAAAACTTAAGCACTTGAAAGATATAAACCATGA